>JAOTQP010000001.1:37617480-37669606 GCA_026413545.1 Cichladusa arquata
CCCCGCGCGGTACTTCTATGTGCAGGCCGTGGACGCCCGAGGGCTGAGGTGAGGGCGGCGGCGGCTTCTCGGGGAGATTCTGGGCACGGTCCAGCCGGGGCTTGCGATTTGCTCGTAGAAAGAGCAGCCTCAAGGCTCTCTACGTGACTATTTCTGCATATCACTTGGCGAGGGCTAATTAATCTCTCCAAGGGGTATCAAATAACGGCGCGAGGGGATGAGATAAGGGGACGAGAACATTCAGCAGCAAAACATTCGTGTTAGTCAGTGGAAAAATTAATGATTTATTCTCCTTTGTCAAAACTTTAGCAGTGACTAATACATTTAATTTGTTAGGCTCAGGCATCCTGCTTGTTTCCACTGTTAGGAACACTAGTATTTCTCCTACGTGCCGAGGCACAAAATCTATGGAATCCTTTAGGAATTACTCTATAGGCCAGTAGGTAAACTTCGCAGGAATGAAATAGGACGAGGAGCAATGGCTGTAAACTAAAATACAGGAAATTTCACCTCACCACGAGGAAGAACTTTCCCCTGAGGGTGGCAGAGCACTGGGGCAGGCTGCCCGGGCAGGCTGTGGAGTCTCCCTCTCTGGAGACACTGCAAACCCCTCTGGACATACTCCTGTGTCACCTGCTCCAGGTGACCCTGCTTTGGCAGGGGGTTGGACTAGATATCTCTGGTGGTCCTTTCCAACCTTAACAACTCCGTGATTCTGTGATTTTCAGAGGGTACTCACTGCTTTTCATTTGTTTAGGAAAACTGGTCATACAACCTAGATAGGATCTCAAAATGCTCCATCAGGGTCATCCAGATTAGGTGCACCATGGCATGTGTGAGTATAGAAGCTGCCAGTTCAGCTTAATTTGGGTAGTAAATATTTCTTGCATTTAATTGAACTGGCAGGTCTCAAGTATATCTGGATTAGTTTTAGGAAAGGTGGTGGGAATAGCTGAACTTACAGTTACAGCCCAAGAGCCCAATCACTGCCTGGAAGAAAGGTGGATGGAAGCTGACAGCATTTTGACTGCTCCAGCTTTGTTAATATGTCAATGATATGTGATAACTTCATGATTATTCAGATTATTTTATTTGGTTTTATGGAGGTTTTTCTATATTTGGTGTATGGTGAATTATACAAAATATCTCATTTACTCATTGAATTACGTGATCCCTCTGTATTTTTTCCCTGTTTTTTTCCCCGTGTAAGCTACCATAATGGTAAGAAGTGTAACTTTGTTCTTTACTTCCTTAAATAATGCCTGGAAAATAAGATAATCTGAAAACATTTTGCTTCTGAGTGTAAAATAATGGACTTATTAACCTGCTAAAGTGAGCATCAGGATGTACTTGTAGAGGCCTAACATGGCTCAGAGAAGTCACTGGAAATCTGTTGACTTGCAAAGGAGTGGACCAGACTAAGAAATCTGTTGTTTGTTTCCTTTGTTTATTAAGCTCCCACTTATTCTCTGGGTAGGTTTACTTCATCACCAGGTGAAAATGCATTCCAGGTGAAGATCACTGCTCCCGAAGAACAATTCACTCGTGTTGGTGTGCAAGTATTGGACAGGAAAGATGGTTCCTTCCTCGTGAGGTACAGGATGTATGCGAGCTACAAAAGCCTGAGGATAGAAGTCAAAACTGGAGATAAGCACGTTGCAAAGTCTCCATATATTTTAAAAGGTAAGAGGCACCACTACACAAAGGTTGCCTGTCATGGCTCACAAAGTGTGTCCCAGAATGTCTTCTACTGGAAGCATAGGATTCTTTAGGACCTCAGTACTTCTCTGGACTATCAAATCCCATTGAAATTATGGATTCATTATATGTGTCCTATGTATAGTATTCAAAATAATAAAAGGAAGCAAATGCTGCAAAGCTGTTGCCTAATAAATACAGTGATACAGTAAATACAGTAACAAAAATAAATAAATAAATATAGAGGTCCCACACAGAAGCTGATGTAGGTTGACATGACTCCATTAGAGTTACAAAAAACTTCAGACATGTCTGAAGATGTCTGAAACATGTCAGAAACATGAAAACACCATTTAGAGTTTCTGAAGTTTTGGCCCTAAGTAATGAATATTCAGTGCCTGGCCCTGTTCTGTGATCTCAACAGCTCAATATTGTGACTTATTAAAAATAAAATAATAATTGTGTTCCCAATAGGACCTATTTACCATGAAAACTGTGACTGCCCTCAGGAGGAAAGCAGTGCATGGCTGGAAGAGATGAACTGCCCTCAAACCATTCCACAGATTCAGAGAGACCTAGCAAATTTTCCCATTGTTGACCCAGATAAGATTGCAAAAGAAATTCCACAGAGGTTTGGACAAAGACAGAGTTTATGTCACTACACCATCAAAGACAACGAGGTATGGAATCTGGTTGATCTGAAGTCCATGTGGCAGTTTGATGGCAAGCCATGCTAACTGGGCAGTTTGTGTGTTCCCACTTGTAAAAGCTTCTTGTAGTGCATTCTTTAAGAAGACTTTGCCTGCTTCTCTGTCCTTGAATACTTTGCAGTTTGTGTATGAGCTCAGCAATGTCTGTCCTACTTTAAAAGTGCTTTTGTGTCCATGTTACAACTGAAACACAGTGAAAGCAAATTACTTCCCAGGCAATCAATATGAGTACTGGGCACACACCCAAATCTCCTAAATGCTAATTCAGTTTGCTGTTCTCTGAGCAATACTGCTGAGAGGTGTCATGATCATCTAATTTGAAGTGCATCAATAAATTACATTGTGCATAATTCTAAGATAAAGAAATACCACTTTTAGCTGCACTGAGGATCAGAGCTACAATTCTTTATAACAAAGAATTGTATATACTGTACTTATTTCAGTGGAGTTTTATATGGAAATTAGAGGAATGGAACACCACAGAAATAGGCAACAGTTTCTACTTCCATGAAACAGACCTCAAACATCTGCAAAAGCAAGCAAAGCTTATAAATTTTTTTCATCACTTTTCTGTGATGAGATTTATAAAAAATTTAAACCAGTAAAACCTTTATTTATTTTCAGGTTTATATAAAGACACATGGGGAACATGTTGGCTTCAGAATTTTCATGGATGCCATACTGCTTTCTTTGACAAGAAAAGTGAGTACATCTGTACAGCCACTTATTCTGCATGTCCTAATTTAAAGAAGCCTGGGCTTAAATGCACGTCATCATATTTGTTGCTGTTTCCGTTAAAAAACTCTTGCTCATTGATTAATTATGGAAAAGTCATGGATTTTCCTTGTTGGAAGCTGTCATGTTCTAGAATGCCATCTGACTGAGTATCAAAGTAAAGTAAAAGTTAATTGAATAAGTAGGCTTTTATGATGATTTTGATAAGCCAGGACAGGGTGTGTTGGTTTGGGTTTTTTTTCCTGTAGAATAAATAAATTATTCTGTAGTATCTAATAGAAAATTCTGTCTCTGCAGATACATTGCTGCAAAAAGCTGAAGATTTCTGTAACATGTTTAAGAAATACCAAGTAACCTTTCCACTATCCTCAGGATTAGTAATGGATGAGTTATGCTACTCTGCCTTTGGATGTCATGCTTTAAGGATTGCTCAGTTGCTAACATTGCTGAACTAACATTGCTCAGGAAAATGGGACAAATTACTAAATGTACAAATGAACATTAATTTAACTGGAGATTGTTTAATTTAACACTGTCTACTGGAGGACATGATGTCTAAGGGAAGACATGAATGTAGACTACAATTATCTAAAAGATTGTTCTCAGGAAGATGGATGTAAACTGTTCTTGGTGTGAGTAGTGTTGGACAAAAAATGATGGAGTTAAATTGCATCTAAGGACTTCAGACTAAAAGTTGAAGAAGGATTGCTAACAGCAGGAACTGTTTACAGATCTAGAAAACACAGTCTGTCTCAGTCCCATTAAATACCATTAAATAAGATTTTTTATTAGGATAGTGTCACTGGGTGACAGTAGGTGGTTGGAGAGGAAGATTTAAGCTGCTGAGTGATTCTGCCACTGAGGATGTGTAGAAAATACAATTTGTAGGGTTTGTGCCCATTACGACCATTAGATGGCACCGTAGTCATGAAGTTTAGTGCTGAGCTTTAGACTGTAGCAAACACCCTTGGAAAGGAAAAGAGTATCTTCCACCATTTAGAATAGTGTTTGGTATTTGGCAAATTATTAGTTTCTTTTGCTTTGAAAGAGGCAGCTGAGGGGGATGTATTGGATATGTACATTTTTTGAAAATGAAATGAAGAGAGTGAACTGAGATATGACATTACTTCTGCACTGACCTTATATGTGCCTTCAGGGCTCTGTAAAATGCAGACATATGTCATGTTTTGCCTTTTGGTCTTCAAACTGAACTGTCCCACCACTTTCAGTGTTTCCTCACAAGGCAGCTGGTCCTTTCTTTGGAAAACTGCCTTTCTTTGTATCTTTTCTTACTTCACTTGAAAATACCCAAACCACACCTAAGGCTTAATACAGGCGTGCATCACAGTTTCATAAAGCAGGACAATTATGTCCTCTGTCCTGCTTCCTGGCCATCAACAGTATTTTTCTTGCTTTTGGCTTTGACAGTGATTTCAGGTATGATTCCACACTACCAAATATTTTAAATAAGTGATGATGTTATGCTTAATAATTAACCAAAGCACTGACTAAAAGTAGTCTTCCCATCATGGCTGTTCATTTCTGTTTCTTCTCTTCTGTTGGATTTAGGCATCCTGCAGGCACAGAGTGAATCAGATTACTGATGTGACAGAAAACTGATTTACCAGCCAGCATCAATTTTCCATATAGTACCAACATGATCCAACTTACCTTGGAACTATACAATTGCTGACTAGCTCCTAGTGGTAGCCTGATAAAAAGATTGTGTGACCAATCATGTAAAGTATAACAGGAAATCCTCTGAAAAGGGTGCTCCTATGCCTTATGTGACTTTGTACAAATCTTTTTTTTAAAAAATACTATTTTGTAGGCTTTACTCTGTGGTCTCAGTACTTCTAACAGGTTTCTAAATGTCCATGATTTATTACAGGTACATTAAGTATATTAGACACCTAGCTATTTTTCCTCTTAGTGAGGTTGTTTTCAAAATGCAAGATTGCCAGCAGAATACTGTTTTGTGTTAAACTACATTTGTGCCTGCTTTGCTTCTGTTTAGGTGAAAATGCCAGATGTAGAATTTTTTGTTAATTTGGGGGACTGGCCTCTGGAGAAAAGGAAGCCCCCACAGAACTTGCACCCAATCTTCTCATGGTGTGGGTCCAGTGAGTCAAAAGACATTGTCATGCCAACATATGATTTAACAGACTCAGTTTTGGAGACTATGGGACGGTAAGAAATGGCTTAAACTTTTCACAAGATTCCCAGTGAATGATCTTCCATAGAGATCTGTGTTAACAGAATATTAACTGTTTTCATGTACTCATCGAGACACTAGCACCCTAGGTAGGCAGTGACTGTAATCAATATATTAACATTATACTTCACTGTTTCAGCACTTAAGAGTGTTTCAAGGCTAGGCATTTGATTTGCTTGCTTTGTTTCTCCCCCTATGAACTTGCTGACAGCTGGCGAGGTATCTTTCTTTCCTGATTTTGTTAGAATCCATTTTTTGTGTACCTTTCAAATCCCAGTGTAGCTATTGGGAATTCTCAAACTAGAAGCTACCATCTCCCACTTTGATTACTGACCATAACTAGCATTGGCAACTGCTCTGTTCTGTCTTGAAACACTACAAAGACAGCTTGCTTCTAAGAAATCTTTGTAATCCATCTTGAACTTGTTTATAATTTCATTGCATTTAGTTCAGGTTCCTTTTTTTTGGTCAAGACTTTTTCTAAATTTGCTATCCCTTGCCCTCCCAGTTTATGTGTTTAATTTCTTAACATTTTTAAGGACGCACAATATATTTTATTAAGCAAGTTACACTACCTTGCATCACCTCCTCTGGCAACCATATCCACTTTTAGTTAATTTTTTCCATGACAGCTGACAGGTACTGTTTCTACATGCCATGTTGTCGAATGATGTCATGCCACACGCCTGTGAACTTAACATTCGTTATCTGTTTCTATTTCTGCAAATGACTGATACAGTAACACATCATAGTGTGCTCATGACTTGCCTTCATCTTTGCTCTCTGCCTGTGGGTACTGTGAACTCTTTTAAGTAACTGCACTTTAAAAAGTTTCCAGTAGGCTTCACTATTAAATCACTTCTTTCTCCTGCAGAGTCAGCCTGGATATGATGTCAGTCCAAGCAAACACTGGCCCATCGTGGGAAGACAAGAATACCACAGCCTTCTGGAGAGGACGTGATAGCCGCAAAGAGAGGCTTGAGCTTGTAAAACTCAGCAGGAAATACCCAGAAATCATAGATGCTGCTTTCACAAACTTTTTTTTCTTTAAACATGATGAAAGCCTCTATGGCCCTATCGTTAAGCACATTTCATTTTTTGATTTTTTTAAGGTAAGCCACTAATCATTTTTGATAGAACTCAGTTCTCACTGTTTCCCATTATCAAATAACTTAGTGTGTATTATTGAAAATAAAGTGATTTTTAGTTTTTCAGGACACCACCAGTAACAAGCATGACTAGACATCCCTCCAATGGGATTAACTGCTATGTACCTCTTACCCTCAGGATACTAATGTCTGATTTACATCTAAAGGTTCTGTAGCCTCATGTAATCTATGTAACTTCAAGTTCCTTTTTATTTCTTTTTCCTGATTCAGTGATCAGGACTACTAACATAACTAACATAGTGGGAAAATCGGTGGATGAAGTGGCACATCTACCCTCACATCCGAGGATGAACACCTAAGAATTCCCGGAGAACTTAATTGATGAAGCTCTGTGTACCCTGCACTGTGATGAATTCCAAACTAGATAATAAAAGCTTCTTAGACATTGATGTTTGCCTAGCCAGTGCTACCTGTCTCAATATCGGCAAGTCAGTAACACCAGTGCCCTCAGAATATAACCTAACCAAGCCACTGGGATCTTGTGGTTTTTAATAACTTCTGGTCCTTTTCTTTCCAGTATAAATATCAAATTAATATAGATGGCACAGTGGCAGCATACAGATTGCCTTATCTACTAGCAGGAAACAGTGTGGTGCTAAAGCAAGACTCCATCTACTATGAGCACTTTTATAACGAGCTGCAGCCATGGAAACATTACATCCCATTTAAGAGTGACCTGAGTGATCTGCTAGAAAAACTACAGTGGGCAAAAGATCATGATGAAGAGGTAAAATATGCATTGAGAAGTACGCAGTAATGTTTTTAGAAGAGAACAAAAATTGAATTTCTTTAAAACAAACCAAAAAATATACTAGGAGGACTTGGAAATTTATTTTCATCAACTCTACAAAAAAGAAAAACACTTAAAATGCATAATACTGTCCTTCATTTGAAATCAAATTGAACTTCAGGGAAAAAAAGAGTATTTTCCTAGCAATGCCTTAACTTTTAAAAGGAATGTTTTATTTGAGTTATCCTAAACTGTCAACATCATTTGTAACTCCACAACCAACAGTAGCACCCTGAAATAAATACTAGTCCTAGGCAATAAAAAAAAAATAAACCAAACTTTTTCTTTGACAGGCAAAAAATATTGCAAAATCTGGACAGGAATTTGCAAGAAACAATCTCATGGGAGACCACATTTTTTGTTACTATTTCAAACTTTTCCAGGTCAGTATATTTTTAATGGCTACTGGCACAGAAATAGAAATCACACAGCATGAATTTAGGGCAACAGAGCTGCTGGAAATTGGCCAGTCGGATACTTGAAGCCACGAAGCAAGCAGCAGCAATTAAAATCTTCATTTGATTTACAAACATTGTATTCAATTATATCCTATGAAACCCCTTAACACTACTCTGGCTCTTTGAGAGGCAGTGGGATCCCATAAATCTTGATCTAATCTGCCAGAATATGTTGCCCACAATGATCAAAGAATTCCACATCAGATGCACACCCTGTGAACCACAGCTGAAAATATCTGTGCATTAGCACCGAGATCCCAAGCTCCAGGGAGGCACCCGAAGGGGCTCCCGACTGCAGCTGGGTGTTCCTTCACCCTGTCTGTGACAAATCTGCAGGAATACAGGAGATTGTGTAGCCTCAGAGTTTTTACAGAACCACTCAGCTGAGTTGGCACAGTATTGGCAACCAGATACACAGTCTAAAAAATTTGTGAATTAACGATACCTTCTTTTCTTAAAACTAGGAATATGCCAGCTTGCAAGTGAGTGAACCAAAAATCAGAGATGGGATGGAGAAGGTGCAGCAGCCTGATGATGACCTTTTCCCATGCACTTGCCACCGAAAAAAGGTACAGTACATGCAGGGTTAAATGTAAAGTGCTGAGTGTCTTCAGTTCCTGTTCAGCCCTGCTGGAGCAGGGCTGCTCAGCGCCCCACAGTATCAGTTATCAGGCCAGGCCATTAACACCTATCGAACTTAGAAACACTTCTTGATGTATTTGCAGGACTAGACAGTGAAAAATTAGGCTTCCAGTTCCCTGAAACACGTTTCTTCTTTTTTGACTGCAGGCCAAAGATGAACTCTGACAGAAATAAATAATTTTTTTCAGTATTTACCTACATTCACACTGTCTTCTTAAAGAAAGAAGAAAAATCTGGATTAATATGCTCGTGGATAACATCAATGAGTATTTTGAAGTGTGACTGACATACAGAAGAAAACAAAACACCCTCGATTTCCTTTTTATCATGCAGTGGTGGCAGAGCCTTAGTCAAACAAATTTTTATAATTTCTTTTTAAAATAAAAAACGTGTTTGTATCAGCCATGTGTTCCTGTCCTGAGTTACCTTGAAAATGCAGATAATTTTTATTCATGCGTGTTTATAGTGAGTCTTTTCACAAACGTGAAACTGCAAAAACGGGCAGATGGGAATTGTACACCTTCCCCCCTACTGTCTGTCTATCTATCCATCCAAAGGCATCTTTTTTCAGACCATAACTTTGCCTCTTCTGAGAGAACCTCAAAGACAGTGCTGTGGGGCTCATAATAAATCTTAACCTCAAGGAAAAGCACACTTCCAATATTGCTGTAAGCTTGGTTATACCAACAGGTCACTCACAGCCCATAATGAGAAAGGCTGCACTGCCAGTACACACAAAGTGCTTCATCCACTCTCCAGTGTCAGAGCTCAGACAGGGACCTGAGTTCCTCCTGTCACAATGCATGCAGAAGTGGTTCCTGGTCTAGGAGTTCCTCCATCACTAAACACAATTTGTCTATCAGTTTTTATTTATCAGAGGGTGTCTCTGATCCGTCCTTTACAGGAAGGACATCGGTGAAGGGGACTTCTCAAAACTGAACCATGTTCTTTGCTCCACATGCCCAGCTGTGCCTGCATTACCTCCTCCTGCTCCCCACACAGGCAGAATCTGGCTCCCTAAGGTGGCAGACACTGTAAACAACCAGAGATTCCTCTCCCTGCCTCACTGGTTTGGAAGCACCTGGGAAGGCCAGCATGCAGCACCAAGGCAAAGTAGTACACCAGGGTCACCCACCTCAGGGGATGTGCTGGCAGAACCCTACAGATCAGTAGGTTTTAATTGCAAGTGAGTACAGCATCAGTAATACACTCAGAAATTGAAGACCCCTAAAGATACGCTATCCAAGTAGACTTTTTCCAGTATATTACTTCAACTATTAGTCAAAAGCATTACTTAATCCTCTGCATTCCCAAGCGTTGTATATGGTTATTTGCATAAAAACATAGAGAACAATGCTGCCATTATATATTTTCTGTCCTTCAAGAAGTTCTTTATTGTTTTACATATTTTTAAATTCATATAAAGTTTTATTTGCATTTGCACTTAGACCTCTGAAAAGATCAGTTTAAAAAAATATGCCTCTAAAAAATAACAAACCCCTTATTTGCCACATTTAGGAAAAACTAAATGGAGATGCTGCTTGAACACTGCAAATTATTTGTTCTGCAGTTGAACATTCTCTCTAAGCCAAGAAAACACTTGTGCATTTATTTCTTCCATGATATCATTTGTTGCTCGTCCTTTGACTGCCATCCCATGGTTTGCTTTATCAATCCAATGGATTTTTTTAGGGGCTTTCATTTTGCTCACCACTCCTTCTAGCAATTGCTGTGGAGAAAATAAGAATGCAAATATTAGGGAATCAGCTGCTACAAATTCTGAAACACCTAGATGTCTTTTGCTTTGCCTGCTCCTAAAAACCAAATGGATTTGTGTGCACATGAAAAACACCTTGATGGGAAAATGGAATGTATTCTCTGTTCAGGAAATGAATACTGTGATCTGCTCAAAGCTTTGCCCGCACTCAAACAGAAGAGCAGAAAATTAGAACTTCAAAACCTGCAGAGATCACAGCCCTGTGCAGGCACCCTCCCCATAAGGACAAAGGAATATTTACTGTCAGAGGGTAGTGCTGGCAATAAAATTGAAGAATTGAAGCCAGATTTGTCTACGGAGGCTGAGTAGCAATGTAATTCCTTGGGGGCTAGCTTTGACACTGCTGAAATTTCTCAGCAAACAGATCTAAAAACCAGCTCATAAAGTCAAAGATTCCCCCATTAAGAGGACACCCCAAGGATCTGCTGGTCACTAGCCTGACTTATTTTGGTGACAACTCCTCACAAAAGCACTATGACTCCTTAGAAACTGTCCAAGCATGGAAAATGCCAATTGCACATAGCTCCAAATTCAAGCTGACCTGTTCAAGAACAACAGATACCTGTTTGCAAGAAAACATGGCAGAAAAGCACTGTTTCCCTGCCTCTGTACACCTGCTCTTCATCTCTACAAAAATATCACTTTCTACCACAGAAACCTAAATGTGACCAATGTGAAACTGGGGGCTCAGCACAGGTTTTGTAACTTGAAATGGTTAAAACAAAATAGCAAATAACTCACTCCTTCCACTTTTAGTTTGTTCAATCCTGTTGAAACTATTTAAATTAGGGCTATTTCAGTGACTCAAAGATGAGCTTGCTAAAGTGGAGGATCAAGCATTATCTATTAAGTTTTAAGCAGCAAAAGGAAGCACTGCCAGGCTTCTGTGTGTCTGATGAAGTTTTCTACCCAAGGCTTCCTTCAGAAGACACCTATTTAGGGAAGGCTGTTAATCAGGTGAAATACAGGCATCAGTGAGGCTCATTGCTGCTCCTCCAGACTGCCCTTTCATAGCAGGATTTACAAGGGTACTCACTTTTTCACACATCTCATCTGCTGATCCTGAGACAAACAGCACTGGACACCTGATCAGTAATAAATCCTCGTCCCGGAGCTTGGACTGCATCTTCGGTCGATGCAATGGGTAAGATAAACACACGAGGCCTTGAATGAAACCATCATCATCATCACCCTGCCTCAGCTGACATATCACAGAGGCAGCAGCTCGTGAGCCCATGGAACGACCTTTCTCCCACGTAGAAATAAAGAAAAAAAGTATTATCTGCTGTCACCTCACTACATTCTGGTTTAGTAAACTCCCCAAACCAATCCAACTGAGTGTATTTCAGTGATACGAAATGCTAGGGATGTTCTACTTCATTAAAAACATTAATCCTAATTTCAACATTTTCTGCTAAGATATTTGTCCAGTTGTAACGTTTTCATCCCTGTTTAAAAAAGAAATGGAAAAGAAAATATCAATGGATAAGGATCCCTTGCAATACTGGAAGGAACAACAGCCCATCCTGGGGAGAAGGGAAAAGAGGTCCTATGCTCCAGAGCCTGGAAATTTGAGATAGCCATGATATCCTGTATCAATTTCATACAACCTCAATTTGCTCAAATTCAAAACAAAATTCTGTGCTCAATTTCACTTGGCTCACAAAACAAATCCAGTAAGTGTTTATGCACACCTTGAACTTCAGCCTAAAAGTAAAAGTAGAAGGGAGGGGAAAAAAAGCGTGAACTTGGAACATGAGCTTAGTCAGTAACAGGAATATCAAAGTATCGTCTCGAGGAGGCATATGAGCTGACAATGCACTGTAACTGAGTGTTACAAGTGGCTGAGTCTTATAGCAGCACAGATTTGGTTTCACTTAGGGGAAATTCTAAATTTTCTCTTATCAAGATATTCCTAACCACCCCCATCTATTCCCCTTTTCACACAACACAGCTGACTCTTTTTATCTGCCACTAGGTTTTAATTACCAAAACCCGTTTTGGGAAAACTGTTTTCCATTTATCAGTAACCAGAATTCTTCAAGACTTGCAGTTAAAAAGTACAAATGGATAATCAGAAAATTCATGCCCTGTAAGTTTTAAGTGACAAGGAAGCTTTCTGCCAAAGTACCTGGAAAATACAATCTATTGCTCTTTCTTTCCTCTTGTGCAGTAAGACCTATGGTATCAAAAGGAGGGTTCATTCACTTCTCATCAAACTGGGATAGAAGTGGAACACTTACAGATTAAATGTTTAGATACAGATTACTATTATTAATAATACTAATACAGATTGCTATTATTAGAGACAATATAAAAGAGAAAATTATTAATAATAAAAACAGTACCTGCAAGGAAAACACCAGAAAGTTTGTAATCATCAGAAAGTTTTAAGTATTCCTAAAGAAATAAAAGAAAGAGAAGCATTACAAGTCAGAATTAAGACAGCTGGGAAGCTGAGTATCTCTTCTGTTTGTAGCTCCTACACAGAAAATGGTAAGTTCTTCCAGCACTGCAGATTAAACAAAGAACAGATACATACAAGGTACTCTCTTGGGTTTTATCACACAAATGGTTTCATAACATTTTGCAGCAACAACATAAACATAATCTATTTCACATTAGCTCTCAGCAAGTCTGAAATATCAGATGCCCTAACAAGTTACCAAAACATAAGTGATTACTATGTATCAACTCAGTAACAGACTCCATACACACTACTGGCCCATCAAAAGGCAAAGCAGGTTAGCAAAAATGCCCTTCATTGAGATTACGTATATACAATTAAAAGTTTGTGACACAATCAAGTCCAACAGAAAGATAAAATTCAGCAACATTTTTTTCAGGTTTTAGGAGTTAACTAATCAGATGCTATCTTAGCAGATGCCTTAAAATTACTTTTACATGGCAGCTTATTAACTTAAATGCACCAACAACATCATGCTTCTTCCATAAAGACTGGAGATGCCCATTAAAGACAGCAAAGTCTGACTTCAAATTAATGTACATCATAAAAATTCCTTTAGAACTGGATTTTGTTTCCCTATAAAAATGCTTCCTGCTCAATGCAAGCAGATCACCGATCCTAAACTCTTCACTGAGCTTGTTTCCATCCTAAATTTTTCCACTTTTTGCAAGCTGTAAGTGTTCCCATGAAACACCCTTGCTTTTTGTCAAGCTTTTCTTTCTCCCTGAACTGAAACCCACACACTTGTGGCAGCTGTTCCAGCTGTTGCCCATCTAAGAACTGCTTCCGCTGTTTCTGTTCACACACACTGCTCCATTTACCTGAACATTGGTTCTGATTTTCCCACTGTTGCTTGACTAATCTCTGGCTGTAATTTAAGAAACCTGGAAAACAACACCCACGGATCTAAGATTTGCTCCAAGAATTTGGTCACTCCTTACCACAGCTGCTTTGAAAGCCTTAGTCCTGTAAGCAATATTAAGACCTTTACAAGTAAACCGCAGGCACAGAACTCCATGGGATGCAAGATAGGCTGCCAAGGACACTAAGTGAGGGAAATTCATGTCTCCTCCAGCTCCATGAGTAAGAATCACTCCATATGTTGGTTTCTTCTCTGGGACAGAAAAGATAGCATCAAGGTATTTGTTTCCAAAAGGTATTTTCACTTTAACCTAGAAATGAAACAAAACCCAAAATTACTAAAAAAAAATTAAAAAAAAAAAAAAAGTGTTCCCAGTCTACACATCTATGAAGAAAAACTTTTATGAAGAATAATCAGACAATTAAGAAATAAAACAAAATTGCAAGCTTGTTTGTGTTTCTTCTGTTTAAGAGTACTAAATGAGTAACTGCACCTTCGGTTCAAAGATTCTCCATACGATAATAGGCAAGTCACTTTATGGCTCCACACCTGATGTCCTGCATTAGAAAATGAAACTTCAAAGCAAAAATGGATATGATTCTGACCCTATCTATCTATCTATCTATCTCTAACTTTTCCAGACCTAACTAGCTGCCTAAACGATAAGAATATGACATTAAGACACAGCCTAGCAAACATTTTGAAATCACATAGTGGTAACCACTGAGTGAAGCAGCAGCCTGCACAGAGGCAAGGACTGGACCTTCCCCAGGGGCAGGAGACAGCACAGGTTCACCCAAAGCTGCAGGGGAACACAGGGCCTCCTTCCATCAGCACAGACAGCTGGAGGAGCGGATCCGGACACAAGAGCCGCTCATGCTCTACGGAATGAACAGGGTCTGGGCAGCACAAGTGCACCTTCAGAGAGCAAAAGGACACCCCGGGGCTGGGATGAAGCTCAGCTCTACCCAGTGCTGTTGGAAGGCGCTCCCTGGCAGCGCTCAGCAGAGCTGCACAGGCCGAGGGCGGTGCTCCCTCAGCGGCCTTGGCCCGGACGGGGCGGCAGGGCCGGGCACGGGGAGGGCGGAGCACAGCGGGACAGCCAGAGACCTGCACACCGAGCTGCAGCCCGCCAGCCAGCGATACACCTCTCCTGGGAAGGCAGAGGCGGCAGCGCACCCACCGCGCCCCTGTGCCCAGCTCCAGGGCCTCCTCAGAGGGGAGGGGCGGCTGCCACGGGCGGCAGGAGCCCGCACACCCATCCCCATGGGCGGCAGGAGCCCTCACATCCATTCCCAGGGACGGCAGGAGCCTTCACATCCCCACGAACAGCAGGCACGCAGCCCCAGCGCTGGCCGCGGCCATACCTCAGCCTGCCAACTCATCCCGGCCGTGACGTCACGTGAGTGACAGCCCCCCGCGCCAGTCCCGCCCGGCCGCCCGGCTGCCGAGCCGCTGATTGGTCAGAGCCGGTGTGGCCCCGCCCCCAGGCGGGACGAGGTCACGGCCTGTGCGGGGGCTCGGCAGTTCAAAACACCCATAAATAAAGCTCCACATTGCTTGTTTTTATTCACCCGTGTGTAATTCAGCACAAATAAGGCCAATTATTTAGGGATTGCTCGGAAAGTCAGGTTCTTACTGGCTTCAGGGAGTACAGATGAGATGCTTATGATGAGTTACGGAATCACGGAATCATTTAGATTCATTGAGACCATTGAGTCCAACCTATGCCTGAGCACCACCATGTCAACCAGACCACGGCACTGAGTGCCACACTCAGTCATTTTTTGAGCACCTTCCAGGGTTGGTGACTCCACCACCTCCTCGGGCAGCCCACTGAAATGTTTAGAAACCCTTCACCATGAGAAAATTGCTCCTGATGTCTAACCTGAATCCCCCCCAGCACTGCCTGAGGCCATTTTCTCTTGTGCTGTTGCTGGTTGCTTGGGAGAAGAGACCGCCTCCCACCTGGCTCCTTTCAGGTGGCTGTGAGAGTGATAAGGTCACCCCCGATGACCTTCTCTCCCCTCCATCTCCCTCAGCTGCTCCTCATAAGCCTTGTGCTCCACACCCTCTCCAGCTCCACTGCCCTTTTCTGGACTTGCTCAAGCACCTCAGTGTCTGTGTGGAAGTGAGGAGCCCAGAGCGGGGCACGGGATGCAGGGTGTGGACTCAGCAGTGCCAAGTACAGAGGGGAAAGGTAACGTGTCCAGGCTGACATCAGGCAAAGTTTTTTGGCAGCTGTCAGCCCACTCTTTCTATGTGACATTGACAGACATGGGAGTGACACTCAGTGGCTGGTTTTCTAGGTCTGTTCCCTGGGCTGTGCTCTGTTGTACAGTAAATAACTGTGTTCAAGATGCAGCCTTAAACTGGTAGAAGACAGCACCAACAGTATACAACAGTGCTTGCAGTATTTGTATATTGAGTATTTCACAGGCTAAAAAAAAATTCAAAATCCTCTATTGTAAGGTATTTAGCCAGAGCTTATGTTTTCTTCCAGTATCACTTATATCAATAGGGTGCCCTGTTACTTAGATGATTGAAGATGTCATCACCAAGCAGAATGTTGTTTTTCACGTGTTCATCTGCTGGAAAACAAGCACACTCTGGCTTGTGCTCTGAATGTCCCACTGTCAGCCTGCCAGCTGGACATTGTCAAACGCTGGGATTGAAATATTGCAGCCCTCTGAGAAGTGAACCTGCAGGGTAGCTCAGGTTCTGAGCTGCTGTCTCAGTGGCCATCCTGCCGCCTCACAGGCCAATTCCCAGTCCAGGCATTATTGTAGTAAGTGTGAAAGAAAGAAGCGGAGAGCCTGGGAGATTTATTTGTCTGGATTTCTACCTTGCTTAAAAGATGTCAAGCTAAAGTGAGATGCAGAAGTGTAAAGCTGAGTGAAAGTCGCTGGTACAACCTGTGTGAGTTGTGCACCTTCCAGTGGAAGCTGGACCACAGACGGTGTCCAGGCAGCTGCTCCTGGAGCCATAGCTAACATCTGGGGCGTCCAGCAGACTAGAGAATTGTCAGATTAATTTATCTTGACTGGAGATCACACTATTCTAATTAGTAGTTCACACCAGTTAAGCCTTTGTAAATAAGATACTTTGCAAAAGTGGACTGAGAAGATTTGTTGTCCCAAAGTACTTACAACCTCAATCTAGAAAACAGGCATGCAAGAAGGTTAAGAAAAACTTTCTTCATATAATTTCTGGGTTTTTTCATTACTGCTTTAATTTCTATACCTAGTGGAGGTTTATGTGCTCTGGTATAGTTTATATTTTTGGTGCTGTTTTGCTGCTTTCTTGATCTGGTTTTTGCATTCTCTTTAATTCTTCCTCTCTCTTCAGTCCACCTGCTGTATTTGTCCTGCTTTACTCACATACAGTCTCCAGAGCAGTCCTTGAGGAACATGTATCCCATTAAATCTACCCATGTGTAACCCCTTCCCACTGGAAAACTACTTTCTTACGCTTTCTGCAAACAGCAAGCTGCTACCAGTTTGCTTCCTATTTTCTCTGTTCATTTTCCTTTCAACACTTGAAACACTTCTGTGGGCAGGCACAGTCTTTGAGGTAGGGTGGCTAATACCCAGCAGAGTTGAAAACAACGCAGATGCCAGGCTGGATGGGGCCCTGAGCAACCTGGTCTAGTGGAAGGTGTCCCTCCTCATGAGAGAAGGGCTGGAACGAGATGACCCTTAAGGTCCCTTCCAACCCAAACCATTCCGTGATTCTGTGATGAAATGAATGTGTGAGGAACGAGAGACTCTGTCATTCTTTGATCCTCTGGTCCGTGGCAATGGGATTGGACCAGTACATTTTTGACACACCTTTCATGCCGTAACTTTTTTTTCTGGAAGATAATGACCCCAAGTATTGCTAGTATGTCAAAGGTTAGGCGATTAATTATAAATACATATATTAGATTCCAACTCACCAGCAAATTCTTTATGATGGATAAGTTCTGGGTTTTATTGAGTTCTACATATCTAATAAAATGCATTAATTAACATGCAAATTCATTTTTTCTTTAGTTTGGCATCATAAAGCAATTCTCATATCAAACTATTCCAAATTAGATCTTTCTGGGTTTAGGGGGACATTTAAATAGATTGGTTTTCAAGTGTGCTGAGTAACTGTTCTGAAATCCAGTTGTGTTCCATTCCAGGCGTATTGAAAATCCTTATGCTTTTTTTTACACACTTAGATGTTAATTAATATTCTAAGTTAAAGCTCCCCCCAAAATCCCAATTCTGAATCTTTTCTGAACTTCTGAATCAATGTTTTTAATTTAACATCTAAGAAAACATGGTTTCTTAGGAGCACGGCATCGTTTCATAAATTTAACCTTACATCACTCCTGGAAATAGAAGTTTATTCTGGAAACGATATAGTGCATAATAATCTAAGCCTGTCACAAAATATGAGAATCATTGAAGGTATGTGATTTGCCATTTCTCAATGGGAATATATGTTGAGTGTTATAATAACCTATGCACTGCTGTAAGCACCTCTGACAGATTTGATATGCCAAAGGCAGCTGGGTTTGAAGAAACAGTGGCTGTTTATAAAAGAATGACATTATCCCCGGTCTAAACTTGGGGCCTGATAACTTTCAGTAGCACATCAGACAATCCCTGTTCTTTTCTTTGGATTATAAATACAGCATTTCATACCAGAGACTTAGATTAACACACAATGGGAACAAGAGAGATGACCTTTTGCATTAATCTTTTGTTGGAATAGATTTGTTCAGAGGAATGTATAAAAATAATTATAAAAGTATAAAAACATATGTTGAGGAGGTTCTGTATTTCAGTGTAAAATAAATAACATCTTAAGGGCATTAGACTCAGAAACATTCTTTTCTTTTTTTTTTGTAATAGAAGACCATAAAAGATTTGGTTTTTTGTTTGTTTTAGGCTGGAAATACACATATTTGTTCTAAAAGTTCAACTCTCCCTCTAATTACAAACTTGACTTTTGAGCAAGAACTCTTTTTTTTTTTTTTTTTTTTCCCTGAGGATGTGGATACACATGAGCACATGGACATGCTGTGTTCACAGGTACCAAAAGTAACCTTTAATAATTTTCTGAAAGTGATCAACAAACTATTACCTGATTAGCCAGTATTAGTTTCCTGTGTTTAAAAGCAGTGATATCCATGACACTGCTTAATTTTTAGCTATTGCATTGTACTTCTTGAAGTTCTGAAGAAGTTTTGAGGTCCACCATGAAAGATGAAGTGATGGGCAGGTGATAAGCAGAACCACTCTAACATGTAAAACTATACAGGACTTTAACATGGCATCTGTGAATCCCCATGTCTCCATGATGATCTGGAGAACTTGGTCACTGGCACTGGAAGAAGGTGTAAGCCCACCTGTTTTTAGTCTATTCAGAGTGTCATGTATCAGTAACACGCTTACATAGTAAGCGTGTTACTGATCTGCAATGTATAATATATAATAAATATATAATGTGTATGTGCTAGACACCTGCTTTTATGAAACTGTGCCATGTACAGAGAACTGGTGCCTTTTGTAGCATTGTATAGGTCACAAGCTCTGGAAGCACAGATAACGTCAGGTGACAAATGTGCAGTGCATAAGAACTTCTCTCCCTGTGCACGAGTCTCTTTGGGAACATTTCTGGCTTTGTAGTTGTGGTGCTAAATGGAAGTTCCTTTAATTAAGGAAGGTGTCATCATAACACGTGCTTCTGCATGACAAATTTGGATGCTATACATTTCTCAGAGTCTTTGTTAGGGATTTTGAATTCCCTCATTGTTCTTGATGAATGCAACCACTTTGTTTTCCAGTGGCAGCTGTTGCAGTTCTTGCATGTGCTGGGACTGCACGGGGCACTGCTGGCAGGAGCTCGCTCTGGTTATTCTCTCCCCCTGGCTGAGGGTGAACTGACCTGGCCAGGAGCCAGTGGAACAAACCTTTCTGTTCTCACTGCTGCAAGGAAAAGAATTATTAGTTTTGGCATGTTCATACAATCTTTGAATGCTGAGCTCCATTCCACGTATGTTTTCGTTCTGAAGTTTCACTCTATCTGTTGCTTTTTTGAAAGATTAGCATGGTTAGGGACGGTAAAGAGCATTATTGCTGCTGCTAGGGTTACTTTTGCTGTGAACACTGTTTTAAGATCTGAGTCCCTTCAACATTTAATTTTCAGTTTAAAAATCAGATACCCTCTGCAGCTGTGTCATCAATCATGCAAGTAAGTTACTCATCTAGAGTTTATTGATAGTTATAAACATCATGCTACATACATGCACTAAATATGGGCACTGTGTACATTTTGCATCTTGCTGCAAGATCCTAGGCCATTTTCAGTTCCGTTAATAGGATTATTATGAGAGGCAGGAAGTGACATTGCACTTCTCTTTGCCTTTAATTCCCACATAAGTTCACAGAAATTAGAAAAATAAGCCCTTTGTTTGTCCATAAGTTGTCAGAATGACTAACTGCAGAGGCTCTGCAGATACGTGTTTTACCTTCCTCAATTATCATTCCTCTAGGTTGCTTGTTTAATTTAAGCAGACAGAATCACAGAAACACATAATCATTTAGGCTGGAAATCATCTCTGAGACCATTGAGTCTAGCCTTTGGCTGAACACCATCATGTCAACTAGATCATGGCACTGAGTGCCTCATCCACTTAAAGAATTCCAGGGATGATGACTCCACCACCTACCTGAACAACCCATTCCAATGCTTAACCACCCTTTCAGTGAAGAATTCTTCCAGATGTCCAACTTGAGCCTCCCCTGGTTCAGCTTGAGGCTGTGTCCTCTCATCCTGTCACTGGTTACCAACCAGCCTCCACCTGGTTGCAGCCTCCTGTCAGGTGGTTGTAGAGAGCAAGAAAGCCTCCTCTGAACCTCCTTCTCTCCAGGTTAAACAACCCCAACTCCCTCAGCTGCTCCTCATAAGACTAATTTACGATGTTTCTAACTCTCTTTTCCAAAACATTCCAGGAATTCCTTTTAGTCTCAAATTACCTGTATAGTTAAGAAGTACCTTATCTACTCTGGAGTCCAAGATATTTCTAAACATAGTGAGTTCAAGAAAGGAGTGCAAGGAACTCTCTTTGGTTTATTCTTCTGTTCCATCAGAATATCAGTTCCAGTTGCATTACTCAGAAATGTTTTCTGATTTTGCATGTGTGCTGTTGAAAGTTAATTTATGCTATGACTCTCTAGTCTGATAGAAAGAAGAAGTGGCAAAGTGTAATAAAGTCAACATCTATTGCTGTTCACAAAATCTACTACTCTGGGGTAGGAGGAGAAGTTAGTTGGTTTCACACAATTTATCAAATGGACACTGTTCAACTGTTAGTAGATTTCAGTGTACATAGAGAGTGTGTACTTGCTTAGTGCCTAGAACTGAAGTCAAACTGAAAGGTCTAATTATTATCTTTTTATTTTCTCCTTTTGTCTAACACACTGTCATGAATTTACGTGTGTAACAGGATCTAGTTTGCTACCATATACTTTTGAATAAGCATTCATACTCATATACTTGCACGCCAGAAATGTTAGCAAGCAAGGAAATGAGCCTGAAGACTGATATATGCAGCTGTGGGTAGCCCCAAGCTGAATTTTTGAAGAACTGTTACTTCTCAGAGCAGTGTTCTAGCTCATTATGTGTTCATAGGACAGTTCATACATCCTCTAACTGTGCTCAGTGAGTCTTGGGTGGAGGAATGCTTGCAAGGCTGTCGCCAACTATTTTAAATCCTCCTGGTGCCATGCAAAGCTGCACTCAGTGTTCAGCCAACTAGTGAATTCATCTCAGTTCCTGTGCTCCATGCATCAGTGCTTGCAGTTGTTAGCATCTTGATGCACTTGGTAATCACAGAGTCATAGGATGGCTTGGGTTGGAAGGGACCTTAAAGATCATCAAGTTCCAGCCCCTCTGTGAAGGGCAGGGACACTTTCCACTAAATCAGGTTGCTCAAAGCCCCATCCAACCTGGCCTTGAACATTCCATTGATGGAACATTCACAACTTCTCTGGGCCACCTATCCCAGTGCCTCACCACCCTCACAGTGAAGAATTTGTCTCTAATGGCCAATCTAAACCTAGTCTCTTTCAGCTTAAAGCCACTGCCCTCTGTCCTATTGCTACATGCCCTTGCAAATCGGGGTAAATGAGTGTTCTTAAGTCTTGCATTTTGTGCCGTATCTAAAACCAATCTGAGCATATTTTGGGAGATTATATTTGATCACCCTTCTTTCCTATCTTCAGTCTTCCTCCCAAGGAAAGACCAGCCAGAGACAACATTTTTCAGGACCTTTCAGTCCTGATCAAGTTATCACAAGTGTAAGAATTTCTTCACATCTTCTACAGCTTCCTGAAAAGCAATGGTTAAGTATGGCCTGAGTGATCTCTCCCCCACCTGTTTATGCTCTGCAGTTTTAATTGTAAAATTTTCAACAGACATGCATTGAAACTATAACATCAAATAACAAAACTATAAAAATAACATAACTATAATATTAAATAACAAAACTAAGAATGCTCTTTGAATAAGGCTGAAAGACCTGCTCTGACTAACTGGGTTTTTGTGCCCTCTAGTCACTTAGCTGGAACTCAGTGGGAATTAATGGATCAGAGCTGTTATAAAACTGGGTATGGCTCTTGCAGCCATTGCAAAGACTTTGATAGGCTGGAAGAGAAGACTCAGGAATGGTGCAGGTAGCACCTATTGTACATATACAAAGTAACACACATGTTGTACATGAACTCATTTAAAATCTGTAACTTAAACAAAGCTGAGCCTCATAAGTATTTCTCTGATACACCATTAAGAGTGTCCTGACCTATTTCTCCTCTGAGAATTTCTTGCTAGGTGAAGTTAGCCATGTCAGGTATCTGACCTCCACCTGAAGTTGTGTTGCATGTCACAAGGTGTGCATTTCTTTTACAGGGGCACTTTGATTGCCAAGTGGAAGATCTTTCATGAGATGCTGCGAGGGCAACAGATTGCTGAAGTCCATGTGACAGCTTTTAGCCCCAGACGTGTTTGGCTTTTCTCCTCAGCTCTTATAAAGCAATAGATTATATGACATGAATAAGTTCAAGAAGATGACAAGAAGAAAGCTGAAGCACAGGAGTTCATCCACTGTGAGTACTCCTAAGACCCTGTAGAATTACAAGACTTATTTATATGGGATTGGTCATCCCAGGGCTAACCTTTGAACTTTTGGACATGCAGCCTTGTCTTGATCACCTGAATACTTCAGTAAGCAAAGCCCTTTGGAGACTGGATCTAAAAACACAGTTCTCTCAAGTGTCTATTCCACAATTAATCTCATTAACTGGAAAACAAATACAAAAAAAAAGAAGATCATTGCACTGCAGCATTCTGGGAAGACACTAAGGATAGTAACATTACACTCACAAGCTGGAGGACTTGTTTTCATGGGGAATTCGCAGGTCTTTGCCAATTGCAGCAAATCAGACCCAGGATGTCTGAGCAATGACATCAGGCACACTGTGGAGTCAAGAGGCAAGTTGGTGATAAAGTCAGGAGGCAGGCTTGGCAAACTGCATCACGCCCATGCCAGTTTGTGCCAGGGCACATGGTGAGGTTTTGGCCTTGTGCTTGATAACGTGATGGACAGGGACAGAGCTAATGAAAGGGGTGGTGAAAAGATGACCTAGGGAAAGGTCATGTGCAGGATGAAATTTATGGTGCTATTTATTTTGTGGTTTAATTAATTGCTGCTTTCGGTCCTTCCGATTTTATGCTCCCTGTGGGTTTTACTTTGATTTTTGCGTTGTGGGTTGCTGTTTGGTTTTAGTGGGTTTTCTTTTGTTTTGTTTGGGGGCTTATGTATTTGTTTTGTTGGTGGTTGTTACTGTTTTTCCCCAAAGAAAGTAACTGCAGGGTTTCTGGCCAGTGAGTTTAGAATATTGACCCTTAAGAAAATGAGCCATTTCCAGGTTAGGGGAGATCTCTAAGCCCTCAGTTTGGATCAAGATCAGATTGAGCCCAGAGCAGAACTGTATCCAAATCAGGTTTAGGACCCAATGGTGGCAAACGATGTTTATGAACTTGTCATTCTCTTAGATACTCTGTTCACTTTGAGCTCTAGGCCTTGTCTGAATGCTGAGCTGAAGTTATAGGCTCTCATGTGGTCAGGAATTGATTTGTATCTGCAAAAAAATGAGGTCAGATCAATTGATGAGTGAGGTAAGTAACTATTTGTCAAAGAAGAGTTGGAAGAAAGTAATGGTTTTGCATTCATTTTGCATCAATCTGTAAGAATTCTTAAAAATCTTCTTTTCAATATTTACTAGTAGAAATGAAATGCAGCAGAAACATATCTCAGTAGATGCTTTGACATCACTGCAGTTAAATATTTTTTGAATGGCAAGGAATCTTCCTAGGACTGTAGAAATGAGGGAATCCAGCTATATCATCTAGCCATATCCCTGCAACATTATATGAAATTTGCTGTGGCTGCTGTTCAGGAGCTTTTAAGCCCATGTTATGGCAGCAGCCCTTGTGTTTGCATGACCCAGCCCACAGAGGGGATGGAAGAGGCTGTGCCAGTACGGGCACAGCAGATAGTTCTGTTTAGTCCCTGCAGCTCTCTCACTCCTCTAAGTTTATGTCTATATCAAAGAGTATCATTAACATCAGCTGTTTGTCATCTCCCCCTCTGCCTAGAGGAAATGTGCAACCAACTAAATGCTATGTTTTGAAATTGATTACTTGTTTTCTTTTTGCACAAGTAATGAAAGGCAGTGCATGTTTAATGTTCATATTGCAAAGTGCAAGGTCCCAGTCCCAGATCTCGCCTACAAAGTAATGGACACTGGTTCAAAGGGTTTAATATAGACCTGCACTTACAGTTTCACAGTGTTGTTTTTGTTCAGCTCTCAAGAGCATTCCTCCTTTTGCATGGTGGGGCAGGCAAACTTTTTGCAGACTGGCACACGTAGTGGGCACCCCAAATGACCTGACCTGAGCAGGGTCTGCTGACTTTTTACCAAGCAGGGCCCTCAGGTAACTCCAGCTGAATTATTCAAGGAAAGGCTGGAGGATGCAGCTCCTTGATGCTTCTGACATTCCTTGACACTTACAGACCCTCTCTGTATTTTGGAGTGGCAGAGTGGTCGGAAGTGTCACATTGTCATCTCTTAAATATGTCCCAACATTGTTTGCTACCAAAGAAGTGAAACTGGATAGTTGGCAAGCAAATGATTAGCAGCAAAGTGTCTCTTCTGCCAGCCTGCTCTACTGGGTATGCTCTGTGTGAGACCAAGGGGTTTCACCTGCAGAACTTGCCAAGAGCCTCAGATTCTGGGCAATCTGAAGGCAGACACTTCATAGTTTCATGAAGATCTACTCCTTTAAGTTCTTGTGCTTTTGGATTCTTGTCCTGACCTCCTTTCACAAGTTTTCTAGCTTATTGTTTGAGGCTGATAATACCCCAAATATGTCAAGTGTTGCTTTGCCTCCTCCAGCTGTTACATCCTTTTCTTTAGCGCTTTTTTTTTTTTCTTTTTTTTTTTTAATCAGCTTGAAGAAGGTTTAGTCATGTGCTACTTGTGCTGACAGTCTCCCATGCTAAGTGCAGGCAACTTAGCCTGCACTGTTCCTGCTCATTCTGTGGGTTATTGGTTCAGCAGAAGCACCAAAGCAATCCCAGTGGTAGCTGTATTGGTAAAACTAACACATACTGAAAGTCAGGTGTTCATCTGCATGAATGGCCTGTTGCTGGCTCTACATCCTGAAGTGCATGGTCTTCCCAGAGTTCCTACTGAGTTCCTCTCTTAGCCAGAACTGCAGGAGTGTAGTAAGTGTAGGATTCCTTCTTCTGCATCTTACAGATGTTGGGAAACTGCTGGGAAAAATCAAGGGAAGAAAATGACTGAAATATTAATTAAGAAGGTCTTCCATTTCCCAGTCTACTCCTTCCAGTCCCTAACCAGTTGTGAAAATCAGACTGCATCTTTGGCACATATATGTACATTCACTACACCAGGTCTTTTAACTAATCTGCAGGCAATCGATAAAAGGATTTTCCAAGCCATAAGGACTGGTTAGAGCATCTTGAGCCTCAAGGAATCACAGGGATCATCCTTTATGCATTCTGTTCTGTGCAGAGGAGGCACAACTGGACACTTGCAATACATACACATTATTGGGATATGCTCACAGTCTTGGAACTTCCCATTCTTCATTTGCAGTGTTAATGCTGTGCTTATTGCAGCCAATAAAATATAGCAGGAAAAAACTCAAACCCAAACATCTCTTCTCATGTTTATATTTATACCATTTAATCTTTGGTCAAAAGTTGAATTGGGTGCCTTTTCAAAAAGCAGCACGTGGGAATATACATACAAATGTGCAGGTATGCTGATGCATATGCAAAATAGAACTTTTGGTGTTTTAAGCTTATACCAGAGTTCTTATGAGTTCGTGTCCTGCAGGATGAAACAAGCTTTCCCCTGGACAGTCTAGCACAAACTCAGCATTTAGGTCTCATTAAAGCCCCAGTCTGAGAGGTTAAATAGCATTAAATATTGCAGGAGCCTTATGCCACATCTCTGCAAGGGGAGTGGGTAGAGTTTATTCACTGTGAAGTAATGCTTGTGTTAATAGTTAGAGGTAGGATGACCAGGAATCCATGCATGGAAAACCTGTGATCTTGATGATTTCAGTGCCCTCTCTGGCATCCTGTGAAAAATCTCACATGACAGCTTTGAAGGTGCCTGGATCCCTTGCCAGTCAGCTGCTCCCTTCAGAAAATTCTTCCCCAGATATTCTCTGGATGGCAGAAATCCCCATCAAAACATCCATCAGAAGGGAAAGAGCAGCAGCCCTGTGTAAACAGCCTGGACAGTGCCCTCATTTCAGATGAACCTGTGAAAAACACTGCTGGGTCAGTAACATCAGCCCATTAAAATGTTGCAGCTCTGGAGCTCAGCTTGAGCTGCTCAGTTCATTCCTGGGGTAGGGTTTGAAGCCTAGACTGCACCCCAGGCTCCTGGGGGAAGCTTGCCCCCGGTGCTTAGGATGTACTGTGGAAGGCACATCCACAGAGCAGAAACACCTACAGAGTGACATTCTTTGGGATCAATCAGGAATACATAAATAAATAAATCTTTGTGCAAGGGGCACCACCTTTATGAAAGGCATCTGCTCTGCAATGTAGGCAAAAGTGCTGTGGAGGTGAGGACAGCACCTCTCCGTGTGCCCCACAGGGTTTATGGATTACTTTGGAAAATGCCTGCCCCTGGGCAAGGCTATGCCCACCAGCAGCGGTGCCCTCCTTGCTTTAAGCATACAGGTGCTGCAAGATCAGTGTCCCCCAAGGAATGTGACTTTTCAGAGATGTTTCTGAGGCCATGCTTGAAATATGTCGTGTTTGTAAGGAGCCCATGAGGCAGCTCTGTGAGCAAGAGGTCAGTGAGTGGGGGAGTTCTCTCTGCTGGTACAAGAATGTGTCTGAGGACCTTTTTGGGATGGAAGTGGTCTGAGTGTAGCACAAAGCCCTTCTCAGTGTCCTCTGCCCTAAGGCTTGCAATGTGTAGCTCTGGAGGAGCCTCCCACCCTACTGCCGCCATGTTCCAAACAGTGATTTCAGGCTGCCTGGCCTAGCAGGACTTGAAATGATGCCAGGATATGATGAATATATTTCCATGTGCTTGCAGGAAGGGCAAGGAAAGCAGTGCTGGGAACAGCTGTGGCAGATTGCCAAAAGCATGGGTGACCTCCATCAGGGCTGTGGTTGGGTGTCCCTCCAGGCACCAGAATGGCACTTGAAAAGGTCTGACTGGCTCTTACTCCACGGTTCCCATTCCCTGGATGGACTCTCCTTTTCTGGGCAAGTGGGCACTGCCATCTTGTCCCCATCACCAGGCAGTCAGGAGAGGTGACAAACCTCTTGGTGGCAGGAGGCAGCCCCAGTGTGCTGAGGCCTCTGTGGTGCTGTGGAGGAAGAGCTGATGGCTGGTTTCACCTCCGTTTCAGCTGCTGGAGAAGAAGGATGTTCTGCCTCCCCTCTCCTGGGACGTGGCAGCTCCTCCTGGGTGAGGGAAAGCACCCATCTTTGCTGAGGCAGGGACACCCCAAACCTGTGTGTGGGAGTGAAGAGAAAAGCCCTGTCCACACGTCCACGTGGCAGGTTTCCTTTTGTTGCTGCTTATTATGGGAAGTCAGGAAGTGGGCTGTTCTCAGGGTATTTTTGACCATGCAGGCCTTCTCACTCAGCAGTAATCCAATCCCCATGAGGCAGGGGGATCCTATATACTGAGGTGCAGAGGGTAATGCCTGCTGCCATTCTTTGTGTCAGCCTTTCTAACTCACTCAGCAGCCTGCCACAGACTGAAAAAAGCAAGCATAAAAAGCCATGCCAATGGATGTGTAAAATGGAATAAAGTGGAGAAAGGTAAATTGTGTTTCTGAAACTTAGTGAGGTGTCAGATATTGATCAAGATAACTTTAGTCTTTGACAGTGCTGGACAGTTTAATTTGCCCGCTCATATATTAGTAAAATCTTTCTGTGTATAATGTCTCTTTTACTTTGGAAGAATAGCAATGCATAAAAAAGCCCTCATTTTCAATTTAATGAAAACATATCTCACAGTGATTTTTATATATTTCATAGTTGATTAAAAAAAACCTCTCTCCCAGGAACAAAGATTTCCCTTCTTATGGAAAGGCACCATCAGTTTTTCCTTGGTTGCAAAGCTCATTTTTTGCTGTAATTGGATATTAACACCTCAGACACTGGCAGATAGCAAAGGCATCACTCTGGCACTGAACCTGCAGGTCGGTAGTTGAGCTCATGGCAGGGCTGCAAAGTGCTTCTGACTTCAGGTTTCAGTTTCCCAGGGGAGGCCCATGCCAGGGTATTCCCTCTTCCTCAGAGGTGTGGGGAGCAGGATCAGGAGTGTGCCTGGCTGTGTCAGGTGTCCAGTGTATTTCCTGGTACCACAGGGATGCAGCGTCACAGTTAAAATAGATGGGTATCTGGGTGTGCTTGTAGTGAGATATCATAGAATATCCTGATCTGGATGGGGCCCACAAGGATCACTGAATTCCTACTGCTGGCCCTGCACAGGACAGCCCCAGGAGCCACACCATGTGCCTGAGTTCATTGTGCAAACACTCCTTGAAATATGGCAGGCTTGGTGTCATGAAAAACCCATTCCTAATGTTCAACTTAAACCTCTCCTGGCACAGCTTCGTGCTGTTCTGTCATGTGTATCAGACTTTGTGAAGCCCTTTTTAAAGAAATGTGTGTGTCTGTGCATGTGTGTGTGGAGTCCATGTACACACATATGGATATATGTATTTCAACCTAAACTGGGTTTCTGTTAGGTGTATGAACAGTCACTGAATGGGACAATGGGGCTATTCCAAGTGGGTTATGCATCTGAAGCACACTGAGATAAGGAAACACGTTATTCCAAACACTTTAAGGATCCTTCTGTACAGTAAAGTCAAATATTTTAGGAGAAGTTGCTAAGGGAGGCTGAGAAGCTCCAGGATGCAAGAATAGTTACTTGGGAAGAATTGCACCCTGTGATAGAAGTAAACACTTACAGGCTCTTTTAAAATAAGAAATAATCTTAAATGTGAAGACCCCTAAATGCATCTGCAGTTTGTTAAACAGCTGCTTTCCAGGCCATATTTAACTGAAAAGGAACAACCTTTATCACATGCACATCAGATCCAAAGGAGTTCATTCACATCTGAGGGCCAAGGTCAAACATAAGCTCGTAGGCACATTCATAACTTGCACATGCTGGGCATTGGTTATGGCTACTTGTGCCTAAGTCATGGGCTACATGTGTACCACTGTGACCTTTGCAGAAATAGAACTTGGGGTGCTGGCTTAGTGAAATAAAAGAATGGAATTATGTGTCTTAGTTTGTATAGTGAGCTTTATTCTAACAGGACTGTTTCCATTTCGGCACAGATGTGTCCCACTGCCCAGGAGACTTTGAATCAGAGGTGTTACAGCATGTTTATATTAAAGTCTGTAATTGAAAGGATTCATCACTTCCCTCCTTGCCTGTGTCTGAAGGAGGAAATCCCTGTCCAGATGTGACAGCTGCATGGGATGAAAGGACACTTGGCTGTGGCAAGCTCACTATGCTGAGTGCTTTGCAGGTAAACAGACATGATCACTAATGAGGACAACTAAACACTATGTGATCCTATAAGAAGTCATTGACAGTAGAAAGAGGAAAAGAATAATGCAGTTGCTGGGGTACCAATTCAGCAGGCTTGGGAGAGCCAGAGTCTCTGGTCTGCTGAGGCCGGGTTGCATTGTAGCTACAATAAGTAGTGCCCTTTCAGGTTTTTCTAAATTACATTTTGACAAGTTTTAGTCATGGCTTTCCATCAGGAAACTACAGTTCTCTTTCCATGGAGAGCCAGTAATCCTGGTGCCTGGAGTCTCAAGCCACCAGGGTGAGGTGGTGTGACTGGTGTGGCAGCCCAGCAGAAAAGGCAGCCTGACTTAATCACTGTCCTCTTGCACTAGATATGCCACAATGGACATGGCAAATGCTTAGGCACCTGGTCAGAGTTTGAAATGCAGGCCGTTAAAGCAGAGAGAATAAGATTAGAAAAGCTGCTGTTCCTGTGAAGGGAGTCTTTGCTTATATAAAACTGTGCCAGTGGACTTTTCTAGCCAAGAAATGAGGAGAGTATTCTGGGAACACAGCAGAATAAGAGGGAGGATGGGGAAGAAATGGACAAGTGAGATGACTTCTCAGCATCTCTATTGCTGTCAATGTACAGTGCAAATATGCTGTACCTGTGTATTGAATCTGGCTGGCAAAGGGGCTGCAGCACTCCTGCACAGGACAAGCCCTCAAAGCACAGGCTTCATTCCTGGTGTGTGGATACCTCGTTGATTGATTTAAATGAGGCAGCTGCAGGACTCTTGGTAGGATGGGAGCCCCTGTGCCAGCACAGAACAGTGAATGGAAATGAGAATGTGGCTTGTCTTCCTTCTTCACTTCTGTTCCTCTTCCCACTGCTTCCCACCACACAGTGCCACTGTTTCCTTGCCCTTGGGTGCTGGTTGGTCACTGTGGCATGCACAAACACTCTCCAGGAGAAGACCCCTCTTCTGTGGGGAGAGGCTTACCAAACTCAGTGATGTCACAGCCAGTGCGTGCCAGGGCCACCTAAAGGCTGGGAGGTGGCTGAGGACACAGGCACAGCCATGGGGAGCAAAACTTGCTGCTTGCAGTGGTGGGAGAACCAAGGGCATCCACTTTTTGATGTTGAGTTGCATGAATAGATGGATGCTACTCTGCCAGGCCCCCCAAGACCTGAATTGCTGATGGCTCCGTGTTGTGGAAAACCCGTTGGGCAGGTGGGAACCATCCCAGGTGCCAATTCAGGCTGTCCCCTCCTGCCTCACAGAGAGCTGAGTAGGTCAGACCTAGGATCAAGTGATTGGAATCTTGATGCTTGACTTAAGAGGGTCTCATGGCTCGTTTGAAACTAAGCCTGAGCTAATTAGTCCCTGAAGACAGCAGTGCAGAAATAACCTGTCTGGCTCTGGGTGTCCTGGTGGCGAAGGAGGAGGGAAGCTCGTCTCTCCCAGTCTGTGCTCTCGCCTGGCACATGCCCTGAGGTGTGTCTTAGCTGGCTCCAGCCCAGCCCTGCCTTGTCTGCCGAGGGTGAGGGATAAAGGGTTTCCTAAAAGCTTTTTCGTGAGTTGTTTTGGCTCTGCCAAAAGGCCTATTGTTTTGTGTTCAACTACTGTCATTGTTCCCCTGGATTAAAAACTGGAGCAGGTTCTCTCTGCACCTGCTGGGCACTGTTTGGGTTAATCCCAGGTACTCAGCCAAGCCAGCTCTGGCAGCAAGGGCAGAGCCTGCAGGGCCACCACCTCTTCCCTCCTGTTCCTGGGGGAGACACAAAGTGAGACAGCCCCTGGCCTTTGCTTCACTCCTGTCCCACCTTTCAGCAGTGCTTTAGAGCCCTAAGTATAGGAAGGGATGTTTCCAGAGAAAGGGAACACCAGGCATTTCAATGTTTCTGATAAATTGGTACTCACAATGGAAAAAATTAGTACCCCGTTTGTATCCAGAGATCAGAGCAATGGAATAAGTATAGAAGTCTGTTATTAAACAACCATCAGCCCGATGCTATAATTGGTACTATATATATTATATAAACCATTATGTGTATTATATATAATTATTTCCTTCTTACACTTAACAGCTACTTTCTGATTTTTCCTCCTCTGGATGAGGCAGGCTGTTGCTGTCTTGCTATCTCTATGATTTTTAACTTGGCTTCTGCAATGAAATAAAAAACCAGTCCTCACTTTAAAAATATGTGGTCATGTTTCTTAAATGAAACAGTGTGATGCTGAGGGTACCAAGACTGTAACTCAAGTTGCTGATCACAAACTGCCAAAGTGATTTTTCTTTCAGGATATTGCCTTTCACTGAACCTGAAGATTGACTTACAATTTGTCGGACCATACATATCTGTTAGACCATGGATATCTGTTACATTTAGGAAGAGTGATTAGCAAACACTGGCAAGGCATTCTCCTAAGTAATATGGCACTATTACTCACTGCTGAATTTAAATGAAAAAATAAATATTACATGCCACAAGCCTAGCTGTATGCAGGTATTACTTTTGTTGTTTATTACATATTTCTAAAGTAGCAGATAAGAATTCTGATGTTTTCAGAGCTGTACTTAAGAACCAACAAATCAAAGATCCTTATTTAAGGGGCTTCTTCTATTCAGAGCATAAGCCAGACCTTAATCTAGAAGTGAAGGACAAAACCTTTAAAACACTGCAAGATAAGAATTGCTTTGTAGAAATTGCCCCCTTCAACTGAAAACTGAGGCTATATTAGTTTAGTCATAAAAAATAATCATTAAAAAAATTGAAAGTGCTATTCATTTAAAGGGATTTTATAATACTTTGGCTATTGCTGTCCTGGTCCTGGAAAGCAGCTGACTTTAAGAAGCTGTGCTACAAGGCTCAAGATAGTCATACCAGCAGCATTGCTCTTAGGAAGGTGTTGGAGTCAGTGAGGTAGTGCATTTTGTCACCAAGAACTAAGGCAGTGACAACCTGGTCCTGAATTCTCCCATAAGTCAAGCAGCAGAGAAATGTTTTTCTAGACAGACCACACACAAAACAGGGACATGGCTTTCTGCAGAAGAGTGGCCACTCTAAGAGGATGCTCTTAGACAAGTCTTCCTGCTTGTACAGGTGTATCAGGGCTCATGACACCTGTTAGGTGGTATCCCTTAGAGGAGAACCCATAGCAGTTTGGTGTTCAAAAGAAGGGCTTAAAATTATGGAATAGCTTGAATGTGCATGGGGAAGCTGAAAAGAGTTGGTAGAGGCAACCTTATCCTCATTAGCAACGTCTTAAATCACTGCATGAATGTCCTTTCTCATGTTTCCTGCACAGATGCTGGAGATAATTCTGAGTCTATAAAACTTTGCTGGATATAGCTCTGTTTGCAGGCTCTCATTCCAGTTTTGAGGAGTAAGTACATTCTTGTCCGGTCTTCACAGTGATAGAGGTTGGAAAAAACAACATGCCAAAGCTGTTCTCTTCCATGTGGTCCTCCTTCAGCATAGATGGCTGCAATATCTGTGCCTGCCAAGTGAGTCACACACTCACACCTTTCAGTTTACAAACGTTTCAAAATGTCGTGGGAATGGGAGTAGTAGGGTGTCTGCCTACCTATGCTATTTTTTTCTCTTTAAATGAATATTCACCCTTTAATCTTGCTAAGAAGCACAGTTTTAACTCAGAGGGCACTCAGCTGTGGAACTTGTTGGCTCATAAGGGGTTGGAGTAACTTCTTGCCATGTAAGTCTCAGTCTAGTGAGGTACCAAGGATATGGAAAGGTATCAAGTAATGCCATCTCATGCTCAAACACATTTGTGGTTGTCATTCAGCAATGTGCTTGTATATATTTTTCAATTTAATCTTCTTGGGTTTAATGGGATTTGGAGTGTCCCCAGTGTTAGCGCTATAGCTGTGCAATAATCTGACTTGGAGTTTCAACCAGAGGCTGCACAAAAGCAAACTGTGAAAACCTGCTTTCACCTTTGACACCACCTGTGATACTCTGCTCCTCACAGACCTCAGTAAAATGAAGACTGCACCTCTTGGCTGGTCTTGAAATGTAGGTCAGTCAAACATCTGCCAGGAATGGCTCAGGTGTACCTTCTCCTGCCTTGGACTGGAAGAATGGTCTTACACAAGCAATTTTAACCCAATTTTCTGAACTTTCTAGGAAATTATACCACCTGATGGTTAGACTATTAGAAGGATGACACCTACAGCTGCTAGGTAATAGCCAAAATTAAAAAGAAATATTAATTATTCAGATTTTTCTGTAGTGTTAAACCTTTCTAACTTTACTTAGGTATCATTTCTAAGAGGAGAAGACTGGGGAAAAGGGAATGTTTTGCTTGTGGAAAGAGAATGCTTTTCATCTTACTGATTAGAGGACATACTTTCCATCCCATTTTACCTGTCACTTCCCTCAAGTGTTGACACAGCCAGAAATAAAGTCTAGATCATAAAAGGCAATCATAATCCTCTTGGGCAGCCAAGTAGAAAATGTTAATCTTGTGAACTCCCACCCTAAGCTGCTGTTTGTTTCTGGCTAAATCTGTCCTGTAGCTCTGTTTCTGTGGTAAAATTTCCATCTCATCAGATGCTGGCCATAGATGCAATTATTCAAATCCAAATGTTTTTGTTTGAGCACAAAAAACCCTGAAACCTGTGGTGAATTTCCCAGAGACATTTTCCCACCTCCTTCGCCTTGCAAGGGAAAGACTTAATTTTAAGTCTACTTCTTCTTGCCTCCTGTCATACTTTGCTTCTGAATCCCTAGTTGAACACATTTTTGGCATTCTTGTCTAGGTGACGAGGGATTCTCAGGCATGTTTCACATCAGAGGTGCAGTTGCAACAAGAGGGACTATGAAAAACTGACTTAATCATCACCCTGTAAACTGGATTGCCATTTGGGGAGGTAAGAGAAGGATGGAATAGAGACAGTTGCACCCATAAATGATCTAGTTGCCACTTTCAGTTCCCAAATCTTGTTATTTTTCCAGTGAGATAGCTTTATTTTGGGGAGCTAGGCTTATATCTTGTCTTAAAATTTAGTATCTTGGCACCTTCTTTAATCAGCAGAGATCTGTTTGATGCAGTCAAGGGAGCCTGGAGGGGAAATCAGATGCCCTACCAGTACAGATGGGCTTCAGCTCTTTAATGTTGGCTCCTCCTGCCATTTGATACTCCAGGGCAGATGAGACATCTGCATAGGGCTGGTAGATGTGATGCAAGATGGAGAAAGCCCACATTCTTTTTGGTGAAGCAACTGGATGCCAACCGGGATACTCCACAATACCTAAAATAGCATTAGACACTTGCTTCTAGGCTACTGAATCCTGGGTTTAGAGAGTTTAATTATTTCTAGATTTATCAATTATACAGAATAGATCTCCATGGACTGGAGTGAACTGAACTCCCACATTGGTGCCTGAGTTTAGATGTTCTCACCTGGTATCAAATCTCTTCTCCCAGCAGGATTAAGTGGCCTAAATATGGGTGTCTAGAACAAGGGAGTCTTTCATGAGTAAATTTGCAGACAACACTAAGCTGGGAGCATGTGTCAATCTGTTGGAGCGTAGGAGGGCTCTGCAGAGAGACCTGGAATGACTGGATGGATAAGCAGAGTCCAATGGGATGAAGTTTAATAAGTCCAAGTGCTGAGTCCTGCCACAATAACCCCCTGCAGTGTTACAGGCTGGGGACGGTGTGGCTGGACAGTGCCCAGGCAGGAAGGGACCTGGGGGTGCTGGTACAGCTGACTGAACCTGAGCCAGCAGGGTGCCCTGGTGGCCAAGAGGGCCAATGGCCCCTGGCCTGTATCAGAACAGTGTGGCCAGCAGGAGCAGGGAGGTCATTCTTCCCCTGTACTCAGCACTGCTGAGGCCACACCTTGAGTGCTGTGTCCAGTTCTGGCCCCTCAGTTTGGGAAGGACCTTGAGACACTTGAGCACGTCCAGAGGAGGGAATGAGGCTGGAGAGGGGCTGGAACACAAACCCTGTGAGGAGCAGCTGAGGGAACTGGGGGTGTTCAGCCTGGAGGAGACTCAGGGGTGACCTCGTAACTCTCTACAACTCCCTGAAAGGTCTTTGTGATCAGGTGGGGTTGGTCTCTTTCTCCAGGTAGCAACTGACAGAACAAGAGGACACAGTCTCAAGCTGTGCCAAGGGAAATACAGGTTGGATATTAGGAAAAAGTTTTTTACAGAAAGAGTGATCAAGTACTGGAATGGTCTGCCTGGGGAGGTGGTGGAGTCACCATCCCTGGATGTGCTTAAAAAAATATTGGATGTGGCACTCAGTGCTATGGTTTAGTTGAGGTGTTAGGGCATGGGTTGGATTTGATGATCTTGAAGGTCTCTTCCAACTTTGTGATTCTGTGATGTTCTCTGTCCTTAGCTCCAGCTGTGAAAGTTTGACAATACCAATATGTAAATGCTTTCTTCTTTGAAAGTTTTTACTGTTGCCTGTTTCCTTGCCTGTATTAAATAACCTCTAGATAAATTATTCAACTGAAAACTTTTTATTTCCATTTTATAGAGGGTTTGACTCCTTTCTATTTGTGTAAATGTTTCCCTCTACAAATGAGAAGAAAATGCAGAAGAATTTATTCTTAATAAGAATAAATATTAGTAGTTCAGGATGAGTTTGGCTTGATGGTTGCAACAGAAAAGTATCTGGAAAAATTACCTTACAACACACCTTTTGTTGTGGATGTTTTCACCGCTTAACATTCACAGTGTGAATTATACTCCATGGGAGACAGGGAGGTTGGTTTCTTTTTGACACCGGCAGTGACTGCTAATGAGCTGATTAACTAAAAGCACTGGCATCGTTGCTGAGTGAGTCATTAGCATCGTCAGTGAAAAGCATTAATGAGGAGGGAAAAAAATCCAATTGCTTAGAAAAATGCACAAAGCACATGATGGAGTATTTTAATTTGTTCAAAAATAGTTCCTATTCCTCTGCTGGTATAATTAAGGCTTTATTAATTTAGAATGGGAACAGATGAGAACATGAAGGTTTGTGTGCCTGCATCAGCTCAGGCACGGCTCATAAGCTTGAAGAGAGACCTCCAAGAACCACAAGCTTTCAGGGGCAAAGGTTCCTTCATGGTACAGGCTGTGGGAGAAATGAATATCAGCCTCCTCTAAATTGATGTCTACTTCTGCATCAGACTTTTGCCATATGGACAATGGGCAGACCTCAAAAGTGTGACTGTTTAATCATGCTCTGTATAATTTATTTTCTGTAGGCTTTCAATAAGAACCTACAAGTAACATGCAAAAGAGGCAGAATCCTGCACCTCTGCATGTAAATGGCAATGGCCTTTGGAGTATAACCAGGAGTTCATCCATAATGTACTAACGTTCCAACAAGAAATTTAGTGTATCTGTGTGGAAATTACCTCCAGAAATTCCTCAGACAGAAAGCCATTGAAAACTACAATCAACTCATGTTTTGGAATTACTGAGGTCTCTATCAGGCTCCAAGTCTGGATCTTGGAAATCCAGACTTGGAATTGAATTTTATATTTTTAACCTTCAAAATGTCTGGACCACCATTCCAGTATTATCTGCAGGAGTACTGCACAGAAGTTCAGAAATTTAAATTTTTCTGATTGATTCCACTGAACGTACTCAAAGAAAATAAAGCATGACCTTGTCTAGATTGTCCACTTGTATGTGTGGACACTGAAAGTGACTTGTGTGTTCAACACATCAAGGAATCATAGAATGGGTTGGGTTGGATAGGACTTTGAAGATCACCTAGTTTCACCTCCTCTGCCATGGGCAGGGACACAGACTGAAGAATGAAAGTTTATCCCTGACAGGCTTTGTGTGTCTTGAAACACAGATTCAGAAAAATCACAGAATAATTTAGGTGGACAGGGATCTCCTAAAGTCCCTTCTACTCTGATCTTCTGCTTGAGGTCTAGTCAGATTACCTTTTCCAAGGGTTGTGTCCAGTCAGGTCATCCAAGGATGGAGGTTCTCCAACTTCCCTGGGCCCTGTTCTAGTATTGGACCACCTTCATGCCAAAAAATGTTATACTGATATCTAACAGGAATTTTTCTCATGTCTTCTGTCTTCTCAGATCAGGCAGTGGCAGACAGCCAGAACATCTCCCCTGAGCCTTCTCTTCTTTATAGGCTCTTAAACAAGTACAGTGCACTTGACTCCTACAGATCTGCACTGCTTCCTAACATCAGGCAGAGTTCCTTGCAGTGGGTAGCCAGACTGTGGCATTACTCATTTCTACCCACTTTTCTCCTCTGTTTGTACCAGGTACCCTGTCTCTCTCAAAAATGCTACTTTAAGGGGATCATGACTTTTAATCTAGTTGCTGGCACACCTCACTCAACCCACAGGAAAGCACAGCAGCCACTGAGACAGGCACAGGAAAGCTCTGCCTTCCATTCTCACCCTTTATCCACCTGTGTGACGGTGTTCCACTCCTGTGAACAAAGGGTTAACCCCTGCAGAAAGGCCCATGTGAACTGAAGTGGGGTTTGAGCCCAGCACTAGGTCCAGATTTAAGAAGCCAAAAATCTTGGCATATTAACTACCACACTATGTGACAGAGGTGTCGAAATCTCAGCACCGAGATACTACAATATTATTTGAGAATACAATACAAAATAAAAATGAGAGAAAAATGGGAACAACAAAGTGTAGATGGAGGCTTGCATCTGTGGAACCCATTCTTTACTAAACAGCAGCTGGAAATAAATGGTTGGATAGCCCAACTATTTCCTCACTGACCCTCAATAGAAATACACTTTTTTACTGGCTATTGTAAAATCATAGAATCTAAGGTTGGAAAAGACCTGCAAGATCATCAAGTCCAACCTTGGACCTAATTTAATACTTTAATACCAATTCCAAGGAGATTTGCAGGTGAGTCCAGGCAGAGGTCTTTTTAGGGTCTGTGTAGGCTTGGGTTTCAAAGGTAGTAGAGTAACATGGTAAACAGGATTCATGCAGACTCCCCAGGTGGAACCTTTGAGCAGCACTGCTGATGCTGGAATGACAGACAGTCCAAGCATCTGATCAATGCTTCAGCTCTGGGCCCACTCAGCTGAACTGGATGCCTGGTCCATGCGAGTATGGAAGCCACTGGGAAACCTCCAGACTTCTCTGCATAGGATAAGTTTGCCATAGGATCTTGTTCTCAGTGCAGGTGTTGCAGTTGCATGACAAGTAGCTAAACTTAGAGTAGGAGGTTGGACTAGTTGACCACCATCCTAAATTTTACTGTGATTCTGGGAATTGCCAGATTAAATGTTAAGAGTTTTCGCTTACCTCTGAGGTTTTCCATAACTTAGTATTGCAAAGCCTGATGATTCAAGGATGTTGAAGGAATGTTTTAGGTCTAACCTTTCCTAAAGTTCTTGAGGCTTTTATGTCTGATCCAACATTCAGGTTCACGTGGCCCTGATGGGGCCTTTTGGAAAGCAGCATATCATACTTTTAAGAACAGCTCTATGCAAGAAGCCAGGTGGAAATTGGCACCTACAACATTGCAATATCTAATTTTTAGTCATGTTTCTCTCTAGGCTGTTAAAGTCCTGATTGAATTCACTGGGCTGAGCGAATATGCAAGAAGTAGCTCAAGATAGTACAGCAAGGAAGAGTGATATTTGCAATTCCTCTCTCCATGCAGAATGGTGTAGTTCAAACCAGAAGGCCTGGGGAGCTCTCAGGTAAGCTGCAGAGTATCTCATGACTGTTATCCACAACAACATGGGAGATGTGGGTCTAACATGGTGCAAATAACAAAGAGAATAATCTTCTTCCCATCTCAGGTGAGACTTCTAATAAGTGATTAATGTAGAAAATAGGACAGGATACCAGCTGTGCAATTGCTCTTGTTCACCAGATGTGACAGAGTGATTATACAAACCCCAGCAGGTGCCAGAGCAGGAGCAAGGAGGGAAAGGATCTGCCTGAGAAGGGGGATTTGTGGAGCTTTGATTCCCCAGGCAGGAATCCAAGGAGCTTGTTAGAGGGAGTATCAAAACCCAGGAATGGATGATGCTTAGAAGGTTGCAGTGATCAAGGTTTTGAAGATCATATACATTTTAGAAGGCAGTTAATCAATCTGTGAAATCAGTCTCCTTGTTCAGAATTGACCCTGTTCATTACATAAATCAATAGATAAATAAACAGAATATTTTTCTTAAATTATATTACATAGCACATAGGGCTTCAGGTAAGAAAAGAATCTATTTCAGTCTTTAAATCTTGCATAATTTTAGTTAAGTCATATTTCACTGCAAGCTTATCTTTTAAACTGATGGATATTTTCCAAAATGTAGTAGTTTCTTAATATTTTTATACCAAACCCCTCAATCTCAAATACTAAAAGCAATGATTTTAGAGGGTGAAAGAAAAAGAAACATCATCACTTCTCTACCTGAACAGGAGATTAGTTCATATTGATTAACATTTTTTCCTGAAAGTTCTGCAGACTTCTGGTTACCAGGAACCCTGGAAACCCTGTGCATTTGCACTTTAGTTTAGCAAACAGAAGCCTTGCTGTTCTCTTCGTTTAGAAAGGTTTAGATCAGCGTTTGCAAGCTGGTAAAATACTTTGCTCTAAATTTTTAGAAGAGTCTACGATGGGTCACATTTCTATGTTGTCATGGTGATGAGAAGTGCAGATGTCAAGTAGAAAGTAGGAAGTGGTGGTATGTATGGTGGTTTGATTATTAAAAGACTTGATTAAAGCAGCTTTCGGAGGGCTCAGGTGTTCTCTCTTCCAACAGATTACTCAGACTTCAGTAGCTGGAGGCCCAATCCAGAGACCCCTACACCCAGCAACCCCCAGGCTTTTGGTTTCAGTGGACTGTGGATATGGCCATTAGTAAGGTATTGATCTGAAACAAATGCATTAGTTTCCTTTCTGCACAGAGACAAAACCCCCCTACAGACTGAGGTCCTGCAGCTGCTTGAAGTACCTGTAAATTTAATAAGGACTATTTTTAGATGGCTGTGTTTGATACGGGGTAAACGGAGTGTTACTCTTGGTAAAGCTTCTAAAGGTATTTCAGAATTAAATTAGAATTAAAGTTATAATTTACTTAACCAAAATGTAGAGGAAAAATACAAGCTCACATACAAATTGCCAACATATGGTACAAAATAGGGTGAGTGGCAATTTAAAAAGCAGCCTTGACTCTTCTGAAGGTGGGAGATACCTGCTGCAGGGGAGTAATGGCAGGGTTAGGATCAGGATAAGGATCAGGGTAAGGATCAGGGTCCTTAACAAGGATGAATACACTGAAGCCATTCTTCTCTTTCTGTTCTGTCTTTGTTCACATTTTTAACACCTTCTTGATATTGCCTTTGTGCTCACACCACAGAGAGATTTTCTCACCCATGAGCTTGATACACCTTCTTGGTTTGGAAGAGGAATATGTGTTTTTGGTTTGGGTCAGGAATACACGAGCATGTGACACGGGAGGAGAGGCTGAGAGAGATGGGCTTGTTCAGCCAGGAGAAGAGATGGCTTTGGAGGGAGCTCTGTCCTCCAACCAGCCACCTTATGGGTAGTGTTAGGAGCCTCACAGCCATACTCCTCTTAGGGGCACACACTGAAAAGAAAGGAGACAGCCAACACAAGATGCAACAAGAAAAATTATTATTGAACATAGGGAGAAAGAAGTTTCACAGCAAGTTTGGTCAGGTCCTGGGACAGATGCCAGTGAGGCTGTGCATCCTCAGAGGTACTGAAACGTGGATGCAACCCTGAGATATCTGCTCTAGCTTTAAAGATAGCCTTTCTCTGAGTGGAAATTAGGAACAAATTAGGAGCTTCCAAATTAAGTCATTTTATGATTCTGTGTTTTTCTGATTTGAATTAGAGATACAAATCAGTGTTGTGATAAGAGAACCCAGGCTTATTCTATGCAATGCAAATGCCCAGCAAACATCCTGTTTTGCTTTTCTGTTTAGATTTAATGACATTTTAAAGCCTTTTTATGTCATTAACTGGTCATTAACTCCAAGACCACGCTTCACAGAAATGTATTTCTCCTCCTTATGTGTATGAAACTGTTGTTGCTCAGCCAGAAAGCCCTGAAATCTGCAACATAGACAGTTTTGCTATAGATAAGGCCAGGGAGTTCTGTGGGAGACCACTAGCTTAACAATAAATCCATTTGCACTGCTCAAAACCAACAGTGGGGAAATAATGAAAAAGACACTCCTCATTCCCATCCCTTTCCCCCCTCCTCAGCTGTTGGCTACTTTCTTCTCCCAATGGGATCCATCTTGCCAAAAGGCCAAAACCTAGAGACAGCTCCAAGAACAGCAGAAGGTATATTTATCTGTGTGGCACACAAGTGTAATGACTCTTCAAACAAGGCTGCCTGTCTTCCACACCCTGCAGCTCATATTTCCTGCCCAAAAAACCCCATGTTTTCATCCCTTGTCACAGCTGTAACATCTCCTATCCCTGTTTCTGACTGCAGCCACCATGAACCTTCTAACATTCCACAGCAGCTTTTCTGACTCTTGGATTATAATTTTCTAGGTACAAAAAAATTTCCTGGCATCATCTGCTTCAATTTGGGCTGCTCTCAGTGTAGCAAGGATGCCACTCTCAGACATCTTACAGGCAAGGAGAGGATGTGTGGAGTCACACTAGCATGAGCTGCACTTTTGAGCTCCAATCTACGGAGAGTTCATTGGGGTATTTTTTGTCCTACTCAAGAGAAGAGTCCCCAGATTTGATGCAAATGAATCTGCATGGGTGGTTGTGTGAGCAACAATCCCATAATCAGATCTTATGTATTGATGGACAACTGATCAAGTGTAGTACTAAGAGAGAGAGGAGTCAAGACCAGAGAGATTTATTTGAAGTATAAGTTAATGTCTAAGTGTCTATTTTTATTATCCTACAGTCATCAAGGTTTCCCAGAGTTTTCAGATCCAGTGCTTTTTGGCTGAGAATGCATCCAGTTACATGACAGTTCAAAATGGTGTGTTCTGGAGGCACACATTTCCTTCCCCCAGCAACAATGCTATTGTATGTGGGCTGCATTGCCCTGCTGCAGCACACAGCATGGAGATCTGAGCTTCTTCTCCAAAGCTGTGTTTCCAAAACTAGTTATGATCACTGAGAATGGAAGAAAGGAAGCATGTATTTCTCATCAGAAATCTTGGGGGTGAAAAGTGGGGTTGAAAAGCTCTTACAACAGACTGTGTGAGCCAAAGGAACATGTTCTGCATTAGTCAGTGCAGCTGTGAAAAAAAAAAGTAGCCTGAGCCTTCCCAGAAGCCCAAAGAGACACCTGCAGGGACAGTCCAGATCCAGCCAGGCTGATGCTTGGACAAAAACCCAGTGACTGAAAATAATCTGGTTGGGCAGGTGCACCAAAAGGAACTGAAAAGGGCTTCAGAGGTCAGAGTCAATAAGTGGAAATCTCATACATTAATTCAAGTATGTTGACCTCTGCCACATTATTTCCAGATAAGTAGAAATCTGACTAATTTCCAAGTCATAAAATTCATTTGATAGAATAGCAAAGGGAGTTTTCAAAAAGCAACTTGACTCGAAGTACTCTGAGGGCATTATTTAAAATTTAGTTAGCTGACAATCTGAATGAACTCCTCTGTATATACAATGACATTTTGCTTCATTCAAATATTACGTTTGGTAACCATGATTTTTTCCTAGCCCTTTCAGATGGCATTTGTTCAAAAGTCTGAAATGAAACAGTGATCACAGGGATTTCAGTTTAAATAATTTCACTGTGTAGTGAATAGTAGTAAAGCTGTAATTATTCATTGGGTGATGCTCAGCTTCTGAAATGAAGGGAAACCTCCAACTGAGAGTACAGACACTGCAGTGGAATTAGCAATGATGCATTGTGACCTCCATTTTCTGTGATTGTCACAGCTGCTATCACAATTAGGATCATTATTCCATCAGGAGGTAATGCTCCTGATATAGAAAGGAAGAAGGAACACTTGTCTAATCATTTGGGGGTGACTTGTTCAGAGGTCACAAGTTCTGTTGCAGCTTTGATGCTTCTGCTGCTTGGTGAATATTGCTGTTCAATCACCCATGTCTGTTAATGGTTTGTATGAAAGAGTTGCTGTTCAAAGTACAATGGGTTTTTAGATCCATATTTTAGGATTCAACACCTTAGAGGGATTGGCAGAAAGGAAAGCAAAGACCTAGTAAGTGCCATACTATGGAAGGTGTAAAAGATTTTCACTCATGTCAATAGAGGAATCACTCATGTTTAAAGGAAGAAATCCTTCAATTTCATTAAGACTTTTGTTCTTATAAAACAGCTCATGTTTTACACTCAATGTAGCATGTAACACAAGAAGAAGAAATCAGTATTTTAGTGCAAGTATTCTACACTGAGTAGTAGCATCCAGCTCACCCATAATGTGTTTCATGAACAACAGGAGACAGATCTCAATACTGCACTAGAAAACAGACAAACATCAAGTTCCTGGGTAACTGGACTGCCTACTTCAGTTGTACACAATCTCATTTTGAAATGTATATTTCTATATATTTTTTTGATTTTAAACTGGCCATGTCACAAGTGGAGGATGCTAAAGCAAAGTGTTGTACCTATCAATTACCATCCTCTTAGTGGTAATAGAGGGTAATAGACCCTGTAAATATGTGTTTTCTCACCTAGTATACACTTCTACCCACATAGATTAATTTCTGCCTCTTCCACAGACATATAACAGTGAAGGCATTCCTTCATTTTCCAGACTTTGGCTACAAAGGTGTTAATTTTCTTTACATGGTAACCAATTTATTCACTTCACAGACTCATTTTTGGCAATCACCTTTAAGAAGAGTGACAGCATTAGCAGTTAGGTGCCATATGTGTCTATGTCTGCCTGGTCTATGGATGCACTTTTAACAAAATCTGCACTGGCAGTGCACAGTAAGAACATCTTCCTGTAAGGTTTTTTTTTGCTGTGATGTAGCTTCACCCTGTAACATAGTGAAGGGCAGCACTAACTCCTCAGAAACAGATGACCATTTGCTTTAGCTTCATGATCAATCTTTCAGTGCACCTGCCAGTGGAATGGATGGGAAGTAATCTTGCAAAAGAAATTTCAACCGAGACCTTCTGTGCCTGTAAATAAGGGCACACACTATAGATATGAGTGAGAAATATTAACATACAAATTTCAGAGCTTCACCATTCTCCTTTGATATTTTAATGTTGATCTTTTATCTCCTTGAGACAGTTTACTACTTGCCTTCCCTGTAGTTAATGTTGTGAGCAAATTTTCTCTTAGCATGACTTGTGTCAGATCATTTCTGCTTCTTTTATTATCTAGGACAAACAATTTGTGTTGCTTCCAACTTCTTTTGTAGCTTGTGCTTTCTAGACTGTTGATAATTCCTGTTGCTCTTTGGCTGACTTTCTTCCATTGATCAGTTTTCCCTGAAGCACCAAAACTGGGATTGGGTCTACAGTCAGGTCTCACCAGTACTGACTAAAACAAAGGAGTTATATATTACTATAGGTAACAGATAATCCCTTTTTTACATTCTGGGATGAGATTCCTTTTTTTTTTTTTCCTTCTGTTTTTCTAGAAATTATCTTAAATTTGGAGAGCTCTTTTTTATTTTCCTCTGTAGACCAGGATGTTTCAGCTCTCTCTGTGCTGGGGTTGCTACCTCTATCCAGTCAGAGAGTCAGGATTTCTGCTCACCTGAAGTTTCCTTTGAGGGTGAAGAGCATGTGAGTACCTTGCAGATATCTGGAAGATACAGATGCAGCTGATTTTTCCAGGAAGAGGTCTGCTTAACTTTCCACAAGTGAAGAAAATTGATGCAGATACCTACAAATAAAGGTCAGCCTCAACAGGAGTTTATCACCCTCCTTTCCCATGCTGGGGAAACTAGAATACCACAAGTGTTTGTCCCTATCCTCTGAGGGAAACCATCAAGGCTGTGGGCCATTACCTTCTCTGAGGTAGAACTGAGCTACTTGCCAAGTCCCAAATTGGGAGCTGGGTGTTGTTTCTAGCCACAAGTGTCACCAGTAGCACCAGCAAGAGTTCTGTGTGGTTAAGAAAATGGTTAAATGCAAAGTGACTCAGAGGCCTTACCACAGGAGGAATGCAATGCTCTTCAAGACCATAAGTTATAAAGCACAGGCTGTACATTTTCCTGCCTCCACATATTATTACTGGAAAACATCAAACTACCACATTAGATATTTGGGGAACTGCTAGTCTTAATGCAGTTCATCCGTTTCATGGAAGGCCATGTCAGAAGAGGTGTCTGCATCTGCATCATGGCCTTCTGCAGATCATAGTCCACAAGAACCACTCAATTTTCTTTCAAGGAATTCAGAAGCCTGACCTGATATTTCAGTCTTTCAGAAGTAAAATGGTATGTGCTAAGCTGGGAGCCAGAAACACCAGATGGTACAAGTACCCAAAGGCACTACAGCTGCAGGGGTTTTCTGTGCCCAGAGACCCTGCAGACAGAGAGCCATGCTGCAGAGATTGTGTCACTCCAATATAGAGAAAAAAAAAAAAAAAATATATATATATATATACTTATATAGAGAAAAATGTGGCACTAGAGCCATGGAGAGCAGTTTGTAGGTAAGGATGGGTTTTGTGCATCACTGCATTGAGTCCACACAAAGACTTTCCCGAACAGCCAGTGCGTGTTTGCTGTCAGCTTGACAGTAGAGCTGCTGTGTGTCAGAAACACATCTTACCCAACAGGACATCAGCAGGGAGATTAGAGACAATTGCAGTCACATGGCTCTAAAGAAGGTTGCTTCTCTGTCAGAAGTCAATACTTGAAATACTTGCACTGCATTGATTTCAACAGAAAGAATAGAAATATTCACCGTATTTTTTTTTCTCCCTTTCAAAATGGGGTTTTGGTATAATTTTTAAAATGTTGTGTACTTGCTAGACAAATTAAAATTGTAATACTTTGTTGAATACAAAACATAATCACTGATAACCTTATGGGGATTTTTAATTAATGATTTTTCTAAATTTTGATGGTTTGGAGATTCTTTTGACCTCTGGTCAGACTTGTGTTCTGATTTTGTGACCATCTTTTTGAAATGGGAAACTAAGTTACAATACATCATTGAACTGACCAGCTGATCAGGCTTTGTTTCTGATTTGCCTATAAAGCTTAAACTGGGAGTTTCTGTACTTCTTAAAAAATTACATTAATTGTATTTCTGAAAGGTAGAACACTGATATGATCCTACTGTTCATTCCTGGTATGTCTTATATTTGCAAATCTAACAAAACCATCTCTTTGGCAAGCCTTTAGTGTAGTTTAAAAATTGCTTCCAAGTAAAAGAAGAAAAATTATGTTACCATGTCATGTATAGACTTCATTTGGATCATGGTGTGAGTGAATCAGATGTCACAATATAATTTTGCAAAAATGCTCAGTGAAGTACCAGAAGCTAAGGAAGCATATAGGTGGGTCTTTTTCTGTGATTATGCTGTCTGTAGCAACAGTTGTGTTGTGGAGATCAGTACTTTCCACTGTGCAAGTAATACACATGCCCGATTTTTTAAATACAATGGCTGCACCTCTGATTCGAGACCTGTTGTTCCTTTTTCCAGAGCTGGTAGTACCGTGCTTGTTGAGTTGAACAGAGTTTAGAATTTAAGCTTTAATAAGGTTATATCTTTCAAAAAAATTGAATCAAACTGGTGAGATTATCATGAATTTCATTCTAAGGGGTCAATTTTTTCAAAAGACATGGTGATGTGAACATGCAGTTTGTGCTGTGTACAGAACAGAACACTCAGAGTGTCTTCTCATTTTTCTTTGTAGCTCTTCTTTTCCTCTTGTTTCTATTTTAGATGCTTCAGTGCACAGTTCCCACCCCATGACAGCAAAGGAGTCTTTATGTGGTGTAGGCTAGAACAGACTGCAGTGTGGGAGGATGGTGGATTACTGCAGCTTCATATTAAAAGCAAATTTAGCAAGCACTTTAAAAAGCCAAACTATGAAATAACATAAACCCATGACCAAAAAAAAAAAAAAAAAAAATCTAGAAATATAAATCTGAGGCTTATTTTATTCTAAGAGGATATTTAAATGGAGAGCAAAGGACTGATGATAGGTGGAAGAGCGTGCTACTACAGTAGTAGGAAAGGTCAACCCAAATGAGTGATTTTTTGGCTGACTCACAATCCATTACATTAACAGTATTATTGATTAATCTTTAACTAAATCCTTTTTGGCCTTTTCTTATTTTAAAATATTTTATGGGGTTTTTTTAAAGTTTAATGTGTTAGCTTAGCTGGAGATTAGCTCAGTTGGTTAGAGCACGGTGCTAATAACACCAGGCTGCATCCCTGTATGGGCTACTCACTTAAAATTTGGAATTGATAATCCTTTTGGGTCCCTTTCAGAATATTCTGTGATTTGGGTAAAAGATGGCAGAGGGAAGACAGAATTTAGACATCATGGCTACTGTGAATGTCAGAGCTCTAGGAATGTCTTAAAGATTTGAGAGGGAGGAAATGCTTTCTTCTCCCTGATATAATCCAGCCAACTGCTAATACAGGTTAAGTAACTTCCCCATACAGCCCCCAGTACCTGCTGGTTCATCTGTGAATGAGCAGCCTCTTCTGAAAGTGTCCAGTTTTGTGCTCCTCAATACAAAATGGGTGCTGGAGCAAGTCCAGAGAAGGGCAGTGGGGCTGGTACAAAGTCTGGAGGGCAAGTCTGATGAAGAGTTCCTGAGGGAGCTGGGGTTGTTTAGCTTGGAGAAAAGGAGACGCAGGGGAGATCTTATCGTTCTCTACAACTGCCTGAAAGAAGGGTGTAATGTGGTGGGGGTCAGTCTCTTGTCCCAGGTGACAAGTGACAGGACAAGAGGAGATGGTGTCACATTGCACTGGCGGGAGGCTTCAATTGGATATAAGGGAGAATGTCTTCATTGAAAAAGTTGTCAGGCATTGGAAAAGGCTGCCCAGGAAGGTTGAGTCACCACCCTGGTGGTATTTAAAAGAAGAATGGATGTGGCATTTGTGGACATGGTTTAGTGGTGGACTTGGCACTGCTGGGTTAGTGGTTGATTTCAAGGGCCTTAGAGGTCTTTTCCAATGATCCCCTGAAAGAGTTAGAAAAGCAATAACTGCCTTTGTCATTCAGTAGATGGTGCTCTTCTCTTCTGAAGTTACAGCTCATGTTGCTGATGAATTGTCTCACTTCAGAAGTGATATAGGTCTATAGTTCTTCTGTCTTTTATGCCACCACTGCTTGCCGTATGTTTGCCAAGACTGTTAACCCCTGTGCCTGAGCCAAGTCAGATTTTATTGTGTTTGCTTCATTCATCTTCTCACCTGAGAAGGACGAGTTGACAATATATGAGGCTTACCAACATTTTACAGTCAGTCCCCAGGAAAGAAACAATATGTGCCTAGTGAATTGACTTGGTATCTCTCCAGAAGTGGACCTACTGGTTTTCCACCTGGGTGCAGCATTTTTCTGAAGTATTTCTCCCACTCAGGCACCAACACAGACTTTTCTCAGCTCCTTGTTTTTTCAGGACCTCCATCTACGCTGGTTGACTCCAAATGGTCCAAAGGGTGAGTGCACATGTACTGTGGCACCCAACCTGACCAACCTTACCAGTGTTGAAGAAAGAAATGGACATTCTCCAGCCTCTACCTGCCATGCTGGTCCTTGGTTTGTATCAGAAGAAAACCATAGGTGTTAATAACAATAACAATAGATGTTCCTGCCACATCCTTGATTTGGATTTGGTAGAAATGCTGAAGGCATACAGAAGCATGCATCTTCTGCTCAAGCTGGAGACAATTTGAGTGATGAGGTTTAAGAAGCTTGAGAGAAAATATGCTAAAACATGTGCTAAAACAGTTTTCACCATGAAGACAGTCATGCAGGGGTGCATGTTGCCCAGAGAGGCTGGGTCAAAGACCTCCTGCAGTCCCTTCCAGCCCAATTGTCCTGCAATGCCACAATTCCCTGTTACATTACAGCTTGCTTTAAAAGCAGAAGCAATCCTGCAAGATTAAAAATCATTGTGGTTATTTTTGACCAAAGGCAGGATTCTTTCAAGAATCAGGAGATGCTCAGAGAAATGTGTACAAGGGTAGTATGTTCATTTGCTCCCCTCTGGAGCAGGGAGAGCTTGGAGACGTGCATTTGGGATAGGGATGAGCCCTACATGGGGAAGAGCGAACCTGAGTTACTTCTCTCGTTCACAGGTTGGCCTGGCTTCATTTACTTGGTTGCACTACTCATAGATGTAAGGATCCAGCAGTGAATTTCATGAAGTTGGAACAGTCGTGCGTCAGGGAAAGGAGAAAGATCAGTCTGGGCTGATGCCAACTTCAGTAGTAGACCTTGGGTTTTCCTTTGAGAAAACATTGCATAGCATGTAGCTGGAAGAAGATCCAGTCATAGAAATTGAAAATAGCTGTAAATACATAAAATGCTAATGAGACACTTCAGCTGTGAGCAAATACCACTGGGTGCTCATTTAAGAAAATAAAAAAGGCCTCACCTTGTTATAAGGAAGGCATTCCTCCTGTTCAAATTACAAGTTTATACACTATGGAGAATCAAGTCTGATTAAAAAAAAAAAAACCTCAAATATCTTCCCAAACATCTTCCTGTCAGTATAATATAGAATCATATAAACTCTGTTTTGGCAGAGTAAATGGTACTTCTCCATGACATATGATGATGTACTGCCATAAAGAAAGATGGATGGTTTAATAAGTACTAGCTACATGTTTTAATGGTGTCGTGGGCAAATTAAACTGGTGCTTATACTCATAAAAATTAAATATACATAACATCAACTTTATTTAAAATTAGTAAGAATTAACTTTTTTTTTCCCTTCCCACTGCATTTCCCATCTTGCTGCTGATTTCTGCCACAGAGTTTCTGCTAGCAGCACCTACTCCCAGCTGGACCTGCAGAAATATTCCTGACACACACTTGTCTTCTGTCACAATCTTTTTGGGATTTGCAGAACAACTCAAAGCACTAAACTAAACTAAATTAAAATAAACCTCCAGCCTGCACTAAAGGAAAAAAAGCCAGAAAATCTATGACAATAATTCGAGAGTGATCTCATTGAAGAAGTAATGATGGGATATTTGAACTCTTCTGTCTTTGAGGCACTGCACAACACTGCAATAGAGAAAAAATAATGCTGAAGGAGGGATGCCTCCATCACTACTACAGTTGAAACTGGAATAATCCCATCTCAGACTCTACAAACATATTCACACACTTATCACACCTTGCAGATGACAGACAATGGATCTACCTTTCTGTAGCATAGCACACTCCTAGTGAAAAGGCTACCATGCAAGAAGAGGTGTGGATCTGGTTTATATGAGGACTAAACCAGAAGATCCCATGGATGCTAAAGTTCAGGCTCTCAGGCTGGATGCAGTTAGGGTTTGATCCTCTAAATGAGTAAGGATTCAGAGAATGCTCAGAGCAGCAAGCACATTATTTTCCAAGCTGGTTTGCTCATCCCTATTCAGAGGTAAACATTTAATATGGCTCCTAGTCTAGCAAAAATAGTAAAACTAGTCATCAAAATCAATATTCATTATGAACTAATTCATACTGAGAACAAAATGCAGAATTGATTTTCAAATGATCATTTAAATGAATCAGCTTTTATTTTGCTTTTCTCTTTGCCTCTTATTTGACATGTGGTCTACCATTCTTTACCAGTTAGGTTTAGCTGAACAGGATTTTTATAAGCTCTGACTAATCTTTGTAATATGGGAAAAAATTCTACTGTGAGCAAGGGGAAAGCAGGCAGCACTAATTATCTCCAGCACAGAAGAACTCTATGTCAAAAAAATCCAACCCTAGAAGTACATTTTCCTGTCAAAGCCTGGTTTATAATTATGCTCATCAGTCATGTAAACATTCCAAGTATGTGTCATATAATATGACACATATGAATGTGTCGGTGTCATGTGGATGAAATATACAATCCCTTTTTAGTTTTATTTTTATTAAGAGCCTTTTCAGAAGTGTATTTATGCTGTTGTGTTATTGTTTTTCCCTCTCCTGCCAAGCCAGCAGGTGGGGGAGGGCTCCCTGTGCACTGCAAAGTTCTAGCAGGAAAACTCAAGCAGCCAATAATTTTCTTGATCCTGAGTTTAAAACACAGCAAGGCCCCATGTCATCTGTGTTGTCAAAAAGCCTTGACATTAAAATGTTTTCCCTTGTTTTCCTTCCCTTCCCTTGTCTTTTCATGTAAATGTTCAAAAATCAGACACCAGAAACCATCACAGGAGACCGGTCATTTGAAACAACAATTTTCCCAATGTGTGTATTCTGCCAGCTGGGTGCCCCCTCAGGCAGAGCCCTTGCTGGGGGCTGCTCCAGGATGACCTACTGTCTTGGTTTGAAGGACAGGTGTCTGCCAGTAGAGGCAGAAGTTTCCTCTGAAATAGAGGCTTTAATTCCACTCCCCCCAC
>JAOTQP010000001.1:37669706-37681180 GCA_026413545.1 Cichladusa arquata
AATGGTCTGCCCAGGGAGGTGGTGGAGTCACCATCCCTGGATGTGTTTAAAAAAAGACTGGATGTGGCACTTGGTGCAGGTCATGAACACTCAGAGAGGTGTGAGCACCCAAGGAGCAGAAAGGCAGAGCACCTGCCAGTGACAGCAAGCATGCAGGCAGGAAGGCTGGAGCTCTGGGATGGAGGAGAGGATAAGCAAGGGACACAAAACCAGGTTTGGAACACCAGATGTAACTGTCCAGGACTGCTACTGCTGTAGCACTGGATTAGCCTGTGCTCTGTGGCACACTATTGTTACTCATGGCATACATTTCACTTGAAGATAATTTCCTACACTGCAAAGTCCTCTGAGCTTCTGTCTGTGCTGCACTGCTGCAATTGCAGTCCTTAAAGAGCTTTTAAAACAATTGTGGGTTTGACCAATTGGCATGAAAATGGAGCCTGGAACCACGTCCTAAGAGGGGAGGAGGCCAACAGAGTATTTGTGGGGCCCATCACTGGTGTGAAATTCATAAAGTAACCTCTCATCTTTTTGGTGGTGCTGGCAGGGAATCATTTTAACCTTGATGTAATAGCTCTCCCAAAATACTTTTCTGAATAGCCTTACAAAAGCTGCCAGGCAAATCTTTCATAGCTTTAAGCATTACTGGTACTTTCCAGATAACGTAATTCTGCTTTTTCTGGGCCATTCCTGGCATACTACAGGCACACTGCATGACTGCAGCGGCAGCAGCACAATAAAAGGTTTGCCAAAACTGGCTTCCTCCCTGGCACTGAGTTCCTGGGCCTTCTGGCCTCTCACCTTCACAAAACACACTGATAAAGTAGGTGAAGCTGAGAAAATAAGTTGAGATTCAGCTATCCCCCTGATTAAAAAAAAAAAAAAAAAAAAGAAAAGGCTAAGTCTCTCCCTTTGAACAGTCAGACTTTGATTTATGTCTCTAATTTGTGCTTCTGCCAACTAAAACCAGGAACTAATTTTGATGTCCTGAAGAAATCATGATGCACACACTGCCAGCAGTTCCCTCTTTAGTAAGCTAGGAAGGAGTTAATGATCACTTCTGACTGAAGATGTTTGGTAAACATCCATATTGAATTTCTACAGAGCCAAATCAGCATCCTATTCCTGCCTACAAGATGGACAGCACAGCACACCTGGCAAAGCAGATGCACAGCAAGATACAGCAGATAAGGCTACACTGAATTTATAGCCCATTTATAGCTCCAGCCAGCAGTTAAAATGATGTGATGACAGACATTGGAGCTCATTTGATTTTTAAAAAATAGATATTATTAGTGACTCAGGATTAAATTCTGCAGTTCTTGCTTGGACAAACCTGCTGATCTTTCAGATGTGGCACACTGCAGCACATAGATGTTGATTAAATCCAAGTGAAACTGGAGGTCTATCCCTTTTGCACCCAAACTCATTCTATAAATGGAAAAAAAGGAGAGGCAAGAAAAAAAAACTTTAAAAAAACACAATACCAAATATACAAGAGCCTTCTTAAAGATAAACTTGAGAAAAAATATTAAGTATGTTTTTTTAAGACTAAAGCAAAAAAAGCCCACTGTCTTCAGTGACATAGAAATTTACCTTATGGTGACCACCTGATATTTCCATTTTGGTTTCAATAATGTGATCAAGAGTCTGAGGGCTAATTCAGGCACAGGTCTGCTTTGATTTGCACATACAATAGTTAAGGAAACAGACTTTGTATTTGTATTGTGCCTCTGTATAGTGAAGCTTGTACAAGTACAGGTTTGTGAAAAATCACAGGGATTAGTGGTGGGCTGGAAAGTGCTGGGTTAACAATTGGACTCTATCTTAGAGATATCCTTTATCTTTTCCAGACTTACTGATTCCAGGATCTTACATCAATAGAGATTTTTCCATCTAATTAAAAAAAAAATACTTCTAGTATTAGTCTGCAAATTCTGATTTCTGAATACTTATTCTTGTTACAAAACAAATTGTTTCATTAAAATATTGCTTGAGCTAGTCATTAATCATTCATTTGAAATGACTTTAAATACACTTTTATTTTCCTTTTAGAGAAACACCACATTTTTTACAAGTGGGAGAGAAGCAAGGAGTTTCTTCAGTGGGATACCATTAATCAGAACCTCCATTCTTGTTATTCAGCCATTTAATCAACCCTCACCACAGCAAAACCCTCATTGGCTTCAGCAGCTTTACCTGAACAAGGACTTGAAGAATTTATTGCTTGGCAAATATTATTACAAGAGGGAATAATTATATATCCCACCGAAAAAACAAAACCAAAACAAACCAACCCAACCCAAACCAAACCAAAACAAAACAAAAACTTGAACAAAACAATGCAAAAGACAAACAAACAAAAACAGAAAGAAAACCCCAAAAACCAACCAAACAAAAAATCAAACAGCCCAACAAAACAAAAAGTAAGCCAAAACCTGTAGCCCTGGGGGTGTTCATCCTTGGCAAAGCCATCTTCAGTTGGCCCCTCATTTGTGTATATAGTAACCAGCCCCAAACAGATTGAGTAAGGGCAGCCCCTGCTGTTAAACTTCCAGTTCAGCATATTAAGACCATCACAATCTTAGCTCTATAAAAAGCCACATGGAATAAGTTCAAGATCTTTCCTTGCCATTAGGAAAAAATAGCAGATGGCATTGAGTCCTTCTCTAAACAACTGGCTGAGAAGTGGTAGAGGGACCACAGGAGGTAAGACAACACCCCATGGCAAGGCAGGGGCTCCACAGTGAAGAGCTTTGAGAGAGTTCAGATGAAAGTTCAGCTTTAGTGACTTCTCTCTTCAGGGAGCAGCAGCTCTCCAAACAGGTGGGATGAATAAGCAGATGAGAAAGTGGTGGCACCAAAGGGAAAAATCTGTCCCTATTTAAAACAGAGGAGAACTGAGACTAATGATGAAATTCAAACTAAAACAATAAGGCAAACAGGTTCAGATTTTGAAAAATTAACTACAAAAGGCTTGAATATATCCTCAAAACTCATTGCTGAAGGAAGCTGAAGTGTGTGACTTTATAATCAAAAAGGAATTAATCAGTAAATCAGTAAAAAAAACCCCAAGAAATCCATGGATGAGTTACATTGCCTCTGCTGTCAAGATATGAAAATGAGGGCTAAGGTTCTGATTTTCCTATGATTTCATGCAGTCAAATGCACTTTTCACATCCAGCAGTGCCAGAGGTTGTCCTCTGTTCCTTCCCTGCCTTCTCTCAGCCATTCTACCTCTCTAGCCAATCTCTTCATGGCATCTAAATGGTCTTTACCATGATAAGAGACACTTAACAGAAGCTGAACAAAAAATTCAACAAGGAAATTTCTAGTTAAAAAAACCCCAAAGAACCTGTTAGTTCTGGTATTAAAATGTGTGCTTAAATAATACCCCAGGGCTTTTCTCTTAAAGAAAAGTGAAGTAACATTCTACTCAGCCGACCAAAATTTTTTGACTCAGCTGTCTCCTTCTTTTTCTTGCAAGACAGGAGGAGCTCTTGGTTCAACAGACAACATAGATGGACACAGAAGGTACAGAACACACCTATCATCACATGAATGAGACTCTAGGCTAATCCAGAGCAGCCCAAGTTAGAGAGGAAGGTCAGATTATGGAAATAAACAGTCAGTTTAGAGTCCCATTCCTCATCATCTTGGCTTTTGTGGTAAGTCCAAGTGATGTAGCACTGGTTTCCCCAGCAGCTTTGCTAATGAGCTGCAGTGGTAGCACTGCCAGGAAGGACAGAGCAGGCATTAAATGCACTATACACAGCTAACAGCAGCCAGGAGATTGGTGACAAGGTGGGTGCAGCCTGGTGTCCCTCAGCATAAAATCTTGGAGCATTTCTTCACTCTTTCATGCTCCTGAACATAAAGATCTCCAGCACAATTTTAAATTGTTACTTAGAATCACGGAATGGGCTGGGTTGGAAGGGACGCAAAGATCATTTATTTCCAATCTCACTGCCATGGGCAGGGACACCTTTCACTGGAACACCTTGCTCAGAGCCCCATCACCTCCAGTGCTGGGGCATCCACAGCTTCTCTGGGCAGCTTGCTCCAGGTTACTTACCTAGCAACACTCAGCTTTGCTCCCTTCTTTGAGATGTGTGTCATCTCATTATATGTGCAAAGAAGGTATACACTGATTAACATGAAACATTGAATCAACTAAAGAAAAGAAAGTTTTTTGTCAGGCTCTGAAACAGGCTGCCCAGTGAAGTGGTTGAGTCACCATCCCTGAACCAGGCAAGCAAAAGAAGGCATCTACCAACGAGAATACATTTCTTATTCTAAAAATAATGAAAACAGTGTGTTTGGGTTGAGGTTCATATTCAGTGTTATCCTACACCTTTCACTGCCCTTATTCAGGAAGGCCACCAGAATTAATTTTGGGTATTGGTGATCTTAGTGACCTTAAGCTGAGAATTCATTCCACAGCCATAATGAATTGGAAAAAAAAAATGCCAAACACTGAAGATCATGCTTTGGGTTGAAAGGGATCTTTAAAGGTCATCTAGTGCAATCCCTCCTGCAGTGAGCAGGGACATCTTGAACTAGATCAGGTTGCTCAGAGCTGTGTCCATCCTGACCTTGAACGTTTCCAGGGATGGGGATCTGTCTGTCCACCAGCATGTACTGGCACCAGGGGTTGCCCTGACCCAGGTGCAGCATTTTTTCACTTGGTGTTGTTAAATCTCAGGAGATTCCCAAGGGCCCCCTTCTCAAGCTTTTCCAGATCCCTCTGGATGGCATCACATCCTTCAGGTGTGACAACTGCACCACTCAGCTTGGTGACATCTGCAAATTTGCTGAGGGTGCCCTCAATCCCTTTGTCTATGTCATTAATAAGATATTAAACAACACTGGTCCCAGTCCCTGAGGGACTCCACCTGTCACCAGTGTTCATCTGGACATTGAGCCATTGACCATTACCCTCTGGATGTGACCATTCAACCAATTCCTTAGCCACAGAACAGTTCACCCATCAAATCCATCTCTCTCCAATTCACAAAAGATTGTTGTTTGGGACCCTGTCAGAGACTTTACCATAGTCCAGATAAATGAGATCTGTAGCCCTTTCCGTGTCAGATGATGTAGTCACTCCATCATAGAAGGGCACTGGGTTGGTCAGGCAGGACTTGCCCTTGGTGAAGCTGTGCTGGCTGTGTCAAATCTCTTCCTTGTCTTCCATCTGCCTCAGCAGAGCTTCTAGAACAATCTGCTCTATGATTTTTCCAGGCACAGAGATGAGGCTGAGAGGCTGGTAGTTCCCAGGGTCCTCATTTCTACCCTTTTAAAAGATGGGTAGTATATTTCCCTTTCTTCAGTCACTTGGAACTTCACCTGACTTTTCAAGTATCATGGGGAGTGGTTCGGCACCTACATCAGCCAATTCCATCAGGACTCTGGGATGCATCTCCTGGGATCCCATGGACTCATGCACAGATTCCTCGTGTGGTCATGAACCTGGTCTTTGCTAATAGTGGGAAGCATGTTTCTCCCTAGTTCCTGTCTTGTGGTCCACTCACTCAAGAGGTGTGGGAAGAGAGATTGTCAGTGAAGACTGAGGCAGAAACATTGTCGAGTACCTCAGCCTTCTCTTCAGCTGCTGTTACCAGTGTGTCAGCCTTGCTTGTCATGAGTGGTACAGTTTCTTTGACCTTCCCTTTCTGGCTGAGATATCTACAGGGTCTCTTCTTGTTCTTTGAATCCCTTACAGAGCTGGACTCCAGCTTTGCTGGACGCCAGTCTCTTGCCTTCTTTGCCAATTTTCTTGCTCCTGGGAAGCCCAGTCTCTTGCACTCTGAGGAAGGTGCCCCTAAAGATCTACCAGGTCTGTACAGCTTCCTTGTCCCTGAGGACACTTTCACAGAGGGTCCTATTTACTAACTCCTTGAAGAGCTGAGTGTTGGCTTTCCTGAATTTTGCTCTCCTAAAGCTGGAGTCTAACTTTACTGCTAACCTGACCCATATCTCTCAGGACTGCAAACTTACCAGCACATGATCACTGCAGCCAAGGCTGCCTCCAATACTGACACTCCAAAATAGCCTGCTTGTGTGGGTGACCATCAGGTCTAATATCACATCCCCTCTGGCAGGGCTGGCTATTATGTGGGTCAGGAAGTTATCCTGCATGCATTCCAGGACTCTCCTGGATTGCCTACACACACCCTGCAAATTTCCCAGCGGATTTCAGGGTGGTTCAAGTCTCCCTGCAGGACAACAGGCTGTGAGCACAATGCCTCTGTAGCTGGAGCAAGAAGGCTTCATCAATAGCCCCCCCCTTTATCTGGGGCCTGTAGGCACCAACACAAATTTCTCTTTGCTGCCTTGGTCTCTGGTTCTTGTCCCAGCCTGCTCATGTCTGTTCTTGAGACAACTCTCCACACTCAATCTAACTCTGGGTGTAGAGGGCAGCCCCACCACCCCTCCTTTCTCCCCTATCCCTTCTAAACAGCCTGAAGCCATTGACAGTCACACTCCAGTCATGGGATTCACCCCACCAAGTTCCAGTAGTGGCAGCTAGGTCACAGATTTCCAGCAGCACAGTGGCTTCCAGCTCCTCCAGTTTCCCATGCCTCCTGCTTTGGTGTAAAGGCACCTCAGCTGAGCTGTCAGCCATGTCGTCTTCCTAGAGAAACATCCCCTAATTCCTGTGAGATATTTAACTCATAATTCCCTGTCAGAGATGTCAACGTGGAAAAAATTCACCTTGCAGTTGTTTATACTTCAGCAGACCATGCAAAGACCATGCTGTAGACATTTAGCTGGCTGCTGACAGATGTCTCAGCAATAAGAACGAGGAGAATCTGCTCTAGAAGTGTGACTCTGCCATTTTTCATCAGTCATTCACCAGGTCACCCAGGCCCTCCAGCAAATCCTGCAGGAGCTCTAAGACCATGAATGTTTTAATCAAAGATTCGAGGCACACACTGAAAATATGAGATAATATCTGAATTCTTGTAGTGGAAGAAAACATGTTCCAATTTCAGTTTTTGTTTGGTGGGTTAGTTGGTTGCTTGGATTTTTTTCCATTTCCTTATAAAAATGCAGCAATCCCTTTGTGTTTTTGATCAGTTACGTGGTTTTGCAGGTATATAGCTATGGTATATAGCTGTCTCTGGCTCCATGAAGATCTCTTTCCTAGGTGCTACTGAGTTAGAGACTGTGTATTATGTGGTACTTGTCAGCACTGAATTTCATTTATCACATTATCACCTCTCATAACATGCCAGAAATCCTTCTGGAATTCCGCAGTTTATTTTTAATTTTCACTGTCGTGAATAATTCTACATTATTGTCACCACATTATTTTCCGCTACCTTTTAGGAATACGCTCAGCACCACAGGCCCTTCTGGGTCATTGAAAACCTGATCATTTATGGCTTCTTTGCTGTTGAATTATTAAAACAAAATATAAAATTCCTTATCCCAACAAATCTCAATTTCTGTAAGGATCTTTAGTGAGTGACCTATGAAAAGCTTGTGCAAAACCACGTATTCTGTAAAGTGGAGGACTGCTCATGACATGTTTGTAGACACTGCCAAAGAACACACAGAACCTTCTTTACAATACCTCCTATTTATCACCAGCACTGCTGTTCCTCTCAGTTTAACCAGCACAGATGTCAGACTTACTTGCCCCACTGTTCCCTATATGCCTCCAAGACTCCCTTAGAAATACAACTCACATTTGTACAATTTCCTGTGCTTGGGTATCATGTCTCCTTTCAGATGCAGGTACCACACTTTGGTCTGGAGCTGGTAATGCCACTGTGGAGTTCTGAGTAATTGCCATCTCGTCCTGTTCATCTGTGGTCATCAATATAATTGACAAGAATAAAATTTAACTTTTCTGTTTTAACTCTGGTGTCTTTTGGCACAAATCTGGCAGGCTTCTTGCTCCTGATGGGTTTAATGACCATAACATTTTTATTCCCGTTTATCACAACCTTTTAAAGTTTTGATAGTTTTACATCATTTTTATGCTGTAATTGGTACTATTAACACCAGAGGAACTTTACAATTTGTTTTAAAATTTAAACACTGTAATCTATAATCCAGTAATGGGAATATAGTTTTACTCTGCCTGTATACTTGAAGAGAATGCTACTGCTGAGTTCAGTGACACAGTCAGGAAAAATACTCATCTCAATTTCCTAATAGTTTAATAGCACTAAATGGGAAAAAGATCCACGCTACAAATTAGGTTTCACATAACCAGACTTAACACACCCCTAAACCTATGCAAACTACACAATTCACATTAAAATACATACATTGTAAAAATATTTAAAGTTTGCTTTATTTCATCACATTGGGCAGCCTGTTGCATTTGTCTTCCACCAATGGTCTAGATGGCAAAATTCATATGAGTGTTTAGAAAAGCCAACCAAATAATTCAGAGCTTTTGGAATTGGATGTTGAATTAATAACTGAAACATGCCCTTTTACACATAGAACTGAGGTGCTGTATTGCCCTCAGCCAGCCCATTCACAGAAGTCTTGAGAAATTTTAATTCCATGGGGCTCCCCTTCCAGAAAACAGTAATTTTCAATGTTAAACAAGAAATACCTGGAGATTGAGTGTGGAATCAGAAGTACTTATAGAAATAATATAGTAAATATATGTCAACAAAAGCTACATTTCAGAGTATCAGTTGATTCCTCAATGAGTTATAAACAAGAAATTAAGCCATGCCTGCATAAGTCATAAATAAGCAGTAACACTGTCCTTACAGTTTCCACCCTTGCTACAAGGGACACATTACAGAGTAAGCCAATTCCTCTGATTTCATTTAATAAATAAACTGTTTATGTCCAGCATCAGTCCCATTCCAAAGTTTAGGACAGACCTCTGACAGCAGCACCAGTCTGAGCTGCATTCAGCCCCCTTGGTGACAAATACAATAAATATGACAGCAAGAACATGCCTGCTAAAAGGACCACATCTCCAAAAAGCCATGGCAGTCATTCCAGCAGCAGCCTATCTTCATTTCCAGTAACAGCTACTCACCTACCTCAGGACAACTCACTTGCCACTACTTGTAAAGTCAGGCAGGTCTCTGGAATGCAAAGTTTACAATATCAACTTAATACAGTTAATATCTTAATACTGGTTCCCAAGTATAAATTTAAAAGTATTTTTAACTATCAGATTTCAGACAAAAGAAGCTGGTGAGCATTTGAATGTGGAGCCAAGTGTTTCTTGTCCTTGGTGTGACTCCTAGAGACACACAACAGCCTGCACGTGGAACAGCTGCTGTGACACAAAAGCTTCATTTTTTTAACTTTGCCACTCTTCAGGAGAGCATTACCTAAATTCAAAAGCTTTTCACCCCAAAATGAAAATGCCTATGAATTGATTAAAAATCCACATTTCCACTGCCTCCCCCATTTTTTTCACCAGCCTTCATCCATTCATTAATTAGCCAGGGGTTATTTTCTAGTTTATGACTTTTGAAATAGTTTTTAAATTCTTCTGTCCTCTAATGGGATTGAATTTCTTTTGGCAGAATCTTTGCAAAGGGGGAGAAGGGAGGGCAGAAGGGCAGCAAAGGAATAAATCCATATAAACCTCTCAAATTCTTGAAATGTGTAAGGAATACACATCTGGTTTATCTTCAACATCTATGACATCTGTCTATTTTAAAATAATCAGCTGATCTAAAATAATCAGAAGATCTTCTGATAAAAGTGGGATTTTCATGATTTTCATTTGTTTTTCTTCCTCTTTCAGTGGATACAATATTTCCTATGGTTATGAGCTGCAGTGAAGATGATGAGGAAGTTGTTTTTTCCTTAGGACTGACACTTCCCATACTGTCTGTAACTCAGGGCAGGGAGTGTACCCAGAGCTTCCCCAGCCAGACGCTCAGCAGGGCAAGGAAGACCTGACCTTCTCCTGGGAGTGAGAGCTTCATGAACTTTTCCCTGTGTTTGGGCTGCTGCCAAGTTGCCACACTCATTATTTATGCGCTAGTTTGCCCACAGTAAATTGCTTGCTTGGTTCAGCTCCGCTGACGTAAGGCGAACACAGGGAACTGCAAAACCGCGTCATCTGCAAAAACAGAACAGGAGTCTGGAGGAGCCGAGAAAGGTTTGTACTCTTGGGACTTCAAAGTCTAAGAGAGTTTTGATTTTGTACTGCACATGTGAAAGACTTAAGTGTAACATGGTAAGTTCTTTGAGTGCTGCTTGGTAATGTTACTCTAAATAACCTGCAATCTGACTGGCTGGAGGGGAGGTTATTCTTTTCAGGTGCACGCCTGTATAAAAAACCTCTGGAGCGTGCATCCACCCACAGGAAACTTCCCATGCCCTCTGTCACGTCAGGTACCTGCACAGCTGCCCAGCTAACCTCGTCTGGCGTGCCTTTGTGTTCCCTGCTAACTAACAACAGAAACACCTTTGTCTGAATTCTTGTATTTCAGGTCAGCTCTGTGATCCAACAGAATCCAGCTCCCTGTTTCGTGCGGAGTGACGGTCACTGCTGGCTTGCGGTGTTTGGTGCCTTTACCTTGTAGATTCAAATATCACATAGATTTACTATAGTGATGTTCCTAACATTGACATTTCCTTTATTTCCTAGCATTTGTATTGTTGGTGCGTTTTTTTGTTGTTTGTTTTTTGGTTTTTTTGTTTGTTTTTTTTTTTTTTTAATTTAATGTGTGGTAATATGAGAAAACTGCATGAGCTCTAGGAAACAGATGTTAATGTATGGTACAAAGTATGGTTTAAGCCCCATCTTGCAAAGAACAGACTGCAACTGCATTTTCCATGTGAGCAAATGAAATTGGCTTTTGCCCAAGTATTTCAGCTACACAGACTACTGAGCAACTCTGTGCTGAGATGAAACACATTTCAGCAGAGTTGTGTTTACAGCTGAAGACCTAGTGACACAGCACTGCTCACTAACCTACTTTTTTTTGGCCACGTAACTAGATATTAAAAGCTCTTTCCAAGCAATCGATTTCAGCAGTGTAAGAGGCACAAAGTTTTTTCATATGGGGGATAAACTGTTACCTTAAGGTTTATAATCATCTTACAATTTGCCCCTAAGTGTTACCTTGTTAATTTTATGTAATATTGTCAAATAGATATAGTTTTGTGAATCAGATTTTGCTTGCAACATTATCAAACCAAAATTCTTTCTGAGATATATAATTTTAAGTAAAATATAGATCAGAAAAATTTCAAAACAGTGAGAAATGTTAATTTTTGTAATTCTAGGAGCACAGCAGTAACTTGAACGTATTGCACATAGAGAATGCAATAATGCAAACACTACCTATTTGTCATTTAAAATTATAAATAAAACTGTGCATCATTAAGGCCAAGACACTAATATACTTGAAGTCTTGAATTTGTAAGACTTAAACGGTCCTGTAGTTGGCAGCTAAAAAAAGAATTACTTTTAACTCCTGTGAAATATGTCATTGAATAATTGTGGCAGTAGAATGAATATG
>JAOTQP010000001.1:37682672-37698975 GCA_026413545.1 Cichladusa arquata
ATTTAAAAAAAAAAAAAAAAAAAAAAAAAAAAAAAAAAAAAAAGGTGCAGAAATAGATTTAAAGCACTCTTTTCTGTAGCAGTACAAAATCACTGCCAAGATGGAGCAAATGCAGTGTCAGAGGAATTAGAACAGAAATCCAGCCCTTGTGAATAAACAGAGCACCAATAAGGAATATATCAGGTTTCAGTAGAATTGCAACAGTGTCAATATCACGTGCAAATCAAACCACTCATAAGTCAGCAGTCACACTGCTCCTTAAAAAACTACCTGCAGGTGTTGCTAAACATCCTGGCCACTGCCAAAGATTTACCCCTTCCAGTGAGAGTATCTAAACCAGCCTCCTGCAGTATGATGCAACCCAAATGATACAACATTTTGTCTGCAGTGCCTGTGGCTAGAGAGAGAAAATATGCAGTCTCAAAAATGAGCAGAATGGATAAATGTTTTTATCATGGATAAAAACACAGCTCACTCCAGGCATCATGTTATGTGGGAAAGGCGAACTTGTACAGCCTCTGGCCAGAGCATGAATTATGAACCTTTTGCTCATTATATATAGATGTGTCTGTGTATCTATATCTATATCATCTATATATTTTCCACACACTCAGAGATATATGCATATACATATATGAAGAAAACTGTAGTCAAGCAAAAAATTTCACTGGCATACGTCTCTCCAAGCAAATCTATATCAAGTCTGTTCCTGCTTTTACTGATGCCAGCTGGTATCAATGAATTCCTTCTTAGATTGGGTGCTGCCTTGTACACTGGGGATTCACAGAGAGTTATCCAAAAAGCCTTATGGATTCAATCTTCTCACTGCAATGATCTCCTGACTGCCATCTGCATATTCTGCAGTTCACTGCATTTCAGTGTAATTGAGTTAGCTGTTCTGCAGGAAAAGACGGAAGAGAAGGCAACTCTATGCAAGGAGACAAAAACAAGAGCAATGACTGCAGCAAATGAAACAGTTTTATCTCTGGAACCTAGAGTCCCAAGTTTTTTGAAAATAGTAAATTACATGTTTAAAAACTCACAGATATTAAAAGAGAACTATCTTTCTTAGCTATTGCTTCAACTTACAAGAGTAGCTCAGTTTTCACGCTGACAAGTGGTATCAATTCAGTGACATAATGCTAAGTTTCTGCATAAATGAAAAAGTAAACTCAACAATAAAAACGGTAAGTGAGAGAATAAAAATTCTGACAGCATTACTACACTCCCAGAAACAGCTTGTACCACCCAGTGGAGTGGGGATATCACATCTCATCCCGTTTCTTCAATCCATCACTGAAAAAAACCCCAAAAGGCCACCTAAATTACTACTCACTGTCTTCTTTTCCAGTCATATTTCATATGAAAAGAGTGCCTGCAAGATTTTATAACATTATTTTTCCTCTTCTGTTTCAGCTCTTTTGCCATGATCTCTGCACAGCAGCCACCATTCTCCAACAAAATTCAAAGAACAATGGACTGCCAATCCGAGGAAGAAGAAACCTATGAAGAGCAGTATGACACTGAAAACTGCACTTGCACCTCTGAGCATACAGAATCTGATGCAGGTTTAATCCAATTTAAATACTGCAATTGCTATGGTGTGCTAGCATATAATCCTTTGATTTTTGTCAGTCTTCAAATAGTAGATGTCATTATGTAACTTTTCCTTTGATATCCAATTTCCCTCATTATTTCCCCTTATGTTTGCATATATTATCAGATCAAATCTACAAAAAATACCCTTTTATCTGCATAATTAAGAAATATATTTTAAAAGGTCTCAATTTTACTTAGATGTCTAAGAATTATTTCTCAATTCCAGTATCTTTCAAAAGAGGTATGGTTATAATATGCATTGATTGGGCTGGCACTGTTGAACATCATGGTATTACAGATTTCAACAGGCTAAATTGCTCCAACAGCTAAGGACTCCAGGCAGGAATCAGTTAAAATCCCTGCAAGCCAGAGCAAAGTTTTCCCTTGCAGTTAATTCTACGCATACCCTTGCAATAAAAGTCCAGTAATTCAGAATAGTGTCCTGGTTTCCAGCAAGATGAGATGGAACAGCCTCAGCACAAATCTGAAAAACCTCACCCACAAGCCTCCTTTCTATGATGAGACACACCAGCACAACTGTAGCACTGACTTGCTGAACTACATTGTGTATGCCAACATAAAAAGCATATTACAACCTTCCTTTTGTGGAAGGATGCTTAAAAAATAACCACAAGGAAAGAGTTAGGTTTTCTTCAATGTAGGATGTAAATCTTAAATCCTTATGTAAAAAGCAGCCTGCTGTTCTAGAGCTGCTGGTCTCACAAATTAAACCTAAACCACAAACACCAAAATACAAGCTAACTTGGTCCTGAAGTTCTTCTAGCTGTTACTAGCAGAGCTTTATATTTGAACTGGTAGCTTTTCCTGAAAGGCTCATTTCTGTCTCGAAATAGCAGGAAATGGCCGTTGTTCCTTCCACTCCCTGGCCATTCAGACTGTCTGATTTTGGACAGCAACTAGTCTTCACTGAAGGGGTGGTCGGGCATTGGAACAGGTTGCTCAGGGAAGTAGTAGAATTGCCACCCACAGAAGTGTTCAAAACATCTGTAGATGAGCATTTGGGGACATGCTTTAGTGATTAACATAGTACTGGGTACATTAATGGTTGGATTTGATGACCTTCCAGATCTTTCCCAACTTTAACAATTCTGATTCAAAACCAGTGTCCTGAGAATGTTCTAGTCTATGTGCCCACATACTGTTGTTGTAAAATACTTTTTACCGTTTAACAAGTTGCATATAAACCCATTAAATTTCAACTTTTGTCTCACAGGCTCACCAGTAACTCTTACAATACTGCAGAACTGGGTTCCTAGAGTCTCACACTACTTTGATAAGGAGCACTATACGTACGCTGGCCACCAGATTGTCATTCAGGAGTCCATAGAACACTTTGGAGCTGTGGTATGGCCGGGGGTAAGTATACGAGACCACATGCAGAAACAAGAGCAAACCAGGACAGCACACAAGGATTAAAGAAGCTTTCTTAGATGACACTTCTGACAATGGAAGTTTCCCTATGCAGAATGAAGTCTTTCAGCAGAAAGCTCTGCCTTAGGGTAATTTGCCAGTTCATGCCAAAAGGACTGTGGCACCAAAGCATTTGTACATTGGATTTAGGAATTGAAAAAAACCCAAAAAACAATGAGAGAACTCAGGAAGAAATATTCAGCTTCCTCCATGCTTACAATCAGTCACTGCTGGGAAGTAAATGACCAGCAGTACAAAAAGGAGGCCGAAAAAGAAAACTGTGAGAGATTAAATAAATAAAGGATTTTATAATGATTAAACATGCCTCTTTTAAAGAAAAGGCTGGAACAGTTTCTTTACAGTACAGAAAATCATACTTGTAAGCAGTTCTTCAGTCTCTACTTCTCCTACTCTTAAAAACAGAATTTTACACAGACTAAGAAAACTGCCTTTGAGGGAAGAGAGCGTCAACTGATAAAGACAAGAAAATTAGAATTTCAAAATTTTTCAGATTCACATTTATTTAAAAAGCTCACAAGAAAATGGCAGACAATTTCAAAACAATAGAGAGCGAGCATATGGGTGTGTGAAACAGTATCTTACTTTGAAATGTCAGATCATCAATTCGCACATTAATCAAGTGTCAGAATGCAGATGGTAAAACTCTCCAAGAAAATTGAGAGGTTGCACAAATTGGACTGGTGATTCATTAGCTGTCAGCTTTCCCAGAGCAGGTAGACAGTGTTGCATTATGAAAAGCACAAGAGTTAAAACAGTAAAACAATTCTAAAGAAGAGAAGCAAAAGGGAGAAGACAGTTTCTTTGGCATCAGTTTATGTTGTTAATGAACAGCCCACTTACATTCTACTAACTGACTAAATCTTTACAAAGGCCTGATAATATTTTCATACAGTGCTGTTTTGTTTTTTCCAAAGGTTATACTGTTATCAATAAACAAGTGTCAAGTTTGTAACGAACCAATTTTTAATATTTTCTTTGCTAAAAAAATTGAAACAAAAATTCTTTTTAAAAATCTCTGCTGAAGTCTAAATGTACTTTATGATACTGATAGTATAGCATAACATTTATGATAACAAACCAGAACATTACTTCCTACATATTGTTAAACTCTGCTGTTTTGACTGTGTGGTTCACATCTTAGAACTGCCTATCCTTGAGGGTCCCTTCCAACTCAGTTTATTCTGTGATTCTGTCTTGAGCTGTCAGAGGACTCATGTAGAAGTGTGTAGTAAATTCGTATCACATAAACTTAAAACTAAAAATAAATTGCTTTTCTTTTATATTAAAAAAAACAGGATACATCACAATTCTTCCCATCTTACATTTTTGTTACACCCTTCAGTGTTTCTTATTCTACTAAAAAAAACCCAACATCCTTGTATAAAAACATCTAATGAATTGTTGTGCAACTTAGCTGTTACCGTCTTATGGTTATGTGTTAACCATTTTAGGCACTGGCTTTATCTCAATATCTGGAATCAAATCAAGAACAATTCAACCTCAAAGACAAAAAAGTGTTGGAAATTGGTGCTGGAACAGGCTTGCTTTCCATTGTGGCCTGTATCTTAGGTTGGTAAATTTCTATTTCCTTTTGGATTTCTAGTGAACGATGATCTAGCTCTGCCATTGTCCCTTTAAGGCAATGAAACAACAGTTGAAGTAAACTTTGTCACTGTTTGGTTTTGTTTTTAAATGAAAATTATTGTAAAATACTACCCTAGTTATTGGGGAGGGGGAGCCTGGACCAGTTATGTAGATAAAGCCTCATACATGTTCAACTACTTATCTATGAACTTTGCCCTGTCTCAAGTGAAAGGATGAGAGGAAATAGCCCTAAGTTGTGCCAGGGGAGTTCAGGTTTGATCTTAGAAAAAATTTTTATTTTACAGAAAGGATGGTTAGGCACCCTTGGAATAAGCTGACCAGGGAGGTGGTGGAGTCATTTTCTCTGGAAGCATCCAAGAGGCATCTGGATGTGGGACTTGGGAATAGGGTTTAAGGGTGATTGTGGTAGTGCTGGGTTCATGGTTGGTCAGATACTCTTTAAGGTCTCTTCCAACCTTAGTGATTCTGTGAATTGAAACAAACTCATGTTTTCTTTAGGAGCTCATGTTACAGCTACTGATTTGCCTGAAGTTCTTGAAAATCTCTCATACAATATTTCAAGAAATACACAGAACTTAAATATGCACAAACCTGAAGTGAAAAAACTGGTATGGGGAGAAAGCCTCAATGAAGACTTTCCTGTATCCACTTACCATTATGATTTCATACTGGCAACTGATGTTGTATACCATCATGGAGCTCTGGACCCCCTGCTAGCAACAATGGTGCACTTTTGTAAGCCAGGAACAGTATTACTATGGGCAAATAAATTCAGATTCAGTACAGACTATGAATTTTTGGAAAAAGTTTGCAATATATTTAATACAACCATTCTAGCAGAATTTCCAGAATCAAATGTCAAGCTGGTCAAAGCCACAATAAGAAAGAATTAAAGAGAAAACTATTACTGATCTTGATCTAGTGGTAGCACCTCACAGATTGGAATGCTTTCCAAGATTAGGTTGCACCTTCTGTGTATTTATTGTTGTACAGTTGCAGCTGCATCTAAGTTTTGCATTGCAAGTATAAAAAAAACAGCAAGGCAAAAGATACAGCAGTTTATCTCTGGTTGATATATATGACCTGTTCAAACTGACCAACTCCCCTCCACTGAAGGAACAATGTTAGTAAGAACATTTGTTTTAACAAAAAGCATTGATCTTCTGGCCTGCACTGAACCTCTGCTGTTTGTAAGCTGCTTTCTTTCAGCAAGTTTTATTTAGGTACTCATCCAGAAACCAATACAATTTTTAGCTTCAGTATTTTTATTAATTATAAAAATCTTTTAAGGTATCAGAGTGAACATGGTGGTTTTTTGATCTTCAACTCTGCACATTTATTCTGCTGTGTTTTATATTTTAACATTAATAAACATCTATGTATAGCTTTACAATATCTGATCAAGATGTAACTGTCTGGCACTTTTACACATGTATCAGCCTATACTGATACTCAGCTTCACCAGGATTTCTGAGTTTGCCCGAAATCACTGCAAAAATGAAGAGTTTTGAAAATATACAAGAGTACCTATGCATCAGCAATTCTGAGAAACATTGCAACAGTTCGAGAGGTTGAATTTTTCTTAAAAACATTAAATGTAAACTCTTGCAAATAATACAGGTGTCCATTATTTTCATCTCTTAAGTAAGATTTTAGCTACCCCTAAAGTAGCTTTAAGGCCTTCATACAATTGAAATTAAGATCAAACATGTTAAAATTCAGTGTACCATAAAAAATACAGAACTTTTACAGGTTTGCAGTTAAAAGTAACAATTCAGGACATAACATGCATGCAGTAATTCTTTCCAAACAAATTCCAAATCCTTGATGTTGGCAGTTCTGGCACATCCATTGCCAGCAATGGGATGCACAATAAGGAAACTCCCTGATGACAGGAGTTAGGTTAACAGGTATTAAGCCATACCCAGGTGCCTTTACTGATAAATACACACAATTTAATAATCAGCATTCAGTAATGAAAACATGCGTTTGATAAAAAGTCAAACTTCTTTTTTCCTATCCTGTCCCATATAAAATCATTTTAATTTTACAATTGTTGATTCTCTAGAATACACAATAATCAGGTGGATACATGACAGGAAGCCAATTTGCAGTGAAAGTTGCACAATGAGTCCATCCAAGCAGCTTCATTAGCTGAAGAAAAAAAGCACATATAAAAAAAATGAGTCTTACTCTTTTTAACATCTAAATCTAAACAAACACAGCACTGATATCAACATTTTACTATACATGTCTGTTATCAGAAAGACAACAGATTAGAGATCTGGTAAGCTTTGAATTCCTCAGTCCTGAAAACAGGACCCCTTCTCCCCATTCTGTATGATCGCATTTTTTCAACGTAATGCACATGAATTTAATCTCAGGAATTCCCATTTATTTTCCATTAAATTCTATGAGTAGCAATTATGACTAATAACAGTAAAAAGTAACAGTGGTTAAACAAGAACATAAGGGGATTTTTATGCATGTATCTTTGACTAAGTTGTCTCCATTTTCCTTTCTTATGCCCCAAAGCAAGTTCCAAATAGTAAATCTGCTAAAAACAACAGTTACTCACAAACAAGTTATTCTAGAAAAGGAAAGGAAAAAAAAAAAAAACAAACCACTCTTTAAAATGAAGGCTGAGTTGCAAAACCTGGATAAAGTTAAAATGTTACATTTAGTGCTTTTTAAAGAGAGAAGAATACAAAAAATTCCAGGAGACTTATATCTTACTTCTGAAAGCTTACACAGCATGAACACAGCTTTATTACTTGACTGAACACTCCTTACCTGAATGCAGTTTTTTAAGTTGTCCTTTGTTGGCTTCTCTTCTGCAAGTTTTGTGGCAAACTTGAGACCTCTTCCATACATTTTATTTACCAATGCATGCTTATAGGCAAAAGTCAAAACCTACAATGCAAATTAGAAAAAAACAAAGGAAATTAGGTATTTTAATATCTTACAAGGCTTAACAAATAATATCAAATTCTGTTCAGGTACCAGAAGTGAATCAAAGTAAAACATTTACATGAGATATTTGCAGTATAGCAGATGATTCACATCAGTAGCCATAAACATGAACTTCCTAGAGACTATTTCTGACTTCACAAACATATTTGACTTCAGAACTTATGTAACACATATCACTATTTTAATCTTTTGTCACATTTCTAGCTTCTTTGGATTTTCATTCTCTACAGGTTCCTGTATGGCATATTAAAAAGATTATCAAAGAATCACCAACCAGACAGGTATATTTTTGATCCAGAGAAACAAAAACCAAATTGAGAATTCCTAGGTAGTCACAAACTTACTACAGAAACAAGTATGAATGTACAGAGTGAATGATATATACAGACAAAGACAGAGAAATGTACATAATTATAAGCAAGCAATGAAGACAGGTAAGCATGAACACAAGCCTCAGGTTTTAGGTCAGCTCCTCATTATTGGTAACTTTTTAAGAAGAGATTATAAAAAAGCTCCTTCTTGATAATATTTCTAAAAAACCAGTTTACAGTCCTTACCAATGCAGTTGTTCATGTGAGCAAATGAATGTGTCTACCTAAGACCTAACTTAAAATAAATCAGGTTCCTAATACCTGAACACTGACAGCGTTCAGGGTGTTGCAAGATGGTTCAAACCATTTCACCAGCTGCAGCACAAAGAATTACAGCAATCAAGACATTTTGATATATTCCCTTTGGAACACTCATAGTAAACAAGATATTTTTTACTGAAGAGTGACATAGCAGTAAAGTTGGTGAATATGGTGAATATGAATATGTGTCTATTGTTGGCAGTGTTTACGAAATCTTTTATTAGAGCTTGCTATTCATTTCCCCTCATTCATTACAACATTTTTCCTTTGCTCTGACTTCACAATAAAGGTTGAAGATTTCCCACTTAAAATATCCTATTAAGAAAAGCTAACAAAAACCCTTCAAGGATGTTCAGAAATACGTTTTACATTAAAGAAAAATAAATCAAATATTTCTCAAGAATATAAGCATTAAGGAAACAGAGATCTGAATCTTGCAAGGAGTGAAGAACCTGTCTAGTTTTAACAGCCTGAACACTTCCACTTAATGTTAATCACATGCACAAGTCTTTGCAGGATCAATAAATAATTAGAATATAAAAAAGAAATAAACTTAATAATCAAGCAAGTCAAGGTGTAATTTTGAAGCTTCAAGATACTATGCCAAAGTACTCAAGAGTTGCTCATTCTTCTTCTGTCTTCAAATACTTATTTTGCTGTGTTGAAATATTCACTTAAGCTGTTGTAGCTTACAACACACACATATATGCAACAATGAGCATACAGCACCATTCACATACACAATTTTCCAAATATTACTATTGGAAAAATACTCTGCATGCTGGACTCTCAATCCAATTATTTTGGATATTTTCCTAAAGCAAAACACATCAACAAACATTTCTGAATAACTGCTCAGTGGATCCATTAGCAGACTTAGTTGGCTAAACTAAAATGAAAAAAGAAAATTCTCTTCTGCAAAAGATGATAGAACCACAAAATAAAAAAAAACAAACAAAAAAAACCAAATGAAAAATGCATTGGAGCTCTCAGCAAATATAACATTTCGGAGGCTAACCAGGAATGATGCCACTGCTCTATGAAGAAAGCTCTTACCTGACCCTGTAAGTTTTGAATGGTTATTGAACATCAGTGATAAAGGCAGGAGGAAAGCCACTTGACAGCATTTCTTTCGTAACAGGGCTTCCTAGAGTTTTTGTGGCAAGAAAACAAAGCATTTTACGAAATACCCTTGCTCTGGCCAAATAAAAGGTTGGGTATTTCTAAAGGAGAAAAAGGTTCTCTGCTGAACCACAAGGTTGAAAACAATGCTCCAAGAGCTCCTGACATAAGACAATAATTTGTGTCTTAGTGTTTGGAAAAAAAAACCCCAATCAACTGTATACATGTTCAGCAAAACTACTAAAAATTCATTAGCACTTTAGAAGTTATGAACAATACATGAGTTGCTTTAAAATCAGAATCTGTTTACAAACAAAAGATGTTAGAAATAGTACTTTACAACTTGTACACATATTGGCCAAATTAAGTCTTATAGATAAAATACTGCAAGCTTTATAAGATCACAGAAGTAAAAGTTATGATTCCTTGCTGTGCGTAAGGAAAATGTAAACTGGAGTGCTCTTAAGCTATAACAGAGAAAACAGCTATCTGAATGTATAAAACCATCAAATAAACCTATTTGTAGTATCCAAAACCAAACTGTTAGATGAAAGAAGAGTAATGACTTCAAAGTATTTGATATTATTTCATAACAATATAACAAAATAATAAATTCTATAATAAATATAATGAAGGCCAGCTTTTACATAACAAGCAATATGGGCCAGAAATTGTACAAAGAGCAATAAAAGGGTACTGAGAAAAGGCAATGCATACTTCTAGGATACTAGGGGGAAAAAAAATCACTGTTAGATACTTTATTCCCCAAGCTAATGGCCTGAAATAGTACGTGTGCTAGGAGCCAGACCCATTAAGTGTTTGGATGCTCACATCCTAACTAGCTGCCTAACTTGCCACTGGCTATAAAGATGCATGCATAGGACAGTAAAATGCTGAAATGATCTCTCCAGAGACATTTGTGGAGCTGAAGAATTTAAAAGCTAGAAAATACTCTTTATTAAAGTGTGTTTGAATCCACCAATACTAAAACGTCTAATGAAAATTTTCTAGTATCCTAATGGTGTTACCTATGGAAACAGACTTGTATAATCAATTAATTCATCATTAAAAGAGCTAATTAAAATATACCTACATTTACATACAGTTAAAATTCTAGGTTAAACAATACTATCCCTAGGTAACATACTCCAGCTATTTGTAAGAACACTGAAGTTGTAATGCTTACAGTTCCCAACAAACAAGCTTTTTCAGGTTCATATATATTTATAGTAATAAACTAGGCTTTCTTAGCTACATTTGTTGATTTTGCTCTGCTCTATTAACTGCCTTATTACAAATAAAAACTACATTAACAAAAAAAAAATTACTCATTTTCAAGGGAGCAAGGGGAGTTAAGGGAATCAAATATCCAGCAACATGTTTTTGGCAGTGACTGAATAAAATCAGCTGGAAGAGACAGCTGCATTGGACAATGCAAACAGTATCAGGAAAAACAATCCAGGCTAAAGATAATTTAAAAGATAAGATGGAAAAGTATATTTACTTGTTTTTAAACTTATTTTTAAGTGTGACTTTTTGCTTTTCCCCTATGGCTAATAAAGGGCATTATGTTCTACATTGGCCATTCCCAATAACAAACACACAATATCCTATTACCCTCCTGTAGCAGGTGTGTTTAAAACTGAGGATTTTGGCCTACAAAATTTAAAGCCATGTTCTAGGAAAAAAAACTGAAGTGCTATCATAAACATGTTAGCATAATCAAATACTTGCTGCATTAAGACAAAGCCATCTTAACTGGAGTTTATTTGAAATGATTTTGTGTACACGGGGAACAAATTTTTTTTTTCATGTTTAATTTACAATGCACCTTCAGACAATAGCTGAAAGTATGAACAAATGCACTTACTATCAAAATTAAAATTACTTCCCTACGTACTTGCTGCAATATGGTGACAAGCAGGTTACTTCAATGATAAACAATTCAAAGGAACTACCAAATGCCCTGTGGTGCCAGCTGCTACATCTACAGAGGAGAGATGAAACAAGGGAAAGTACTTTATTTACTTGAAGGTGAGAAGAAATGCACAGAAAAGTGATGATGCTCCTGATTCTGCTTTAGAAACAGCCTAAAAGAAAATGTGGTCTCTCTTGGTTTTCAAAAACTTACTTAGCCTTTTAATTACTGGCATGAACTTTATAGGAACTTAGAACTAAACACACTTAGAGCAATGGTTCTATCTAATGTCATATATCTACATATAACTGGATGATCAGTGCAGTATTTAAATGCCCAATTTCCTTCCTTTCTCACCCAGATGTTCCATCCTTTGAGTGCCAGGATCACACAGCCACGTCTACGTAAAAGAAGAGCTCCACATTTTCATCTCCAACACTCTGCTTCAGAATCAGCTGGCTGTCTCTTGACACCTCTCCTTTGAAGAACATTCACACAAGGTCTATCCCCTATCTGACTTGACTGCTCCACTTTCAATCTATGCTGGTTTAGGATGGGCTAATTGATTTCCTTCACAGCAGCTGGTATAGGGTGTGTTGTTGATTTGTGCTGCAAACAGTGCTGATAACTCAAAAATGTTTTAGCTGTTGCTGAGCAGCGCTTACACAGTCCAGACTTTTTCGGCACCTCATCCCAATCCACCAGTGGGAAGGCTGGAGGTGCACAAGGAGCTGGGAGTGGACACAGCCAGGACAGCTGGCCCCAACTGATCAAAGGGATATCCCAAACCATGTGACACCATACTCAGCATATAAAGCCAGGTAAGAAAGAGAAAGGGGGGAAGTTTGGAGTGATGATGTTTGTCTTCCCAAATCATGGCTGCATATGATGGAGCCTGGCTTTCCTGGAGACGGCTGAACACCTGCCAGCCCATGGGAAGTGGTGAATTAATTCCTTGTTTTCTTTTGCTTGTGTGCAAGGCTTTTGTTTTACCTACTGAACTGTTGCTTTTGCACCCTGCAAGTAGCTCTGTAGGTCTCATGACAGTCAATCAGTTTAGATTCCAATTTGAGTACTAAAATCCAAAAAGAAAAAGAAGACAAACATACTACATAAACAGCATGGAAGTTATTTCCATATGAAATGCTAAAAAAAATCTAGACAAGTTTTGACCTTTTAGCAGCAATTTAACAATACAGAAGAATCAAAATCGGAGCAAAACCTGAATATGCTCTTTGACAAATCCATGGTTAAGACAGTCAAAGAGAGAGGTTCAATTCCTAATCCACGGAACTCAAATCAGAGTTACTTATTCCAGGCCCAGAGCACACAGCGCAACAATGCTATCTGTCTTGAAATAAAAGCCAAAGAGTGAAACTCCCAACAAAGCTGTATTGGCATTCTTCCACTGAAATTATTCCTATCAGCTTTAAAAAATAACCCAGGAGACAGAAGTAAGCCAGGGGTTACTATGCTGGAACAAAGTATTGCGTTTACAAACAGACAGCAAGAAAAGAATGTGCCAAACAATATGACTGAAGCACAAAATCTGCTACCACATGGTATTATCATCAGTTAATGATTAGAGGAGATATGCTGAAAAGATGTATGTGTACAAGGACATGTACATTAAAGTGAGGAGGGTAAGCACCATCAACCTTCTTGACCAGGTCTCCACCTAAAGCACAAGTTTTTACAGCAAGTTTATCTACTGTTAAGGAAGTTAAATTATTTATTTTGGTTTTTTTCTCTACTCTTAAAAATTTTTCTTTTGCAACTATCTGAAGTGCTTTGGTACATTTATATAATTATCAACAAATACTCTCTCTAGTCACTCCATCTTCCACTAAAACATCATATGTGTTTAGCCACTTGTGGCAGTTAAGTTCAGAAACTAATTAACATCAATAGCTCAGAAGTTAAAAATACGAAGTCATAACCTCTCTAAATGAAAAGCTACATAACTAATAATCACCTAAAATGAATTTTTTTTTCCCGTTCTGGAATTTCTGTCTTGAATGAAGGAGAAAAAAAAAATCAGCTTTCAGGATCAGGAACTCTGAAATGTCAGGGAAGTCTGTGCTAATAAATATGGAAATGTCATTATTTGCAAGAGTTTCTTGCTTTACCTCTACAGACATTACTGACAGCAAAACACAAAACTTCTCCTGTCCATAGTGTGGAAGAGACTACAGCATGCAGGACTGAACAGGGTAGAGACGATGCACTTGTGTGTACAGCTACAAGAGGGCAGATATAATATTTTAATTGAAAATAATCCCTGGAAAGTATAGAAAGAAGCAATTCAATAAACGAAGCAGCTCTTGTGTGGAAATCTGGTAATGTCTTACACGCTTCCCTTAACCTCTACATTCACTTGAACAGAGATGGGCTTACCATGGATTTGACAGGCTTGGCAAAATCTCCGTGGAAAAAGGTCATAAAGGAAGCACAATGTACAGGGGGGACATCATGGAAAAGTAGAAGGCAGGAATGTACAAGGCTGTGCACACAAAGGCAGTGCATAATTCCAGAAGAAACCATCAGAAAACGCAATATGCAAATGAAAAAAAACCTGCTCTGGTCTCTTACCTTGCTGTCAAAAAGATCAGTCCATTTTGTTGTTTCCCAGAATGTCTCTGTCAAAGCTTCTGAGCAGCTCTCATGATCCTCATCTTTGCCTTCTGCATCACTGGAAGCAGCCCCTTCTTGGGTCTGCAGATGAAGAAGCTGGTCAGCCAGTGCACTTCCCTTTCGACAAAGTGCATCCACTAAGGTACTCTTCTGTTTTTCCATTTCACTAGGGAGAAAAAGAAACAGTATGAAAAGTAGTTAGTATATTTTGCAGATACTTCCTTAAGAACAGAAACAGTGCTAACTCAGTTTAAGCTAAAAAGTTTACAGTAGTTAGTACATACAAGGTTATTTACAATAAATTAAACTGATCATAAAAGATTACCGAAAGACACTATGCATTAAAGATACTCAACCATTCTTCTAAGTATGAAATGCCTTAGATGACTTAAGGCAAGGGCAACTCGGAATTCTAAAAGTAAGTCAGCATCTAGTCAGCTTTATAGCTTCTGGCATTATAAACAGAGAGTCAAATCCACCACTAACATAAGCAGATATAATTCTGCTGACTTCAAAGGAATTGCATCCATTTAAAGCACCATTAAATTTGGTGTTCAATTTCAGATGTTATATTCAAAACACATGACCTAATAGATCAACTTACCAAGAAATGTTTAGAATTAAGTTTATTGTGTCAAGGCTTTGCTTTTCTATTAGCAGTTCTAGAATTACGCACAAATCTGGATTCAGGATAGCCAGAACAGATGGACTAGCTTTACAACTGAAATCTGATATTTTATAGATAATCAAAGATGAGTCTCCCATTTTAAGGGTCTAATATTCAGATCTGCTGTTCTGTTACTAAAACAGCACCATGCTACACAGAGTAAAATCCATCACTTATTCTCCAGACTAAGCTGTCACCTTCAAAATACTATCTTCCTAAGGATATACATACTGATAATACAGAGGAACAATCTAAAACTAAAGAAGAACAATAGGTCTCAAAAATACTCTGAAGCAAGGTCACCATGCTTTTCACAAATGAAATCTCTTGCAAGCAGTTGCTTCTTAGGCTGATGCAAATTTCGTCTTCAAATACAGACGGGAAAGCTTGCAAAATATAAAGAAAAGGCAAGTACCATTCAAAACAGATAGTTCTACTAACACTTCAGTGGTTCCTCTGAGCTTAGATTAAGCTTGATACAATAACTTAATAACCCATTTTTCTGATATATTTAAATCCTGAAAGAAGCCTTATTTATTTTATTGAATAAATAAAAAATTTAGGTTTCAGTGTCCTTGCATTCTGGAGATAAGAGAACACAACCACTGTGTAGTCGTATTTTAAATTGCCTGTGCCACAAAATAGTAATAAAAGTTATCAAAAAAAGTTAGTCATTCCATTTCTTACGTGCAGAGACAAAGTACATAGACTACAGAAATAGGATGCAGGAAAATTATTTACTGGGTAGGTACTTTTTTATAGTAGTTGCATCAGGCCTGGGATCAGTCTTCATGGCAAAATATACTGCTAATGCTGTTTGATCAATATGAGAGATTACTGTATTTGCAGCTTCAACGATTTCATCAAGTCTTTTCATTCGTTCCTGAAAGAAGAATATAAAGATGTTCAGCACTTCTTCACTGTAGATTCTACTAACATTAGGATGATTGCAAAGCTATGCAGAAATAACATTTGATAATGCAACGTGTTCTTTTCTCCACTTCATTCTAATTTTGCTTAAAACACCCTGGAAAGTCTTCAAGATTTCCTGCATATTTAGTCCATTTCACTGCAAACAAACTGTGAAATATGAGATTGGAATACGCAAAATGCAAAGTTTACAGAAAGAAAATCACCTTTCAGTACAAATCAGTATTCTTATATAATGTAGCAGTTATTCAATTCAGAAATAAATACAGTATCAGAATTAAATGAAAAGAAGAATATTCAAGGTAGCAGCATATCCACAAACGTATTTAAGATTAAAAAAAACCAAACACATGTAAATCTTCTGTTGACAGTTCCCATTTTGAGGACAATGATGGAAGCTGGATTTAGCTGCGTCAGTTTAGAGGGTTACTGTCCCCAGCTGTCTGAGTCATGCTGCTAGGAGAAATTACCAGCCCAGAAGAGGAACAGAATGGGATGTGTATTTGTCTCAGTAGCCAGCATTCAGAATAAAACCACTATAGACTAAGTAAGTAAGAAAACTTAAAATGTGTTCAACTGAACAAGGCATAATGCAATGAGCAAACACATTTTGGTCAGGCATACGTTTTTTTATTCTGCTGCGGGATTATGTAGGTCACAGACAAGTGAGGCACCTGTCACCTTATTTAGAAATTTCTGCTTTTTAATACTGAATACTTCAAATTCAAATATGCACAAAGAAAGAGTTGTTTAGGCTACATGGGTGTATTG
>JAOTQP010000001.1:37699075-37717711 GCA_026413545.1 Cichladusa arquata
GGAAACTGGATTTAGCTGTGTCAGTTTAGAGGGTTACTGTCCCCAGCTGTCTGAGTCATGCTGCTAGGAGAAATTACCAGCCCAGAACAGGAACAGAATGGGATGTGTATTTGTCTCAGTAGCCACCATTCAGAATAAAACCATTGTAGACTAAGTAAGAAAACTTAAAATGTGTTCAACTGAACAAGGCATAATGCGATGAGCAAACACACTTTGGTTTTTTTATTCTGCTGTGGGATTATGTAGGCCACAGACAAGTGAGGCACCTGTCACCTTATTTAGAAATTTCTGCTTTTTAATACTGAATACTTCAAATTCAAATGTGCACAAAGAAAGAGTTGTTTAGGCTACGTGGGCGTATTGAGACAAATCAAGTTTAAGAAGTGTTAAATAACCTTTTCAGAATCCAGCTGATGAAGTCTTGCAACATACAGAGGAAGATGATTAGGAAATGCTTCTTTCAACTCACTATACATGTCAGTAGTATCCAGCCTAGAAGAGAGGAAAATATAGCATGAAAGTACAGATTGAGTATTTTTGTGAACTTCAAGCTGCTTCAAGCTTGTGTAGTAATGACAGCAGACATACTTGGTCATCCACTGTATTTTTAGGTCTCTTAAAGCTTCAGCAAATTCTTCTTTTGCATCTTTTTCTTTTTCCTGTTCTTTTTCTTTCTCCTTGCTGCCATTTTTACTCTTTGATGGTGATGGTATCAGATGATAATGAACAGTAAGAACATCCTGGAGGTGGAAAAAGAGACACATATTCAAATAGATACAGTACACTTTTTTGTGATGTCATATCAAAGCTAAATCATAGCCAGCAACTACTCTGAGCTACACACACAGTGAGTAAAGATTCTGAGAGCAAAGATATTAGACAGTAAAAATTCAGGAACTCCTATAAGTTTTTATCTTAAGCAATGCAAGAATGTAAATATTAGAACAGCACACTAGGTATAAGAAAAGGCAGCCTAAAATTCAGCCACTTTGACATTTTCACGTTCACATAATTTTACATAATATTTGTTAGGAAATAAGGTTTTCTGTTTGCTTGTTGATAAAAAAGCAAATAACTTGGTTAAAAGGATAAGGGAAAAAAGACAGAGATCCTATCCTACAAATCTGGCAATAAACAAATGCATAAAGATAGTCAAATTCTAAAAAATAATACCACAGTAGGATAAACATTAAACATGTCACAGGATATATTTATTCCTCCCAAGATACTATTTCTTCCATGTGCATACTGAATTAGGTGATGCATCCACAGTCAACTGATTTCCAGTCTCACTTGTATCTTCAGTTCTAATTAAGTAGGCACAACAGCAAGGTTTTTTTTTAAACCTTAAATGCTAGCAAAGAAATATCACTATAGTTTGAGTTCACGCTATACTAATCAATCATCACCATGAGAAAACCAGCTACAGCTATTTAAAAGGAAAATCTATCTCTGACTATGTTGATGGCCATTTCCTGACAATTTACATATAAGTTTGCAAATAAGGTAGCAATATATTCCACCCATTGCTTCTAAAACATCAAAATGCTGCGTGAGGCCATTTGTTCATTTTGTTTTCATTTTTATTGCAATCTTTAAACAAGCCTCTCCCTAAACAGTGAGGGCACTTGTCCCATTACTTTACATACAGGATACTTCACAGAGAAGATCACATAAGTTTAAATCCTCTAGATACCACTACTCTGTTGCAAGATGGTGCAAAATATTGAGCTGCATGCTCAATTACTGTGGCAATTTAATGATTCTTACCAATTATTCCAGAATACATTTGTGGGAATGCTTCCCATAAACCAGGTCAGTGTTGTGTAGTAAAATGAACCCTTGTGTACCAGATGGAGTTGAAGTTACTTAATAGCAAGTAAAATGCACAGAAACGGCAATAATGGACTTCAACATTACACTTCTGAAACATTCAAAAGCCATGCTGCAGAAAAATTTTACTTGAACATATAGTTCAAAGAGGCCAGCATCTTGCTGTGGAATACAATACTGGTAAAGGTGACTTCAATATTCCCTCAAAACAATTTTCCCAGCTACTTAATATGTAATCACAGCATCACAACATGGACATTTAAATACTGGGGTTTTTTTGAAAATTAGTTTAGATAACTAATCTGCATTGAAGTGTAGCTTTCACAGGAGCTATCCTGAACACATGTATTGTAAGTATGAAGTGCACAGCCAGTCAATACACCTAAATGAGCCTCCAGCGAGACCTACACCAGAGCATGACAAAACAGGTCACGGAAATGAGTACACGCAGGAAGATACAGAGATCAGGAACATGGTGTGTTGCTCACTAAGGTAACTGGAACAGTAGAATGCAACAATATAGTTCACTAAAGCAAACTAAACATTTTAAGCAGTCCAAGAAGCTATTTCAGCACAAAAATCTTAATTTACAATATTTTCTAAAAGATGTCCTCTATCAAGACCAGTGTTTTTCTAAGAAAGAAACCTGCCTTTCTAAGAAATATTCTTCCAAGAGTTGAGGATTTTCTTTTTGAAAGTACATTTTCATTCCCCTTGGCAGCATATTTTTGGAGTTGTATATCTACGGGATCTCAGCATTCTCAAGCCTTGTCTGTATGAGAAGGCTCTACAACTCTGGTTTAAGTTTCAAACCGAACATAATTGGATTAACAAAATCTCACTTATATGGATGAATACTTGCATTTTGAGAGACTAACCCTATGTGGCTAAACCATCAACAGTAAAATGTCATCTCCCCGTTCTCTCACATAGGTACTTTTGGTTTCATAATGTTCTGCAAGCCTTACAAGCTATGACCACTGACAGGAAAACAACGAGCTTCAGGCCCAGGCACCCTCCTCTTAAAAGAGCTTCCAGAGCAGACTTCTCGACAGACCTCAAACTTATTTCGTGGGATAAATAATGTTCAGGTTATTATCACATTTAACTAACTCTTACAGGGCACTAAGATGGACTGAAGGCTTCTTTATTTTATCTGCAAACACTAAGATCATTTGTAACACTTGGCAACTCCCTAGGTACCAGAAGATCTCAGGATGGCAATTAATGGCAAAACGTTCATCATTAGAGACTAAGGATAAGAAAGGCAGGTCTTCACAATTCAGCACTCCAACCTGTTTTCTTATTCAAATTTTCCTCTGACAGCTAGAGTAGTACGCTAGATTTCATTTTATATATAACTGTAATAAGATAGAGAGCTGCAGACAGAGAAAGACAGCAAGTCTACTGAAAAAATTACTTTAAGGAAACTTTCAAATTTATCCTCTACAAAGATATGCAGTATTGGAAAACTGGGAAGCATACAGGATATGCACTTCTGTCTGTGTACTCTGTGGAGTCTCATAAACCTCACTGGGTTTACTTTTAACTGAACTACAAACTACACACATTAACAAGCACAGTGCCATCAAAACAGTCACCTCTTAAAATAGCTTAATTAACAGCTAATTTGGCTTCAAGATTTCAATTTAGATTTCTGTCTTGTGTTCTAACATACCATATTTTATATGTAAAACACGTATAAAACTATTGTTATTTGTACTTCAAAGCATTCACAGCAAAACTAACCACAGGAAAAAAAGCTCCCTCTAGGAACACATCACAGGTCTCATTTTCCATTTAATAAGTATCTTCATATTTATGCCTATCTGCACATACAGATGAATATACATATAGAATTTGAATCTGTTTTAAGATGCATACAATTTGTGCAGTGTTGCTTATTTTTACAGCAACTCTCATTTAATTGCTACATATTGCTATCCAAAAGCTACATTATGTAAACCAACAAAAAATCATTCTCACAGACCTGAAAAAGTCAATGACTTGTTCTTCATTCTAACTATGCTCTGGACAAAGCTTGGAGACAAGGAAAAAAGTGACCAGACTGTAACTGCATTACAAATGAAAACAAAGACACCTGTTTATTATGTGGAGAGAACCCCTTGCCATTTTTGCACAGTATAAAAGAATTAACTATCTTTGGAATCTTAGGCTGCTATTTCCTGGCAAAACCACAAACTGCATTTATGCAAAACAGAGATGCAGTCAGGTGGATTGAAACCTGCTGAATGGCCAGGCCCAGAGAGTGGTCAGTGACATGCAGTTGGAGGTCAGTAACTAATTCTGTGCCCCAGGAGTCAATTCTGGATTGAACCCTATTCGATGTCTTCATTAATTACTGGATGATGGGGGCAGAGGGCACCCTCAGCATGTTTGCTAGTGACACCAATCTGGGAGGAGTGGCTGAGATGCCAGGGAGTCTGCTGCCATCCAGAGGCATCTCAAAAGAAATGGGCTCAACAGGAGCCTCATGAAGTTCAACAAAGAGAAGTGCAAAAACTGGGAAAGAATAAATACAGGCACAATCCATGCTGGGGGCCATCCAGTAGCAGCTTGGCATCCTGGTGGACATGAGGCTGAACATGAGCCAGCAGCATGCCCTTGTGTCAAAGAGGGCCTGGACCTGTCTTTGAAAAGTATGAAAAATCTACACACACTTTTTAAAGTTACTGAATCACAAAAGAAATATAAAAGAAATATAAAAACAAGTTTTCTGTGCAGAAAAACATCTTAACTGCATGTAAGCCTATGACAGAGCAGGATAAACGTCAAAATTTTTAAACTAGGAAGGCCTCTGAGTTGCATTCTCAGCAAAATGCATTAACTAATGGAGCTTTTACAGAAGAATGCTTTGAAATACACAAGGATCATCAAATCCAACTCCTGGCCCTGCACAGCACTAATCCAAATAGTCAGACCATGTGGCCAAGAGTACTGCCCAAATGCTTCTTGAACTCTGTCAGGCAGGTGCTGTGACCACTTCCCTGGGGAGCCTGTTCCAATGCTCAACTACCCCAAAGAATCTGGGCAAAGAATTTTCTCCCAATATCCAACCTAAACTTCCCCTGACACAACTTCAGGCCACTTCAGGTCTTTCACTGGTCACCACAGAGAAAAGACCATTTTCCCTCATGAAGAAGTTGTAGACTGCAATGAGGTCTCCCCTCAAAGTCTTCTCCAGGCTGAATAGCTGTCAGCTGTTCCTCATACATTTTCCCCTCAAGGTCCTCCACCATCTTCACTGCCTTCCTCTGGACACTCTCTAATAGTGTCTAATCTTTCTGATATTATGGCACCCAAAACTGCCCACAATACTCAAGGGGAGGCTGCCCCAGTGCAGAGCAGAGCAGGACAATCCCCTACCTTGCCTGGCTGGCCATGCTGTGCCTGATGAACCCCAGGGCAGGGTTGGCCCTCCTGGCTGCCAGGGCACTGCTGACTCATGTTCAACTTGCCACTGACCAGACCCCCATGTCCCTTTCCATGGCACTGCTTTCCATCATCTCATCCCCCACTCTGTGCCGTACATCCAGGGCTGCCCCATGCAGGTGCAGAACCCAGCACGTTCCCTTGCTCAATTTCATATGGTTGGTGATTGCCCAGCCCCCTGTTTTATTGAGGTCTCTCTGCAGGGCCTCCCTGCCCTCAAGGGAGATGACAGCTCCTCCCAATTTAGTGTTGTCTGCAGAATTGCTCAGTATCCCTTCCACTCCTGTGTCCAAGTCACTACAAAGACACTGAGGAGCAGAGGGCTGAAGATGGAGCCCTGAAGAAATCCACTAGTGTATTTTCTGCTAGTACATCAATGAATAATAGGTGGAAGTAACAGGGACAGGTTTTATTTTGGCTTGGGTGGTTTTACTGCTCAGATCTGAATACAAATGTCTGTTCTAAAACCAAAGGAAAAAAAACCCAACAACAACCAAAAAACCCTCCAAAAAACCACAACTTCTGTCATCTGTTTAATAGGTTTTGTTATTCAAATTGTATTATTATTAGAGTTTAATTCCCTTGTTAGTGAAGATCTTACACAAGATCTTCTACCAGGAAGCCATGCATTCACATGGGATTTTAAATTATCCTTCTGAGAGAGATGATGAAAATAAAACTCAGCAACATGCACTAAAATCCTTCTTGGAAAGCCTAATCTCATTCCCACATGGTTATTACTCCAAGACCAGAGTAAGTTAGCAGGTTCAGATTCCAGCTTACTACTCACAAAATAATGCAGTATGACTATAAACTATGTTATTCATGGTTCTCAAGTCTTACTTCTAACAAGAATCCTGGCTAATCTGCATGTCACTCCAGAACAAAGTACCTTGAAATCAACAGAAAGTAAATACCTTTACAACTTAAGAACAAGAAAAAACCCAGTAACCTTATATAGGTAGTCTAGTGAAATATATACATATATATATTGCATTTTTTTAAACAAACTGTTTCACACTGACTGCTGGCAAAATATTGCATTACCTGATGTGAAAATATAAGAAAGCACAATATTAAACACTGTTATACTAAAAGTCATCCCTTTTCTAAACTATCTTATCCATTCTGTGAATACTACTACCTGCTATACGACTGTATAAACTCTAACTTCCTTGTATGTTTTTTATGACTGTAAAGAAGACAACTCTCAATTTAGTAGATGGCAACACAGTTAGATTTTCAATTATTCAATTTAAAGTGTTCGGTTCATATTTGATTCTCAATCTGCAGATAGAATAGGCAGAAACACTTGCCACAAACACTGAACCACAAACACTGAACATTCCTGAGTATTCAATAATAAGAAAAATTGCAGACCACTAACACCACATGCATTTTTATAGCACTTATTGCAGAAGTATGCAGATGCACATGTGCCTCTCAGCTATGTGTTGCAGTAGTGTTTTGTCATTCTACCAGTAAACATACTTAAGGTGCTGAAGTAAATAACTCAGGTCTAAGCAGGTAGATGAAGGAGACAAATTAAAAACCATGACTGGTAGACAAATTCTTTAAGTCATATGAAAAAATACTTCAGTATATCTTTTTCAAAAACTAACATTCAGTACCTTTTTAAATTTTCCTTGTCGCTTTGCTGCAGACTGCCCCTGGGAGTTAGAATAACATACTGTAAGAAAACATGCACACACCACACAGGATGGAGACACCTTCTCTGTACAATTATAGTTATACTTCCAACCTACAGATTTCCAGCTTTTAGAGAGTCACATCAATGATCAAACACGCTCTTAAAGCATGCTCTTTCAGATTTTTAAAATTAATAAACCAATGTATCACTGTATATACAATCCATTACTCCTGCAATATAAGCAAGTGCTGTTAACCAGTTAGCTTCAATTAATAAATTACAGAAATTCAGCCTCAGAATTTTAGATTTTTGACTGTTTAGTGGCATTGTTCTCTTTCATAATAAATATAGACAAATTAGATACATTTTCCCTTACCTTGTATCCACCCACTGACTTAGAGACAACTTTGCTGCCTAGTGCTCCTTTTTTTGTCCCCTGGTAGGTACTGAGGTTCACTAAAGGCGGCAGAAAGTATCAGATGCTATTTGATATCATCCTTTTTCCATTGAAATATGACCGCAACAGTAATGCCTTAGACTATAACATGAGAAACACCTCAGCTAGAATTTCTTTCTGTGTAAGGTCTTAAGCATTCTCCATCACATGAAATTTGACAGGCTGTATCTACCTATCTCCTGCTTCCTTTTCCAGAAACCACTGTACATAGCCATTTAGTCTGGTTTTAAAATAAAACATGCAAGATTGCAACCAATAGTTCAAGGAAGTGCACAATTCCAGCTAGGGAAACTAAATTACACTGGTGTAATGGATTTATCATGGATTTCATAAAAGCATACTTGCAACCTCGCAGGAATCACCAAGGAATATTAAACTGGGTATTTTAAAGCTCCTAGTTACTGGGTTTTTCCTCACTGATACATAAAATCTCTTGATACGTTCTCACCTGCACTGCCCCAAAAGTACAACCAATTCAGATTGAATTAGCTAAACTTTTATGCTCAGTAAGATTTATAAGTACATGCCAACATATTCAAAGAAACTTATTTTCTATGAAGATGTACTTTAGTTTTATACATTTTGTTCAGCTACATCTAGTGATATATGGACACAGATCAACTACCTCTGAGTACTAACAACCACCAAGATTGACTAAAATTTAATCTCATGCTTACCATCCGTTTAAAAACAGCTAAGGGAATCTTCTAAACACAGTAGCACCAGATACACAGAAAAGTGACATAGTTACTATAATCACTGTTGCATTATAGTCATACAAGTTAAAAAATGTTTTTCACAGGACGCTGTGTTACGAGCAAAAAAAGATCCTTCATCTTTTTTTTTCCTAGCCTCGCACACAGATCTTACATCATTCTGTTGAAGCGTATAATCATACTAGGGCTGACAACAGTATCAGGTAGGAAAATCTGTTTATGTATTTGAGTCAGCAAAATTCCTACTTGGTAACAGTAACATATACGTGTTTAGAAAGCACATGTTTTTGCTGAATATTGCATGCACCCAAAGAAGAATATTACAGAACCAACAACATGCACATAACACTATATGCACGCATTTTTTATTCAAAAATTACATTAAGCTAGGGAGTTACGTAAGGTCAATTTTAAAGCCTCCACACCAACAAGAAAGCAATTGCTTCTAGAAATTAAAGATTTCAGAGCAAAAGAATTAAAACCCAAAATTTAGAAAATTTGAAATTAGAAGATGAAAATAATAGAAATACTTAGAAGTTATGGTGACTTTATAATGAAACAACTGCTTCTAAAATGTATTATGTTACCAAACCTAATGCTCTTCAAAGTACTAACCCCATACAATACAGCACTTCCTGGCATGCCATTTGCTTGCTAGAAAAAAATCCAGAAAAAACCCCCGTCATCCATTCCATATACTCACAGCTTTCTTTCCAAGTTCTGTTTTAGACAGAGTAAGACTTCCTGCAAGATAACATCCTGGTCCTGCTCCTTTAGGTATTCTGTTCAAAGAAAGTAAGCTCAGCATTAAAACCAGGTTCACTAAGGGTCCATGGAAACTACAATAAAGAAGCCAAACAGGGAAAAAGCAACACAAGGAATTACCAAGTCTGGACAGGCAGACACTATTAAAGCATCATTTTAGTGAGGTGCAGAGGCAGCTGCCTAGATGCAGATGAGAAAAACAATACTTCATAACTTACTTGTCATCAGGCAGAGATGTAACAAAGAATGGCTGACTGTGTTTTGGTGGTAATGTCAAACTGTTGGATTTCTTCTTCCCTAAGAGAGCAAGGCTATGGTTTTCATAAATATCTAAGCTCAAGGTACTAGACAACCTGTGAGAAACAATAAATGGCAGATCTTTGATGCGATCCAGCTCACTGTTCTGCTCATGTCGAATTTGTAACCGAATAGTGTAATCTCCTTTTTCCAGTTTCACAGAATACTGAAAGAAAGAAGTTCTCATAAATGCCAAGATTCAACACTTTACCATTCATAAAAACCCCCTCCAAACCCCAAAAATAAGACTGTCACATTTTGCAAGCATTCCTTCATTTTTATCAACCTGACACGGCAACACATGGCTGTTTTGAGCAGCAGTACGCCAAGTCTCCTTTCTGATACCGCTGCAGTAAAACAAGAAGGCAGCCCCAAGTAGAAAGAAACAACTCAAAACTACCCTGCTCCCAGAATCTCCCTTTCCTGGGCTAGGGAGTCATGTTTCCTGTGGGTATTCCCTCCTGGATTAAATAACTTTTTAGAATCGTCCTATGATGCACAACACCAGAGATTTACAGCATGACTGTCCACCAGTAACAAAGCACTACGGTGATGTTTAGATTTTACAGCATCTTAAAAATGCAGGTTAAGGAATAGAAGCTTACACAATGCAATTTCTGAAAATAATTTATAAACTGTAAAGCATGCCTCTTGAAACTACCTTTTGTACACTTCCAGAATGATCAATTTATCAAAATTAACATTGCATTGATGATGTTCAACTGTGATTTTATATTGGCAAAAATAATTTCAAAACCAAAAATTATAAAAAATGTTCCTTATTACTTTTTTCCTTTTAATTTTTTTTTTAAAATTTCTCCCTACTTCCCCCATGATCCAGACACACAGTCTGTTGAGGTAGAGACTCCCACAGAGGGTAGAGTATCTACAAGTGTTGTGCAAAAACTCCCTTTCAAAGATGGCAACAGGAAGCAAGCAAAGCTGAAGCATTAGAAAGGCTGTCTGAAAGTACCAACAGCACAGAGGACAGTGCTCATGAATACAGAAGCCTCTGCTCTATCAGCACCAAATCAGACTACAGGAAAAATAATGCATCCTTTCCACCTTGCACAGAGAAGTTTAAGGGATTGTCTTTGTAAAAAACCAAACAAACAACACCACCATTATGAACTCATTTATTGAAAAGCATCAGGCAAAATCACAAGAAATAAGAAGTTAACAATTTTTCCTCTTTTTCCTACCTCAGGAGAGAAAAAAAATCATGTTCTATTTCATTAAAACGTATCTGTCTTTTTTTGATACAAATACATTACCATTGAACCTTGTATGTTTTCTTGTGAATATTTAAGAACATTAAAACTGTGCATCAGGAAATGTAAAGAGCTAGCAGAAGGTATGGGAGAGGAAAAAGAATGAACACTTTCACAGTCTTCAGAAAAAAAAAAGTTAAAATAAATACATTACTCTGTACCTGGTGTGGATAGGCATCTCCTGAACCCATCTGTCTTTTGTTCTGGTCAAAAATAATCCAGAGTTGACTATCAAATTCTGATTCATACAACAATTCACAAAGAAGTGGACAGCTTGGAGTTACTTCTCCACTCTTAGGCTATTAAAAGAAAGGTAAAAGCATTTAATCTACTACAGAATAAAAGAAGTACAATCCTTACATACTTATTCAAAAAGATAAGTGAACTGTAGCATGTTTCAAACAACAGTAGCTTTTAAAGTGGACCAAATCAGAACTTTGATTGTAGAGAGTCTAAAGTGTTAATCTAGACCTCCTTTCTGAGTGAAAGCTAGTTAAAATTAGGACCTGGTTTTAGAAAACATGATGTGTTTATTAGTAACTTATAAAAAAAAATAACAACTAACATAACCCTTACCTGATGGAAGTTATAGGTCAAAATCATCTCATACAGTTGACGATTATTTGGTAAAATATCTCTGGAGCCCAAAGGTTTTATTTTTGCACTCACTGGTCTGCAGGCAAACAACAAAAGATTCTATTGAGAAACATGCATCCTCTACCAAAATTTGTCTTGATTAAGTAGAAGCATGTTCTGAGGTACAACTGAATTCAGCATATGCCATAACATCTCATACATTGTAACTATTCAAGCAGTATAAATTCCTCAGTTAAAATCAATGTCAGTCAAAAACAAGCTTGAGCGACACTACAGATACTGCCAAAAAAAAAAAAAAAAAAAAAAAAAAAGAAGACAATGTAGTAAGCATGTCTAGATGCTCAAAATTAAAGGCCATTAAAAGTTTAAGGAAAATAAAATCAGGTTACATTTCTAAGTAACCATGCTGAAATCAACACTTGTATTTGTAACTGGAAGATTAGTAGCACTGCGATTAGAAGACAGAACAATGGATAATTCCTTGTTATAAAGGCTGTATCTTCAGAGAATGTAAGAAGCCTTACAGTAATCTGAGTAGTAATAACACAGAAGAATGTACACTACAGAGGGTGTATGTTAACACAAAAACAGTCAAAGTTCAGGGCAGCTAAACATTTTAGACCTCAAACATCAGAGAATATAAACAAAATAATAATAATATAAAAAAAATCTAAGCTTCAGAAAAAGAATAGCAGAATCAGGGTGGTCTGACATCATTTAAGTTTACATTTCATTCATTAAATCAGATAACCTCTAGCTACATGATCAGAATTTGTCTCCAAGCTTCTACCAGTTCTTTCATCACCACGGGCACAGACTAGTCATCCAGTAAGATATGGGTGCTGGGTCAGACCACAAGTCCATTTAACCCAGGTTTCCTAGTCTGGCAGACACTGGATAGACTGCTGACAGAAGTCTTAAGAACTGAGTAATACCACACATGATATGTCTCCCTAACATTCATCCTGCCTCCAAGCATTTGAAACAAGAGACAGAATGAAAAGCCATTCAGTAATCTTCCCTCTGTGTCATGACTCATTAGTTCATTCAAGAGACGTTATTCCTGCCTTAGCTGAAATACGTAACTATTTCTCCATAGTTTACTTAATTGCAGTTCATTTACTGTGAGATGAGTGAAGTAAAGAGTAAATGCTTTACAAGGAGTAAAGAGCATTTCCATTTTTCCAACCAAGAAACTATTTTAAGGAACTGTTTTATTTCCTTATTCAGGGCACATCAAACACATTATTTCTGAATCTAACAATACATGGTATGTTCATTAAACTCCTGGCAACCTCAATTCCAGTTACAAGTACCTAAAAGCCCCAGGTGGAGCCCAAAGTCTCCACTGTCAGGCCCAAATAATGAAAAATTTTGGATTACTGACCACTGTGAAACTGTCCAACATCTCAAAAGTACCACTTGAACCACATGGTATTTCTTTATCCTTCTGAAGTGACCAACTTTAATCACTGCTGAACCATTTAAAAATTTTCCAGCTAAATTCTTTCTCCAAATCAGCATTTGTTAAACTAACAAGGTAAACACAGCTTTCACCCAAAAATTCTGCACCAAATTCTACAAAAACACTTCTGATCAAGCAAGAGAGAGAGAAACAGTCTTCCCAGGCCAAACTTTGACAGGATCCCAAGCAGTTGTTTGGGCAAAAAATAGCAAAACAAAATAAAAAAACCAAACCAACAAATGTTAGCAAATAATAACTCCAATAAATACAACTTTTTTCTTTAGATATTAAAGTACCTTTCACCTCTAAGTGTCTGGAAGCAGTGGAATATTTTTGTAAATTTTTCTTCTTTCACATTAGCTTAAAGAAAGTTTGTCTTGAAAAAGTGACCACAGAGAATCCTGACAAATTAATTGATGCTGACAAATCAATTGATGCTTCCAAAGCTATTTTGAATTTGACAAGAATATTTCTGTAATCCTGAATTTCACTGCTAATGTGTTACTGTTTCAACTCTACGTATGAGAAGTCTTCCCAGTCTCCCGAAACAGCTCCCCAGAAACTGTACCTGAGTGTTTGAACCCAGCTTTTCAGATTTATGCATGGAGCAATATCTTCGTATTTCAACAGGGACTGAACATCAAACCGTGCGATGCCTTCTGAAGCATGCTAGAAGAAGAGTATTGAACAATTATGCTTCTGTGCACTTACAACATCAGACAGGGACCACCTCTTAAGACTCTCATAATTACATAAGCTCTAATTATTTCTACTTTGACAAGTAATACTGTGTAATTTTGACAGTGTCACAAGTGCACCTCTATTTTACAACAGCAGGTAATACCGGGACTTGCAAAACTTATCTAAATAAAACTTAAGCTCTGGCTGTTAATTTTTTTCCCTTCCTTATTTAAACACTTTGTACAGAACTGGTAAGTCATACTTCAGGCAGGACTGCACTAGTTTGTGCATTTAGGATGATTTACTTTCAATATGTAACCAATATATACAATATAGAATATTAAAACAAGTATTTTATGGTGCTTCCTAGGACTATTATTATAGAATAGATTAACTCTGCAAAAGAGAAGCAATACTGCATACACAGACTTGGTGATGGGCAAAATAATTCCAGAAGTTTATTTCCAGCAGTACCTCATGGCAAAGACGCTAGTAGATGAGCACTATTGAAATTTATTTTATCAAAGTTACTGGTGCTCAAAATGAAGGGCAAGACTATTTGTATTCTCTTATTTTTCACTGTCCATTATTGATTCAGTATAATCCTGCTGGGCTGGGGGGCAGATTCTGTGCACACCACTACCAACAGCTCTTTCTTTTTCTGTTCTACCAGCTCAATACACTGCACCCACTCTTTCTTCCTCAGTTTATTTAGCTCTTAAAGCCTGAATACATCCAAATTCACCCACAGGACAGCTACAATTTGCTCTGGCCTTTAGCTGAAAAAAGGCAGGAGCCAAGACAGATTAGCATGATGCTGCTTCATGTAGATACCAGCTCTCAAAGCACTCTCTTCTGAGGGGAGGCAGTGTCAAGCCGAGCCAGGTGCATAGGACAGCAAAGAACAAGGGACCAAGACAAAGTATATAGAGATCACACTAACACTCTAAGTAACTTTTTCAATCCTTTAATATCACAGACCATTAGGAACTATGACACTGCCCCACCCACTAAACCTTAAACTGCCCTAAACGATGAATCTCAAGCCAATCACCATAGCTCAACAGAACACTGAATAGAAAATAAATTTAAACAAAATTTTACTATGAATATGGTATTAAGATTGCTGTTGTTTTAGCAACAGTAGTCTGGATATTTAAGTTCAAGAACTGTGGTCCCAGCAAAGCTTATTTACATAAAACACTTGATCCTGTAAGCATATTTACATTTTCAGCCTTCTAGTATATTTTTTCTACTACTGCTGAGTTTAGGTTTTTTGTTTGGGTTTTTCCCCCCCTTTTTTTTCCACAATTGGTTTATAATGAAAAGGCATAGAATAAAAATCATAAATAAAGGTAACTGGTACTTCTCTGGAACTGAACTCCTATTTAAAATTTTTTAAGAGACAACATTGAAGTCTCACATACAAAAATACTTTCACTGTTTCTAAATACAGGCAAGAAGGAAGAAAAGCTGTTTTTTTTTTCCTGAGATACCATAGGATTTCACAATAATTCAATATAAGCACTCTGGAAAACTTACCATGTTTAGCTGAGGAGCACCACAAAGTACACCATGGAAAGAAATTGTGTAATTAATGCTAACATCGCTAAGGCTTGCCCACCACCGAGCAACACAAAATTCAAGGGTTTTTCCAGCCTGGGTAACAAAAGCACAAAGTTAGACTCCAGGTCCCATCCTCCTCATCTATTGACCCCAGCCTCCCTAAACTGAAGGCACAAAAAAAAAAAAAAAAAAAAAAAAAAAAAAAAAAAGAAAAATCGGAGTACAACTCAGAAAAGACCTCTTATGCCCAGTTTACTCCAATTGTACAGATTTGTACAGTACCAAGTAAGACACTATACTAGGCTCAGAAAACACAAAACTCCAATATAACACCATCACTGACATCACTGACAAATGATTCAAAACAAGGAGTGCCAGGACATACTCTGCACAAAGGTACTGCTTTTAAATGTACTATCTTCCATTCTTACACCTCACATTAGGCAGAAAAGTTAGTTCATAGATCGCTTTATTGTGTGTCCCCTACAAAACAAGCATTAGAAAAAGAGATCTCTCTCTCTCTCTCTCCACATGTAAGATGCCACAAAACTTGAGAGTTTTGGGTTAGCTTTGTTTTTGCCTGGTTGGTGGTGTTTTCTGTATTTTTCTTGTTTCAGTTTTTAACTAAAATGATGAAATAATGTATCAATGGGATCAATATAGCTTATGGTCTCCCACCTGGAATTTCCACAGAAGGTAAGGGACTGAATTACACAGAAATTGTAACGACTCCTCTGCATTAGAGCTGTACAACTAAACTGAGCAAAGCAGGGGACACCCTTCAGAATGAAGTTGTGTTACCCTCAGCCCTGAACTGTTAGCTGATTGTTTTGGACTCTTGAGCTAGCATTGTCCAAGCTAAGACTCCTATACCTAGGATGTATGAATGTGAGCCAGTCAGTTAGGCCTGGATTCAAGACGAAGATGTCCCAGACTACCACATTAACCACTAAAAGCAAAATATGCTGAACTATCCAACAAGGCATAGCTCCTATTTGAAAGGGAAACAAACAGCTCCATATAAACAAGTACAAACAAATTGCAGATATTAACATGCATTATATTACTAAATAGCTCAGAAACATTAGCAAGCTATTAGAGATCTTTTCAAAACTGAAAATCAGATGCATTGACTACTGTAACAAACACACAAAGGCTTGAGTTTGGGGTTTTTCTTAATAAAGAATCTCAAACAGATTATGTTATACTGCACTGATACATTACTTTATTTACCTCACCCTAAGGTAACTTACTAAGACAGGAAATGCTTCAGTCACTGAGCCTTTTTCTGGTAAGGATGAAAACTTGTAGAACTCATGACTTCTGTATGCTTTTTGTTTCACAAGCTGAACGGCATGAAGCACAAACTTGGCAGTCACATCAGCTGAACACGAACACACTGTCACTTCTAGATTAAAGAAAAAAAAAATTAGTCTGAAGACACAAGAATTTTAGAAGAAAAGCAGAGATTCCCCAGAGAAACACTATAGTCACAAGTAATTTTTAATTTAAGAAGTTATGCAGTACTCCAAGTGCCTCTACATGTGAAAAATGCTAGTATATCAGCTAATTTCAATAGCCCTTTCAGGTTAAAGAAAACCAGCTAAGTTCAGAGGATGGTTAAATAAAAACATGTCTCACTTAAACAGTCAAAATTAATCAGATAGTACAGATGTGTCATCTGTATAGGACAGACTGCTGAATTACAAATTACAAGTCTTATCACTAACTTCAGTCTAAATGAAATATTTTTGAACAGATTATTGTTTAGTAATCTCGCAAAGAAAAACAAGGGAAAAAAAAGTCCCTTTTTTTTCCTACTTGCAAAATTATGAGCTTTTTACCCATTATGAAAATCACATTTTCTTCAGTTATGACTTCTCTCAACACTACATCCATACACCTTAAAAACTAGGTAAGCCTCAGACTTTTCCATAAACATGGGGCATTCCTCCAGGTATACACAACCACTTCAGACTGTTATTGGCGGGTTTCTTTAAGACTTAGAATTGAGATCCTACTATACCAAAAACCATGAAATAACTTAAAATCACTCACCTAAGAGCTTAAAAATCAAACAAATATTTACATATTCATGGACCAAAACCTTCAGCATTTATTCAGGCAGAACTCAAAATCATTTTAAACCAACTTTGTCAAGTCTGACAGATCTTTTATTTAGTCAATGTAATTATTTTCCTTACCAGCCCAAGTAGCTCCCTGTGGAACATCAATGAAGTGCCTTTGGATCTGACCAGGTTTAAAATGAACATCTGTGTATATCAGGTCATAGCTTGATGATTCATCTACTCTGTATGTCAAACAGAAAACACAAATAGTAGTCAAACAAGTAGTCAAGCCAATTTCTGAAGCATTTTTAAATGCAAAAATACTTTAAAAATGTGTACAATGAGGATATTTAGTCTAACACCAATTATTTTAATCTGAATACAGAACCTGACAGGACAATGTATCCAAAGATTTAAGATGTCAGCTGCACCACACTATATAAACATCTTCCCAATCTCCCTGAAGTTACAGCGCTTAAACAAAAGTAACACGGAATCCTCATTTTTAGTGGACCTGCTTTTCCTGGCCGAGTGAATCACCAACTAAGGTATGGAAGCAGCAATATTTCCATGAACAAGTTAGAGAACAGCTACTTTGCCCTCTGGCTCTATGTACTCTAGTTCACCAGACAGAAATGAAAAACCAAACTCCAGTAGACCTACACATATGAACAGTACATTGATTGATACTTTGGTCAACAAGCCAGAAGGCATCTGTACACTGATGGACCAGGAAGCTGCAGCCACGATGGCTAAGCCTGCCAGGACACACTGCTGTCATTACCAAAACTATAAAAAACATCACAGCTGCATAAGTTTGCTGTAAGCACCTTTTCAGGTGTTTGTAGAAAGCTCAGGAACACTCAGAGCTCTGGATTTACTCACCTTGTCGGTATAACAACAGTGATTGGAACTCTGAACAGAGGGCCTGCATTAGGCATTGCCGTATCATATCCACACACCTGACAAAATAAAATACAACTCAAAATCTTTGATCAAAATCAAACAATAGAAGACAACATTCAACTTAAATTAGTTGCAGAGTATTTTGAATCTTTGTAGTTGTCACTGAGGAGAAAAGGTCATTTGACCACTGTCACCTTAGAAACAGTTAAACACTAACAATCACTGAGGAAAAATATTTTTCCCATTTCGATTCATTTCACCAAAGGAAAAAATCTTAATCAAAAGTTATTTATTTGGCTAATGTTTTCTAAATGCTTTTATTTTTCAAACACAGATACTCAAAGTTCTACAGGCATGTGCTATACAACATCCTATAGCACAACTATTGCTGAACCCTGGCTTCAAGACTGTATAGTGAAATACAGTGCAGAACTATTTTCTGGTCTGTAAAGCTCACAGATTTTATAGAAATAATTTTTAAGGAAATAAAAAGTTGATAGAGACCCCATAAGGGCACAAAATCTTACTCTTAACACCAGTACTTCCATACCTCTGTATAATGTACTCCTTCTCTCAGGCCACGTGGATCCACACGAATATTTATGTGTCGACACTGGTTCATGAGTTCTAAATGACTAGGACACTGGACCCATGATGCATTTGAAGTTAAAGCTAAATGAAGCTGGAGAGATATTCTTTCAGTATTTTCTGTCAGAAATAAATTATAAAAAGAATTCAATAACACAAATGTGCACATAGTCCACTGTAACAGTATTTGCCATTAAAATACACACATTGGTAAAATATAATAGGGATCAACTCCTTAGGGTCCTGTGTTGGGTTGATGTGGCCAGAAATGTGTATTCTATCACCATATGTTAAAACCGGGTGGGGTAGTGATTCCTTATC
>JAOTQP010000001.1:37722363-37739928 GCA_026413545.1 Cichladusa arquata
AGGGGGTTTACATTCTCCATTTCAAAGAGAAGCTCCTGCCTTTATTGGCAGACACCTGTCCTTCAAACCAGGACAGGCCCCTGGATCTCAGATTCTGCACAAAGGGAGTGTTCTGTACTACTTCTTTTAACTTGACAAAAACAGAATAGCAGTAGTAGACAGTAAAATAAGGGTGGTAAAATAGAAACAGCTTTGAAATTTCTCTCCTCTGGAACAGTCAAACCTGACAAAGTCAAAGGTAGGCAGGTAAGCAATGTTTTAGTTACCCACAACAGTCTGGAAGCAGTTATAAACTTCCTTCTATAGACAAAGTGTTGCCTAGTGCAGAGAAATACAATAAAAAGCAATCACGTTGATTCTGAATGCTATGCTAATCACCAAATTACATCATAAAGCATACTAAGCAAGAGGTAAAGTCTATTAAAATTACTATGAAAATCTAGTCAGATTTTGCGAACAGTCAATCTGGCAGATTCTGTAAATTAGCTTCTCTGCCAAAATTTCTATGCATTAAAGCACAGCTTCCAGAAAGCATCCAGGGCAGTTGAAATGTTTTAGTTATTAGCAGCTTTCTCCTGCTCAAAAGATTATTGACACTTTGAAATTTTTTTCCCGTTTCTTAGTTCTAATTAAGCTTATCTTATTTTTCAGACCTTCAATCACATCTAGATTAAGCAGAGAAAAGAACACTCTATTATAAGTACAGGAGAAGCAATAAAGCTTGAAGAGAGCTTCAATGGACAAACTGAGCAATCAGCCTCCCTAAATTCTTATTTACAGTTTCTCAAACTCAGCCTTGAAGACACCAGACATAGCACAGAAATAACAAGGGAAAACAGGTACCAGGGAAAACTAGGGAAACAACATCTACAACTACTATGTGCCATGCATCCATTGCAAATCCCTAATTGGTTTCAGATTGCTTATTTCCTGCAGAAGTCCAGTGAACAATTGTTTTGTGTCAAATGTTAAATTTAAAATGTACCAATTGCAATGTAAGCTGTGAAGCAATCAAGTTATTTGGAGTCAGTAATCTGCCCCAATTCATACCCTTTCTGCCCCTAAATAAACTCATCCCTTTGTCACATGTCGACCCACTTGATAATCAATGGTTTTAGGAAAGGAATAAACTCAGTAACAAGCTCTCACATGGCTCACTTTTTGAACACAACATAATTCAATCTCTCAGAGAGTTTTAACTTTTATTAACTAAAGCAGGGCAAAAGGGTTTGTGGAAAAAAAAAAGTCAAACCTTATTTTGATCTGCACAAGTTATTTTTACCCTTTTAGTAATAAAATCCATATAAATTCTTATATTACTCTTTGATATTTTTATTAACTTTCATTCAGTATCTAATAATTAATTCACTAAAGATTTTTCTCAGGTTGAAAAAACTTAGATAAAGTCAAAATCTAGAATTTATAGTTTTTAAATAACTGACAAAATAATTTCTGGGTAAGTGCTTTCATATTTGCAACAACCATCAACCTTTGCCAAAAGTTTACAACAAAAGCCCTGAAGTTCTGTAATTTCATGAAACATCAGGGATCTATGATTATTCTTCTGTTTCTCCCCAGCCCCTTAACTTGACTTTCAATTTCTACAGAACAAAGAGAGATCTCTTTTTTTCACTGAGAGGAAGCATATAGCAACAGTCTCTCCAAACAACATGAAAGCCCTGCATATCTAATTCTGAGGCTGGAATAAAAAAGTTTTTTATTTGCACACCTTCCTTTACCATAGAACTTAGGGTTACATTGACTCCCTTTTACAGTACAGATTTCTATCACTCCTCATTATCACAGCTTTTTGTTTCAAGTTGACATTTGTAGTTCTTCGCATCTCCATCTACAAAAGCTCTTTCCTACCTGTATTCTCAGGAAAGACAGGTTCTATGCCAACCCCATGATCAGATGGTGCCACTATCTGGGCTGGATCTCTGAGGTAGATTCCACGGTTGCTGCCGACAGTAACTGTGAAGCCAATGTTACTTGTGAATGATGAATTCTGAATGAGGTAGTCATAGGCTTTATCAACCTGTTAGAAAGAGCAAGCTCTAAATTAACAAATTTCAACTTAATAGCAATTTATGCATATTCTCTTCAATACGAAGTGTTGAGCAAGCACAGCAATGAACAGTAAAGTACCTCACATGCTACCTGAGCAGTACAAAAAATGAGGCAATTTTCACAGTCTGCAATGGCCAGAGAAAGCCCAGAACTTAAAAAACAAACAAGGCCAAGTCACCTCTGCTACAAATCCATTAAAAGATTTCTAATCAGAAATTACTTTGACGAAGAGGACTTCAAGGCCCAAACCTACTATTCTAATTTAAGTGATTTTTCACAGGTAGAGCGACACTAATTAAAACATTTAAAACTTCTACATAACAAGAAGTTGAGCAATACAAGAGAGACAAGCAACGGAGTATGCATACAAGTTTTACATATTGATATGGAGAAAATAATCAGGTCATGAAATCCAGCCCTGGGTCTAAGTACATGAGCTGCCACAATACACTCACATGACAAATTCACCTTGTTTTAAAAAGACACCCTTCTACCTCACTTGCTATTTTACTGATTTAAAAAAATCTTAAATTCTCTTCTACTTGACAGCAAGGTACCTTCACCAGTGAAGATTAGGGCACTCTCCTTTTAGACAAGTGGACATACAACACCTCGTCCCCCAGATCAAGTCTAATCACATTTTAACATGTGATTTAACCATGAGCTACTAAAACACCAAGTATGGTGCATTTCGTTTTTGATACCACTAGCCACCACTGCTGGCTTGTGTATCAAACCCAGCACTACTGACGTGTGTAACAGACATGAACTACTAGGTTCTAGCATCTCCAGAATGTGAGTTTTGAGCTAAGCATTTACTGTCTGGCATCTTGAAGCACAAGAGAAAAATCTGAGTACTTCTATATGACCTAGGACAGGAGTGACTATAGGCTCTGTAAGAACATTAAGTTTATACATAGGGAGACAGTCAGTCAGTATGCCTTCATCACATAGAGCATGACATCACATCACAGATTTCCAAGCTACTCTGACCACAGGAAACTATGAACACCCAGACTGTTTAGTGCAGGCTTGCAGCAAAGTCACTGTACAACTGCAGCTGTACTTCTTTGTCAACCAGCATGGGTATCTGTTTTCACTGCCCAGAACTTACAGTCCCAGTTTTTGTCTGAACAGAACAAATTCAGCTCTCTCTGACAATACATCAAAATATTTTTGGACATTAGGACAGAATTTAGGCTCCCAAATCCACATGTGGGTGATAAAAACCTATATCCCACTTTTATGTCCATGTATCTTTTTGATCAGTCTAAGAATGTGTCCAGTTATCACATTTATTTTACAGTAACTGTATGCTGAAACTGGAAGAACCCTCTCATTCCTCCTCCCCTCCCACTACATTCCCTTCCTCTCCCCCGGTGAGATTTGAGAATCAAGTAGCATGGAACAAACTGAGTGATATCACCGCAAAAGCTGCTTTTTTTTTTTTTGTGGGTTAAGTTTTTCACCAGCAGTTATTTAAATTACACTGGTTTTTTTGCTTGCAAGTACCTGAATAATGCCATGGCCTTGTGCAAATACTTCTATGTTTTCAGCTTTCACTGCTGTATTTTCTAAAGCTCTTCTGACAGAATGAACAGTATAATGAACATTATTAGCTTTGAGTCCTGAAAATAAAAATAAGGGTGTTACTGGATACAACAAAAAATTTGAAAGCAACAGCATTTTTCTAAGAGGAAAAAGTATCTAATCTCTTAGAGATGATGCATCTATGTTTAACATTGTAGCACTTTACCTGACAATACTAGCGCAATGCCTCCACAGGCATTGGGAGAAGACATGGATGTGCCGTTCATGAGTTGTGTTCCTCGCAGAGTCCAGTTTGGAACAGAAGCAATAGCACCTCCTGGGGCACTGATACTTACTCCAAGGGCTCCATCAGTGCTAGCATTAAAAAGCAGTGGTTAAAACACCAACTTTTTTTTTTTTTTTTTGCACACTTTAAGATAAAGTTATCAGTACATTTAAAAAAAGTTCGCTTTAGAGAATATCACTACGTTTTACTCCACTAAATCCATTAACCCATTAAACTCAAGAAAAAAACATGCCACCAAGTAACAATTTAAAATATCATGTTGTGACAGCTGCACTTGTTTTACAGCATGAGGTTTCTAAATTTTCACTCCTTCAATAATCTCCACCATGCTTCAGTTTAGCCAGCAGAATACTTCCTGGGATTTGAATTACAAAATGCACACAAACCAACCAACCTATTAAACACTTCAATAAATAAATTACTATTCCATGTAGCCTAGTCAATGGTTACTACTTCTAAAGAAAAACAGTAAAAGGAAAGGCTAGAAAAGATCCAAAACCTAGGCTACTAATTCTACACTAATTCTGCGTGTTGACAGTTCACTACCAGGTCAAGTTTTGAATTACAAGCCTGAGACAAGAGGGCAAGGGAAGAATGCATAAAAAGTCATGTCAAGAGATAGGTCAGGATCAGCTGGGCCTGATCCCTAAATCCCACTTTTTTTCTTTCACAAGCATATTTAAGAACAGAGCAACTGTGTGCCTATGGCTACATTAGAGTAGCATTTAGTTTTCAACTCTATGAGCCAGATATGCTCCATCTTTCTTGCTCTGGATAGACAAAAATTGCACTGCTTGAATAAGGACAGGCCTGTGCCTGAGCTATTAAGTTCTGTGGAGAGGCAGGATATTTCAGGGTACTTATACCCCACACTAATGGCTTCATATGTCTAATATGAGAATATTCCAAGTATGATACTGCAATGTGATGTTTGGACATATTTTATGACAGCCACATATAAACCCATAAAATGGTTCTGCATCCCAGCACCTCTGGACAAGCAGTGCGCAGCACATCTCCCTGAAAGCCTCTACTGTTTACTGGGACAGAGTGATCCCTACATCAAGACTGCTCTAACAAACTTCAGGAACTCTTCAGTCATTGGCATATTGCACTCAAAACAAGGAGAATCCTCCTTTGGCCAGACTCAGCCTTTCAGCTGACTATTTTACAGGGCACAGCAAGTAAGCACACAAAAAGTGATCTATATTCATGTGTGTGTGTATACATCTATCAAAATTAATTACAAATTGATCTCCCTTTCTCAGCTGAAGGCAGAGAGCACATTTCTCTTTTCACTACACAAAACGTGACAATTCTTCATAGCAAGATTCTTGAAACAATATACTTGCCTGTATATATACAAACACCATAACAACTGGAGAACAATTCTGAAGTCTAAACAAAGGCAAGAACTCAGAAGAGATGCTCCTACTTTTTTCTTTGTTTGTCTGTTGCATTACTGTCAGAGGGTTCCGAGACATAAAATAAAAATTGGAGTTTACATTGCCCTTAAAATTTCTTTTATAGATATTTCAGAAAATTTTCTGTAGTGTAAGATAAGAAACAATTTTTTCTGCCTACTCACACCTCTACTGGACTCAAGCAAAACCCTTAAGTTATGCCATCACAGCAATGTCACTGAAGCCAGAAGTAACACCACTGCAGTAACAGTATTTATTTTACTCTTCATCACTTATAGTACATTTAACTTCACCACACTAACTTAATGAAATAAAAGATATAGAAAAAAGTAAAATAAAAAAGAACCAAACAAATTTCCTAACAACCTTTCAGTAACTTTTATCATCTTTGAATAGATATGCAACCAAATACTTTCCTGAAAAATACAGGCTGTGCTGTTCCTGCCATTCCTTCTCCTCCAGGAATTCTAGAGCTGAACATACAAAGGTGTTGCCAGAAGAGCAGGCTAGTTATGGTCTTTCCATAGGGAAGAAATAGTTTTATTTTGGTATCAACAATCAATTTTAGATTTTGAGTTATATCATCTGAACCCCAAAGTAATTCATTTGTTCTTGGAATATAACCTACCTAGGCCCTCTGGATGACCAAGTGTATTGATTTGCTGGCAGTTTTTCTCTCAAAGAGTATTCAGCAACCATCATGTCAGGTGACACGTAGGCACCAACACCTGTAAAAAACATTCCAGCATTTTAGATGTAATATGAATTTTTATTAAAAACTGAAGTAAAATACATCTGTGGTTTAAATTCTTAATGAGAAGAATCCTTGCTTGACATGTAAAATGGAAACACACATTTTCCATCTCATTAAATCCAGATATTTCTGCAAGGCAAGTGTAAAGCATCAAGCCACGCAGTAGCAATGCTTGATGGGCACATTGTATAATAGTAAAATATCATGCAAACTTCCAAGTTTCACTTTTATTCAGCTGGAATATAACCTTCTACACTTCTTTGACAACAGGTAAATCGTACATGTCTTCTCTCTCTCTTGTGCCCCTTTCCTCTGTTTGCACTGCTCTGCCACAAACTACAACAACTGCACGTCAGAGCAATCCATGGGAATTGGTTCATGTTCACATGGCCCCAGCTACACCTCCTGGAGTAAATGGCCACACATGTCAAACAGTGAGCAGACAGTCCTAACTGGGTATCAGCTCCAAGTGCACAGAGTATGTAAATGACTACATCAAAGCCTGATAAAGTAGTATTTGTAGAAGAGAATGCCAAGGATGCAATTGCAACTCTGTCACCTACCTATTTGAAATGGTAACACTCCACTTTGTTTACACCACAAGCACTACCAGGGTGGTACAAAACTAACATATCAAGCTGACAAATTTGGCAAGGCCCGTGTCTGTCTCTGCGAGAACTAAGCCAACCTGTCAGCTGTATTTTGCTTTACCCTCAAAAAACAAAACTATCTGGTTCACTCCAGATGGAGGACAGCAGCAAGCTACTTGGCATGCAGAGTGAATAATCACCCAGTCTCTAGAGTGATACAACTAAGCTGAATTGACAGAGTAGATGCACTGTAAGAGCAAAGCCAGTGCAGACCTGAAAAGAGCTTGTTAGTTCCAGTTCCAACCCCCAGTCTCAGTAATGAATTAATAGCAGATGAACTTTCAGAAAGTAATCAGCATTAATTCTACTAGCTGCCCTGGAATAGCAGCTCTCCAGCTTTCAAGGTTTCATGCTAGTCTCCTTACACACTGGTCTCCTTCCATAAGAATTCTGAGACTTAAAAAGCATTTTAGGTAATGCACTACTGAGATAATAAATTATTTATATAAAAATTAGAACTAAAGAAGTTACCCTGAATTCTAGACATTTTGCTAAGTCTTATAACTCAATCTTTCACTAAAATATCAAAATCATATATTAGCTCATCAGAAAAACAATTTTAATGACAGCAATAGACTTGTACAGCAGTGCAACTGCAGCTGGAAAAATCCCTCCCCTACAAGGACATGTCTAGATCCTGACATGGGATTATTTTCTAGCCAAATTAAAAACATCTATTTCACTAAAAATAAAAATTAGAGTATCTGATAAAGACAGATGATCCAAAACTGTAGTTCTGACAATTCAAAATGCACTGCAATACTCTGCAGAAGACTATCAGAATCCCACAAAGAATCATATTTTCTTAAATTGTATTTACCAGCAGCTATTGGTTGGAGCAAAGTGGTGTGCTTAGACAGTTACAGTTACAAAAGTAATCCTGAAATATTCAAATAAGTCAGACCAAAGATTTCTTTTGCAAATTTTACACAAAGCTACATTAAATCAAGACCATTTGCCTCCTACCTCTTTTCTACATAAGCAAGGTCTTGAATTGTAAGAAGATAACAATCTAAATTTGTACATCTAAGCATAGAGCAAGTGCCTTTCTCAGAATTAACCTTGTAGCCCAGCAGGCAATTTTTTAGATTTAGTTCAGCAATCAAACATGTAACAAAAATACGAAGTTTGAAAAGACAGGAGCTGAATGCTGTCAAAAATTTTTTCTAACTGAATTATTTACCTATTACACTAGATGTAGTTCCACCAGGACATCCAACTGTAGAAAGGCAAGGACCATTATTTCCAGCACTTGAAACATAGATTACATTGTGTTTCCACACTGCTTCATTAATCACTTCACAAATTCTCCTGAAGTAAGAGAAAGAAATGAATCATTTACTCAACAATATTGCTTTGTTCCACAGGACAAAGCTCCCATTTCTAGTACAACCTCTGACCATTCACCAAACAGGGAATATTATGCAGCCTTCTTCCCACACCTAGCAGAGGCGGTTCCAGCACAGAAGCTGACCACAAAAATATCTTCTGGTTTCAAAAAGGAGTGACGACGATGTAGCGATTGTAGGTCTTCAAAAAATACCCCACACATCATGTGCTGTTGCAACTATAAATATTCTTTATTATGCTAAAATAGTATTTGTATATGTATTATACATCTATTATATATGATATATATTATATATTAGTGTACATATTATAAATTAAAAGCTTTTTAAATGGGTTTACTTCTTTCAATGCCAGTTTAAAATTCATACTGCACAGTTTCTAACATATGAATCATATAAGCCTGGACAATTCACTGTTAGCCATTAGTTGACTTGAGAAAGCTAAACAAATACAATTCTACTTCTGTGACATTAAAATACTTTAACCACAGTATTACTCACCCAGAATTTGGCCAGTGTGTTGCTTCTCCATAGCTGTAGTTGACAAGATCACATTTGTATTTTATTGTTTCTATCATCTGATAAAGTAAAAATGGAAGTCAAAATATGTGCTACTCAAAGAATGTGACTTCAGAAATGATAGAAAACATCTGCCTAAACTGATTTGCCACATATCTAAGAAAGACAGCTAAATCTCTTGAATCTAGAAAATAATTTACTGCAGCCAGTTAAGTACTCTTTTCCCAAAGAACAAATAAAATTGAAACAACTATTCCCTGAAAATCCTTATTCATGTTCCCGGCTATAAATTAAGACATTACCCCAAGAGAAAACTGCAGACAGCATCAGTGTTGTCTAATAACATAAAATTCTCCCTTCCTGTGCAGTTTGAACTCCAAAAAGTTGCAAAAAAATTATTGTTCCTGTTGCTACATCAAAATATCCTATGGACCACAAATATAGCCTTCTATTTTCAGATCCTTTCTTGTGTAAAATTTTTCCTTATCAACTCACTATACAGAAAAGCTCTTAGGTCTTTCATAATTAAAAGGAATGATATTTTTCCTCACTCTTAAGAAGAAAAGTTAACACAAATACAGCAACATAGGTAGATACTCGTCTGTATTCTAGATTTCTATGTCTTCTATAGTTATCTGAGTAACTATAAAAGATACACTGACAACACAAAGAACTTTAAGCAAGCACACAAGTAACTCTTCTCATGCATCAGGCTAGTCACACACTGCAAGTCAGTTAGCCTGGAGAAATTCTAAGTGCTCTATGCAGCAAAATCTTGTTTTATTTTAAAACACTAGTCTTACAATATGCTTTAAAATACATTCTAGTGGTTTTTAGGGATTTTGCCAGTGTTATTTTTGCTTGAGGGCTTTTTGTTTTGTTTGTGGTTTTTTTTGGGGGGTGGCTTGGTTGTTTTTTTAATTTATAGTATTTTTAGAAATACTGTAGGACCATAAAAACAAAGCCTATCAGGAAGTAGGGCATGAAGTTTCACAATATTCTACACTTAAGTCACATTGCTGAGCTTAATAATTTATTCAGTGAAATACCCACAGCTCTTATTAGACCAGTGCCAGTTTCCATTGTACTTAGTCTCGTATCACCAATCTTGATTGCAAGAATCTGAGCTCCAGGAGCCACACCATTCCTTTCTGGTTCCTCTGGAAAGTATCCAGCTGCAATACTAGCCACATGTGTTCCATGTGCTCCTGTGCAAATGAAAAGCATGCATTTTTAGTGGACCTCGTTTTTAAGAATTTGATATGCTACAGCTCAATTAATTTTCACTTATTGAGATGTAAGCACATAAATCCAGTCAGTGGCCAGTCACCAGAGCTGCTGATACCAAAAGGGGACAGTGTTCACCAGGACTCAGCAGTGGAGCCAGCCCTGTTTAATATTTTTTGATGATCTGGACAAGGGGATTGAGAGCATCCTCAGTCACTGTGCAGACAACAGGCTGGACAGGAGTGCTGATCAGCTGGAGGATAGGAAGGCTCTACAAAGGGATCTGGACAGGCTGGATCAATAAGCTGAGGCCAATTGTATGAGGTTCAACAAAGCAAACAGCTTCCTAAGGAGAGAAAGGAGGCAGCAGGAAGAGAGGGACAAAGTATTAACTTAATTCCACTAACAAAAGTTACTTCGAAGGCTCAACACTTCCGACTCAAAGTTATGAATATTACACCTGAGAAAATTCAGGTAGCAGAGATTAAGAATAAAAAAAAAAAAAGAACTGCACAGAAACATAGAAAGGAACATCTCAAAAAAGCTACCATCTATTTAGAAACCTAAACTGCTTATGTAGCTCTACTAATATGGGATAGTTTCATGAGTAATTAAGAGCATTTGCAAAGCAAATGCATCCATCCCAATCATTCTGTTTGCTTCCAAAATAAACCATGATTATTTAAAGAATACTCTGAAACAGATTCAGAGTGGTTGGAGCTACAGCTATAGTGACACCTGACGTAACAAAAAAAGTTTGTATAAACCTAAATTAAAATATCCATTTTGTTAATGGATATTATATTTAAGATTCTTGAAGTATACAAGTACAAAGGAAAGCAACTAAAAATCAATCAATCTATATTTAACAAACAAAACAAAAATTTTTTGAAAGAAGATTCTCTTTAGGCTTTAAGATGCAGGAACATCTTAAAGAGGACCTAAGTATGCATGTTCTATGCATACATGCTTATGTACATAAAGTTGACAATATTTCATACAAAAATGCAAGCAAGTTTGGTAATGAGCTGCCATTATAGATTTCAGGAAACGTGACTATTGATCTTAAAATCCATAATAACAAATACTGTGCTTCAACAGCTGCCTCGAGCCATCCCAGCAACAGGACCCAACACAAATTACTGCTTCTCATGATACAAAAAAGTTAGCAAGCAAAAAGTTAGTAAGATTACTCTCATTTACCTCCACTTGTCACAATGGAAAGGAGGTTTCCATCATCATATATATTCACAGAATAATTCAACATCTCAGATGTTCCAAAAGATCCATATTCCTGAGCCTCTTTGTAGGTTCTCAGCACAGTACAGTTAGCTAAGTCACCACTCTCACTTGTATCTATGCAGGCTCTGTTGACAAAAACAAACAAAAAAAAAAGGCAATGTCCCAGCTGCTGTAAACTTTTGGTTACCTACTCTCCAGCTGAGCATAGCACAAAGACTTCAAGAACTTTGGTTCTATGTTTATGGTATCTTTAAATAGTTCTTTAAGCAGCTACTTTAAAACTTGGTTGTTTATACTTAGGATTCAGAAACTAGGAAGTTCTCTAAATAAATGCATTTTCAAACACTAGTAAATTCATAAAAATCTGTATTTGAAAAGTAAGAGTATGAAAATTCATACAAGTTCAAGGAAGAAATTTTACTAAAGATAGATGTTCAGTGCTGGTACACAAATATTTGAAGTTTTACTGTTTTGTATCATGTACATTATCAGTCAAGGAATGTGCCATGTTACATCCTGATGTCTGTGCACAGACACTTGTTTTGGGTTTTTTTTTTCATATCACCAATGGATAGTCAAAACAGTTTTAGTCTGCTTTAGAAGAAAAATCCTGCAAGCTTACATCATATCACACTGTCTTCAATAAGACTTTATTCTACCCCATCTTCATTTGGGACCAGAATTTTGTCAAGAAACTCAACTGATACAGCAGGATTATTTTAAAGAGAAAAATACTTAAAACCTCTATAAAGAGGACAGATATAAAAGGTAACAAGTCTCCAATGCAAGCTATTGTTTTATGTAAAAAACAAGACATTTCAAACAAGTTTAGTCATTTACCTCCAGGTATCACCATCATACCACACTACACAATCATATACTGGGCCAGGATCACTGTATTTTTTTTCAAAAGAATTCAACAATTCCACTTGATTTTGAAGTTCCTCCTTTATTAGCTTATTTACCTAATAAGGTGAACAAAATTCAGTTAGACTATTTCCAAAATTATTACAAGGCAGGTAATCCTACATTCTTTTCTAGTGCTATACATTTTTCCATTATTTTCTCAGGAATGTTTAGACTATCCTAGGAGTCACAAACATCTAAGACTTCTAGAAGTTCAATAGCTTTCAACAGTGCACTATTTATTTTTGGTCTATTATGTACAACCACTTCTAATTTCTGTAAATGTAACATTTAAAGCTATTATTTTCTTGAAGACTGTTAAATGATAAAGTAGTATCTGAGGCATTTCTGGTACTTCATCGAAATAGTACACAGTTTATAAAAGAAAGAATATGTTTAGAAAATCCAACTTTGAACGCAGCAACGATGGTGACCTCAAAAAAATAGCACATAAATTAAAAATAAAACTTAGTGAAAATATCCAATAAATTTTTTGAAGTAATACCATTTTCACATTTGACATCAACAAAGTGAACAACACTAAGCAAACCAAACAACTACACATATAAAGACTTCTAAAATTAATCAGAAGATACACTGGTAAGTTATCTGCCAAAATACCCACAAGTACCTTCTTCACTCATCTAATGAAACATTTTAATCCTCTCAACCAGTAACAAATTGTTGCAAAGAACAAGTTTATAAATTTAGACTTAATACAAACCTGTGAGGGAGAGCTATGAGCAGCATCAAATTCTTCCTGTTTCCTACAGGCCTCTGCTAGAGCCAGCCTGTGAACAGGATCCCAGAGCTTTTCCTTGCGCTCTTTCTGTAAAATAAAACAAAGGATCCTCTATATATTAAGAAATATATCTCAAAGTATGAAGTCTATAAAGATAATTTGAAAATTCTGATTTGAGACAATGGCTAAAAAAGTTCCATATAATAGTATAAATAAGCATAAACTGCCACACAATTAAAAAAAAAAGAGTATCAGTAATTTCTCTACTTTTCGCCTCAACAGACCACTGTGAGGAGGAGCACTAAGCCACCCTCTGCTGCTCTGAAAAAAATCAGAGAAGAAATGGATCATGTAAATAATGAAAATCAGAGAGAATTGTGCTCAAATGCTGGTCAGCAGCCTAAGCATGTTGCCAAATCACATGCTGTGGTGTTTTAACAAAATTAAGAAACAGAACTGTAAAATATAACTATATATCAGAAAGAAAAGAAAATTCCTCCTTACCTGAATCCTCTCCTTAAGAGCTTTAGGATAGATATCATAACCATTTTTTATGCCAATGTGATATTTGCCTGAAGGATTTACCCAGTTTGCTGGAATCTACAGAAAAGTATATTTAGAAATAGGTTAACTAAAGGCATTTTAAAAACTCCACAAACAAAGCCCAACAATGTATAAGACAGCTTAGCAGAACAAACCTGCAAATACTGCCAATTTAATTCTTTGTCTCCATAACAGTAACTACTACTGCACTGCTCCAACAACATGACATGGCATTTTCAATCCAGTTCCCAAAAACACAGTATCAGTTCATGTGATACTGCCACTGACCATCTTTAGGCATTAGTTGCTTTGATAGTCTACTTTTAAGATATAAAACCCCAGCTTTACTGAATTTACTGGGCAGAGATCTAGGGAAATAATAGTACTACAAACGAAACTTAACATGAGCAAGTATGGTTGGAAGTCATAACAAACATCTGAATATCTCATTTCACAGCTTGATGCAATTTACACTCACTGTATCAGGATCCGCTCATCCTAGTAACAACAGTAAAAGAGCAACAAATTCAGCCTTACAATCATCTTCTGTGCAAAATTAAGAACAAAGCTGACAGCATGGAGGGATCCAAAGATGTGATGCTCCCACATCACCCCCATCAATCCAATCAGGAAATCAAGAACACGTTCACAACATCAGTTCTGTGTACCCAAGACCTATGCTAGATTTCATGTCCCTTCTGAAAACCCTACACCATTTCTGTTCTATGCATAGCGAGAATTCAGTGAGTCTATAACTAGGTCCTCAAAGATTTTTCAATCTCTAATTCTGTTCACCATGAGCTTAACACAATTCCTGTTGTAGTGTATGCAGATGTGGAAAGTACTAGCACCCTTAAAGACACAACTGTATCTGATATTTTTAAAGCATATCTCCAAAGCTATTTCCAGCCAATTCCCAAAGCTACATCAGATACTGTTTTGAACAAATAAGCAGACAATTATCAAGCCCCACAAAAAGCCGTGCACACACCCTTATTCAGCTACAGGTAATATCAGAAATTAAGACATACAAAAAATGTAAAAAACACTAAGTAATTTGCATGAGGATGAGCAAATGCAGCATTAGGTTTGGGTAAGATCTGGTTTGCTGGTTTTGGTTGCACGAGGGTTTATTTTCTTCACAGCAGCTGATATGGGGCTGGTTTGGATTTATGCTGAACACTCTTAACTCAGGGATGTTTTAGATGTTGCTGGGCAGCTCTTGCACAGAGTCAAGGCTTTTTCTATCCTCCAGGCTTTTTCTCTCACCCATCCCAAACCAGTGATCAGGCTGGAGATACACAAGGATTTGGGAGGGGACATAGCTGGGACAATGATCCCAACTGACCAAAGGGATATTCCATACCATATGGCATCATGGTCAGCATATAAAGCTGGGGAAAGAAGGAAGAAGGGGGGGTCGTTCGGAGTATGGCATTCATATTCAAGTCACTATTTGTGTGGAGCCCAGCTTTCTGAGATGGCTGAACACCTGCTTGCCCATGGGAAGTGGTGAACAGATCCCCTGCTTTCCTTTGCTTGCGTGCAAGGCTTTTGTTTTAGTTATTAAATTGTCTTTATCTCAATGTACAAGTTTTCTCAATTTCCCTCTTCTGATTCTCTTCTCCCCATATTGCAAGGGGAAGGATGACTGAGAAGCTCTATGGTGCTTAGCTGCCAGCTGAGTTTAAACCACATCATGTGGTTAAAAGGAAGTAAGTACTGTAAAAACCAGAACAGGTGCTAAATTTGCTATTAATCAAAGATGATGTCCAGTTGTGTCTCTGTGCCACCAAATACTCACCTTTAAAGTTCTTCCAGAAAGACCAGTAATTTCTCCATCTTTAGGTTCTGCAATGGTACATGTAGTTACATCACCACTGCCCGTAGTGTCAATTATATCAATTATCTTCGGTTTCCCATCAGTTGTAATCTGAAAATATGAGCACAGAAAAATTGAGAATGTACTTGATTACCCTATGGCACACAAACCAGGACAGTTTTGTTGTTAAAAATATCAACTAGCTTTCTCAGACACCCAGCCTTTAAGTGAAGGACATAAAACCAACTTGAACTCAAGATAAATTTTCAAAGACCAACATGTTCATCTTTTTGGTTCATACATATCCACTTACTTCTAATAAGGATTTAGAGGAGAAACAAGTAAAAACACTTTTTCAACAAAGCCTCAATTTAAAACCAAGCCTAAATTTGCAAAAAACATATTTGCAAGAACTACTATTTGTTTTCATGTTATTTGCTGTGTTGCTTGTGACCCCTCATTCTGGACAAATTTTATAGCAATGAGTGCACAAGTAAGAAAATGAAAGGTGCTGAAGTACAAGCTCTCACAAGCTGGAGTCTCTTAACTGAACTTAAAAGGAACACAATTACCTTATTTTTCCTGTTTCAAAGATTCTGCTTTGTGTTTTAATCCATTTGAACTGTTAGTAGCTATGGCTACATACACCTAACACTTCAAGAAGTCCAGAAAGACCTTTATAGCAGCCTCCCAGGACCTAAAGAGGGCCTACAAGAAACCTGGAAGCAACTTTTTATATGGCACAGGCAGCGATGGGACAAGAAAGAATGGCTTTAAACTAAAGGAGACTATCCGACTAGCCACAAGGAAGAAATTTCTCCCTTTGAAAACAGTAGAACACTGGAACAGGCTGCCCAGAGAGGTGGTGGACGCCACATCCCTGGAAACACTCAAGGTCAGGTTGGATGGGGCTCTGAGCAATCTGATCTAGTTGAAGATGTCTCTGCTCCTTGCAGAGAGGTTGAACTAGATGGCCTTTCAAGGTCCCTTCAAACCCAAACCTACTATCCTACGAATTGCTTATATATATATATATATTTACAGTTCTATATCGAAGACCGATTTAAAAAAAAAAAAAGAAATCAATCATCTTCCTAGTATCTCCTATACATTAACTACACTGAAAAAAACCTTCATATCCAGAAAAGCATTTGTTGTTTTCTACCATTTAAATATATGGTATTGTGGCCATTATTCTCAATCAATAATTTTGATGTTAGATATAATATATGAAAGGTTGTTTTGTTCTAATAATGCTCTGGAATTGTGAATTCAGCCACTGGAAGCTACCAACATATTCAAACTGTTTCATAGAAGCCACTCTGATGCTGTCAAAAGGTCAAGAGTCAGGTCTTATCACATCTCAGCAAACAAGGATAGATACTTCCATGATCTCAATTTCTCATTTGGCTTAGAAAAACCAAACCAAAACCCATACAACCCAAAAAACAACCTCCCAAAAACTCAACAACAAAAAAACCAGCCCAGTAACAAGCAACACCCCCTATGAAAACAGGTTTAAACAGCTTAAAAAAAATAAAAAGAATCCACCTCAAATATTTCAAACCCATAGCAACGACAAAAACAGCATCAATTTCATTTCCCAGAAAGTAACAAATACTGCTTTTAAATAAGCTTGCTAGGGAAGAACTTTCATGACAGAAACCAACACTCTACTCTGTTCACAGAAATTCAAGTTCACTGAAGAAAATCTTTAGAGCATCTTAACCTGGTAAAACATTGACTGAATGAGAGTTAGGCAGTAGTGAAAATGTACCTGGGGAACAGTGTGTAGGCACTAAACCATATACTTTTCAAGCATTGTAATTAATGTCTTCAATGCTGGCCACAATTCACACAGAAGTCAAGAGCTGTTCCAGTACTACAGCGACGACAAGCCAAACCTGAGATCAGCAGCACCGGACATTTTTCAATACGCTTCTACTCAAAGTCAACTATCCAGTGAGCAAAGTACAAGAAAACAAGAACGAAAATGTAATCCAAGGTGACTTGTCTGAAGAAGGCAAGTTACACAGCAACAGGCGGCCAGAACACAGATTTATGCTGCAGCAAGTTGGGTAGTTTTAGAAGTTGTTTCCTAGCCCGAAAGACGAGGTGCAACTCCTACACTCTATGGCACTTTGCCTCCTAGCTGAAACCTAGCAGGCCCACACATGCACCTGAGTTTGTACGGTCAGAACCAACAAATCAGAGTCTTTCAGTCTGTCACAAGAAACTCAGAGTTTCAGCTGGTCTAAGGTTCAATTCCTAACAGCAGCAATCCAGACAGGTTCACTGTAATTTAGTGCAAGTAACCGATACGGCGGCTCCTACTGCCATGAACTGCTCTTTGGCATGCTGCCCACCAGCAGCAACGCCAGAGTGAAACTCAAGAGTTCAGCTCAGTTTTCTTCTGCAAATCTTGCAATCCTGAGTTTAAAATTATAATAGTTCTGCCCTTTCCTCTATCATTACCTTCT
>JAOTQP010000001.1:37739938-37752426 GCA_026413545.1 Cichladusa arquata
TGAGTTTAAAATTATAATAAAAAACAATCAAGTGACCTTGGCCAATTCCCTTATGTGAAGAGAAGAGCCCTGAAGTAATGAAATAATTACAGACAGAAGATACATTTTAGTACCTTTTGCATTAAAATAAGTAAAAAGAATTTGTATACAATTAAAAATATTTTATACTGCGTTTAGGAAAAAAAAAATTCCCCAATCTGGCCTTAAAAATCACGGCTTCCCTATCAGCATTTGAAAAATGATTTAGTAGTTTAAAACTACTAATAAACTGCTGTTTATATATTACTGCTTGAAGTTTGAAAATCCTACTTACATGTCAGTTCTGACTTTGTAAAGCAGATAAATTAGTAAACCGAGAACACTAAAATTAAACTATATGCATAATACTGGCAAGTGATCATCTATAACAGGAGTAGAGGAGCACCAGTATCTATGACAATCACAACAGAAAAGGGAAAGTCAGATATATTTGAGCATGTGTTCGCCAGCCCATACAATCACTGACTCCAACTGACAGCTACTGCAGTCACAAGAGATGAACAAGCTCTTCAGCACTTTGGTCACGGGACAGCTGATCATCATCAACACAAATAAAATATTTCCAAGCATTTTTTTTTTAACTGAGTGCTGAAAAGCAAGTAAAACCAAACTAGCTGCTACTGCTAAAAAGTTGTCACATAAAAGTAGTTAGTAAATAATAATTCCAAATGCCACTTCACAAAATAAATAAATTTGCAAGAAGTAGAATGAACTGACTTATCTATTATGAAACATGAGAAGCCACAATAGGAACAGAGAAAGGACAGGGTGGGGCTGAGCAAAGACTGTACATATACAACCACAACACTCCATTAAACGCACCTAAAATTTCATCAGTCACTGTGCCTTAATGAGGAATTACAAACCATGACTTGGCAGACAGTAGGAAATGCATTCTACCAACAGGACAGAAATGGGAAAAAAATCACATGAAAGAAGCAGACAAACTACACTTCACCGTTGGTGTCAACTGGTGGAAAAGTCAATGGAAGAGGAGGTGAAAGGAACTCCCTAGAGGGTACTGGTTACAAAAGATTCATAAAGAAAAGGAAAGCAAGTACAAGTTAGATTAATATTTTATGTGTCAAAGAAAGCCAACCAACAGGCAATAGATCTAAGAAGGTTTGTTAAGTTTAACTACTATTCTCTCTATAGCAGCAAGCATCCAGGGAAGAACAGAAACATAATGATACTTCCCTGTTAAACACTGTCCCCAAATCTTTCTGTCCCTGGAAAAGGGAACAAACAGTGCTATCAATGTTTACAAACCAAGTCATAGAATCAACAAGCAAAAGAACCCTACCCAGGAATGAAACACTAGGGAGCAGCAAAGAAACTAACTATCTTGTTTTGACTAAGAACTCCACTATATTCAAAACAGAGTAGCTCATTCTAGCCTGTAATAATTGTCATTAACCAGAACTCAAAGTCGCAATACCTATTAACTTTGCTATAGATAATGTCTCCTCTTCCCTCTAAGCAACTGATTCAACTCTTAGAGATCTAACTCTATGCCAGGCCAGGAACTGACAAGAAGACTGACAGCAAGAAAAAGAAGCAGCAGCAAAGACAGGGATGTAAAAAAAAAAATTCCAAAAATTGCAAAAATTGTCCCAAGGTTAGAAATTATTTCTTGCAGTACAGCTATGCTGTGTCACTGCCTGTGCCCAGGACACTGATTCATTGCATTGAGGAAAAATATAAACTGACAAATACTCCAGAGAGTGAGGACATTGTCTTGCAGAAGAAACATCTACAAAGCTATTCTAGGCTGGGTGCTGCCTATGCCTCCTTTATAACTCCCTGTGCAGTAAGTCTCCTCAGGCTGTAGTTTAGCAAGCCCCTTAAGCCAGGCCTTGCCTTGAGTGGGCAGTGTGGAAAGAACACACAACTTCTCTACATGTTTTTCTAATAACCCTGCAAATCTACTCTTACCTACTCTCACCCACTGCAACATGAATTCCACATCCTGCCCTCCAAATCTTTTACTTCTTTTACAAATCTCTTACTGCACTACCTGAAATTTTATCCTGTGCGTAAAGAACGTAAGTTGGAGAAAACTGATATGGTCAACACAGAGATGACGATGCTTCAAAAATACCCCATATGAGCCTTGGCTTACCTATATCAGAACAATGCTTCCCACTACTGCCAATAAATTCATATTGGGGTTTTGTTGTTCTTGTTGACCACTACTTATTCATAATCTCTAGAAGCCTAGAGGTTTTTGCTTTTATATGTGAAACTTCAGAACCATGAACTTCATCCCATTTATATTCACATCTTAATTTTCTTCCACTACTTTCTGTTGTGCCCATGGTATTAACATGCTTTGCTTTTGGCTAGCTTTTGTTAAGCTTTCCAATTACTCTTCCACTTACCCGCAACTTCTTGCCAAAGCACCATCTTCATTTCGGCTTAAATCAATCAAAGTTACAGCTGTCCATTCCTTCTTTCCACCCAACTTGTCCTCCTACCTCATCCTCTAGTTTAACCGAATCCCATAAGGAGTCATTTCAGAACACAGAACTAACGATCTGCCACGGTCAATGAGGTCACTTAAGAGTTAATTCTACACCAAAAAAAAAGGCAGAAACCAACACAAGCCCTGCTTAGTCAAAACAAAACAAAGGATTCAGCGTCCAAGTGAATTGTATACAACTCCGAATCATTCTTCCAAGCACTCTTCTGCCATCACTCAGAGGAAACACGTTGCCAAGAAATCAAAGGCAGCAGTGACACAAAAGGCCACATGCAAACTTACAAGATAAAGAAATATTGAGACAAGGGTTAAAAGAAGTAAGTGCTGAGAAACGCCAAACTGACATCCCACACAGAAATTTACAAATCCGACAGGAGACACAAAGTTGGCAGATACCGAATTTAAAACAGACCATAACTGCAATAAAACGCACGAGAAATAAAAAGAGAAAGACGGGTATGCAAATTCTGCCAGAATTACACTTTTCATGTAAAAGACCTAGGCGGCTGTGTGTGTAGCCTCGAGCTACCTACTGCCGAAGTAACGCAAAGGTTTAACAAAAACACAAAGCGTTCTTTTATAATGAGCTCTCCGTGAAAGAAGGCAGCCCAAGAGACTTAAGTGCCGTAACACGCCTGCGGAGGCTTAGGAGGAGGATCCCCACGGCAGCAGCCGGAGTGACCGGCTCGGAGCCCCTGGCCCGGCACCTCCCCGCCCTGCCCACCCGAGCCCCGCTCACGCGTGCTGGGCGGGAACCGGGAGCGAACGCACAGCCACGAGTCCTGCGGCAGGGACAGTCCCCGGGACAGCGCTCCGGGGCCTCCCCTGCTCTGGCCGCCCCCGAACTCGTCCCCGTCCTCCCGGCGCGGCTCGGGCGGGACCTGGGAGCTCCTCGCGGGCCGCGGCCGTGACCCTGGGCCGCCGCCGCCCCGCTCTACCTGCATGCCCGGCGCCCCGGGGTCCACGCCGGTGTCCAGCACGGCCAGCAGCACCCCCCGCCCGTCGAAGTCGGGGAAACGGGCGAGGAAGGCGGCGGCGCCGGTCTCCTTCTTGGGCAAGAGCCCGTGGAACGGGAACGGCTCCTCGGCGGCGGCCGCCATAGCGCGAGACCGGGGCGCGGGGCTGGCGGGGGACAGGCTGCGAGAGGCCACGGCAGGGCGGCGCATGCGCGGTGCGGGCCCGCGGCGACGCGCACCCCCTCGCGGCGCGAGGGGCAGCGGAGCTGAGCTGACCAATAGGGCGGCGCGGCGGGCGGGGCCGGCTGTGGGGCAGCCAATCACGGGAGGGAGGCGTTCCACGCGCCGGGGCCGTGGCGGCCACGTACGGCGGCGGCGGGAGCCGAGGGCACCTTCCAGCGGGGCCGGAGCCGCCCCGCCCCGCCTCAGGGCTCCGGCCGGTCCCGGGCTGCTACCCCGGGCTCTGCCCGCGGCACTGCGGGCTGCGCGGGGTCCTCCGAATCGGGAACGGAATCACGGCATCACTTAGGTTGGAAAGGACCGCTGAGATGATCAAGTCCGAGCTATGACCGAGCGCCACCATGTCATCCAGACCATGGCGCTGAGTGCCAAGTCCAGCCTTTCCTTAAACACCTCCAGGGACGGTGGCTCCACCGTCTCCCTGCGCAGCCCATTCCAATATCTAATCACGCTTTCTGTGACGAATTTGCCCCTGGTGTCCAAGCTGAGCCTCCTCTGGCACACGTCCTGAGGCCATTTCCTCTCAGGCAGTCGCTGCCTGGGAGAAGAGGCCGATCGCCCGCCGATCCTGTCAGGTGGTTGTAGCGACCAGTGAGGTCACCTCTGAGCCTCCTTTACTCAAATAACCCATGTGCAAACATTTACTTAGTGATTTTTGTTTTTTCTTCTTCTGCTGATTCATTGTTCAGGATAACTAGGTCCCGTGGTGGCAGTACCAGTGCAACTGTTTAGCAAAGAGCAGAAAAAAAACCTTCAAAAACCAAACGACCCCAAAAAAACAAACAAATCTCCAACCACACAAAACAAAACCAACAAACAAAAGCCCCCCAAGGAAACCCACAAAAAATCCTAACAGAACAAACAACCCCCCCCCAACAACAACAATAACTACAAACAAACACACCCAAAAGATTGCCTAAAGGGAAAAAAACCCAAAAAGCAGCCCAAACCCAAAAGACTGCCTAAAGACTATTGGGAGCTCAAAACAAAATAAGTTTTGGTAAAGTTATAAAGGGAAAATCTCAACTTTGAACAGAGGTCAGAAGTTTCAAAAGTATTTTTCTATATTTCATGCTCACTTGCAAAAGAACCTGAACTATGGAGTACCAGAAAAAGTACACACAGAATGTCTTTTGGAAAGATGCCTTGTTTATAGCATCTGACATGTGCCTCTTCAGCCACTTTAGCTGGTGATAAGTGTAAGGCTGGTTGATTTCTGGGGGATCACTTTGATTTCTTCAGGCAAGTTTCTATTTAGAGTAATCTTGGCAGATAAAGGTTAATGAACATGTTCACTGCAAAGCCGTGGCGATTTTGACTTCTGAGAGTTTTTCTCTTTGTGTATTTTTTGTTTCACAGGTCTGATGAAATTATTATGGAATGCTTGTCAGACATTAGTCTTCATTGAAATGGAGCTGGCATTTGTTCTTCTCTAGAAGAAGTGGGAGAGTGTTGCTAGCAAATAGGGCTACTTCAGTTATTTTTCCCATTTTGTCACCTACCGTCAGCATTGTCTTCCACCTCACTAATGGCTTTAGAGATCCACGTAATTTTTGTGCAAGTACTAAAGTAAAACCTGAAGAGCACTGCCTTAAAAATACACAGTATTTAAAAAAAGGTGAAAGCTCTACCTTATGAATGTAATGTGTAAGTCAATCTGCTCCCCATTTTGGTTTTCAATCATGAATCAAAATGTGACATTTTGATGTCTAGATACCATGTGCTTAACTTTCTTAGAATGCTGATGGTGTCTGACTGCCATAATCAGATTTTTCTTTTAATTACATAAAACTTTGACTGATTTTACCACAGTGGAGAGAATTATTCTGACAGGATGGTTGTTCACTTGTTTAATACTTAATTCACTGCCCATTTGAGTTTAGTTTTCCTCCTGTTTATCATTGCTAGTGCATGTCAATGGGAGAAGCTTGTATTTCTGGCAGCATGTTGACATGAACAGAAGTCTCATATGTCCTATTCCTAGTACACTTTGAGACATTAAACTGCAACAAATCCTCAAAATATTTCACATCCCATTCAATAAAAAAGCTGTATTTTATGATTTGGAAGCATTTATTACTAGCCCTGAGAATTTCTTCCTAGTTTTGTTGCCTTGGTCTCAAAGTTGTACCACAAACAACTCATCTAATTAGCAGGTTCTTATTGTTCAGGTATGTAGAAATTATATGCACTGCCAAGTAGCAGGGCAGGTTCTGCAGGAAAACCCAGGATTTGAGGAAGGTGTGCCAATCAACTTTTAACAGACTTGAAAGTGATACCATGAAAAGAAAAAACTTCATTTCAGTGACAATCTTCAAAATGTAGCTATTTTGTTAATTTGATTGCAACTCTAGTGTTAGAATGTGATCTTAAGGATAAAGTTGTGCATCTTACTGAGACTCTGCAGATCCTGAACATACTGGGAATTTTGGAATTTTAAACTGAATCCTGTTCTTCTCAGGTTTCTTATGTTTAGTGTGCTAGGTTAATGGTTGGACTAACAATCCCAAGTCCTCCACTAAAACATGTCTTTAAGGGCCACATCTACTCAAATACTTTCAGGGATGGTGACTCAACCACTTCCATCATGGGCTGATGAACAAAAACTTTTTATCAGGGCCTGTAGCAATAGGGCAACTAAAAGAGGATAGAATCAGACCAGATATAAGGAAAAGTTTGTTTTGCAATGAGAGGGGAGAAACACTGTAACAGCTTGCCCACAAGAGGCGGTGGATGCCCCATTCCTGGAGACATTGAAGGTTAGATTGGTTGGGGGTCTGAGCAATCTGATCTAGTTGAAGATGCTCATTGCAGGGAGTTTGGACTAGATGGCTTTTCAAGGTCCCTTCCAACCCAAACCATTCTATGATTCTATGAACATCTGGCCAGCAAACTAGATTTGCATGGGCATGTGATACTCCACACAGATTCTGCTCTGAATACTCCCAGTGTCTGCATCTGAAACCTGGTAAATCTGTTCCAGTCTCGACAGCTGTGAGTGATTCCTCATATTGCTCACGTGCCAGGCCTGTCAGGATGTGGAGCTGGCCAGTGATCACCTTTGATTTCATGTGTAGCCTAATGCACTGTGGATGAGAAGGCTGAGGACACCTGCTGCATGTTCTGCCTGATGTTACACCCAGAAGTCCCATTCTGGGCTTCAAATCTCTCTTCTGTCTGAGCATGCATCTCTCTGCAAATGAAATGCTTTAGCTGCTGCAGGGTTCTCTCTGAGTCAGGCACTTCTGTTTTGCATGGAAACATCCCAAAGTGAACCCGAAACAACATGACCTAATATCTTTCTAGTACAGGCATTGACATGAATGTAGAAGTACTGGGCTGTTTGTTCTTTCTCTAATTAATGTTAAATTATTCTATTCAAAGTATCAATTGGAGTTGCGCACGAACTCTTTTTTAAATTTCAGTTGCAGCAATTACCTTAGTCACTACGTTTCAGATTTCACCCACTCCTTCTTCCAACCCTGCCTGAGTTACAACATGTGGAGAGGAGGAATCATCCTACCAGTTAGACCACGAGAGGATGTGTTTGATCAAATTATATTAGGCAAGGCAGGCACTTCAGTGTTCTGAGTGAGGTCATTCATTACCAAGGTGCTCAGTAGAGGCTCTTCCTTATTCCCCCTTTATGACCGACGTCTGGCTTCAGGGAATAATGGGAATAGAAGATCCTTGAATGAGGATACATGAGGATACATGATGGAACTGATATAGGAATACATCTGGCTAAAAACTATCCCACGTAAGTGGTTGGGAGCTGGTACCTGAGACAGGCTTCTGTACCACCTCTTCCATGCTTATGCTGGTGCAGAATAGAGACGATCCAGCACAGTACTTCTCAGTTAAACACACCATGGAATTAAGGAATGACATGAGGGAACTTTTCCACTGCACATTCTGTCAGGGAAACTGGGTTTACAGGGGTTTTTTTTGTTGGTTTTCTTTTTTTGTTTTGTTTTGGGGCTTTTTTGTTTGTTTGTCTGTCTGTTTTTTTATCAGGTCTTGTACTGAGCCTTCTGCAAAGTGCCTGGATATCTACAAGCCTGTGTAATTTTTTTGCATGTATCTGTTTAATAAAGATTTTCAGAGAAGGCCCCATCCCAGTTCTTTTTCCCTTTTTTACTATCAAACAGTTCATCATGGACAAGGGTATCAAATCTGCAGAGTAAACTGTTCAATGTTCTTTCTTCAAAGAGAGGAAGACATTTACTCATCTTTTAGTTTTGATATCTAATCTTCTTTAATGAACAATGTATCTTCAGCTTTGTCTTTACTTGGTTGGGTCAATTTGCCATGTCTTTCTGTCGATAAATCTCAAATAAAAAGATCATTGCATACATATAAAATTATGATGTCATTAGTGAACAACAGCTGGCATTACTCTCCAGCATAATAATTTTTCAAATATGTCTGTCAGTTACCAGAATGAATTCTTATTGTTCTCTGTCACAGACTCTTGTGGCCTAGCTAATGTCTTTAGGATGTGTTTTCATTTACAGACTTGTTTAAAATTGTCTGAAATTATATCCATATGGACAGGATATAATAAGAAGACATAATAATAAGGATTAGTTCATATATTGCTTTAAATAAACACTTTCTCAGTAATTCTGCTCAATGAAATTATTAGTCCTGAAAATTCAAGAAGGTAGGATTCATTTAGCACTGGCCTCAGCAAAAAGCTGCAGCTGTAGTTCAGTACCAGTCGAGCCTCAAACATTTAGTGGCCTTCTGTGGCAAAGTTGTTAATAGGCTTGTGTTTTAAAAACATATTATTTTGAGAACAGAGTCACTCCTTTAACTATGCTGAAGAAATGAGCAAAGAAATTACTAACTATAAATGCATACTTGTTATTTCTAGAGCTGAGCATGAATATTCATTTTTCATCTTTCTCTGAAGCTTAAAACAGAGTGCAGTCTTTTTCCCAGATTTGGCCTTGTGTAGCTTTCAGAGATTTGTGATAGAAATACAAAGATTAGTAGAATGAATTATGGATGGAATTGTATGTATATAAAAGCACCGAAAGAAACAATATCAAATAAAGATTAAGAAAGTCATATGCTGATAACCAAGGACGCAGTTAACATCAGTCAAAGGGCTGAACAACAAGGAATCCATTGTTTACAGCAAGACCAGAAGGCCTGAGTTCTCATGGGGCCACAGCATGACAACATTTAAGTAGAAGACTCAAAGTCTGCTAACAGACTTGCTAGTAGGATGACAGCAAGGTTGCAGCCACAAAGATGCCCAAATGAGGATACACAGTCCATGGGTATCAATCATCCAAAAAGTCTATGGAGAAATCTTTAAACAAGATTCTGAAGCATAGGTTTATGCCACAGTGACTATCTCACAAAGTGAATTAAAACTATGTCTAAACCCCATTGTCAGCAAGAGGAATCCAAGAGGTTTAATTAGAAGTTGATAGCTAATGTCCCTTGTCCCTGTGTCATGTATAAATTAAATTGGCCAGACCACTGGGACGCATACATCTTAGTGCAAGTGAACATGACAATGCAGGAGAACAATCTAGGAGATAATGAATATAAACAATCAAAATTGGTTTTGTTTCATGTAGGTAGCATCTTCTTCCTCCAGCCGGTTTCACACTGTTTCTTGTTGTTTTAAATTTTTTGCAGTGTCAGGAATACTGTACTAATAGGGTGATTGCCAAAGCAGTTGGTATTTCAAGTGCTATTCTGTTACATGAAAGTCACTTTGGAGATTTTAGGCTTTTAATTAGTTGGATTTTGTAAGACATCATAACTGCATTTCTTTTTAAATTTATGAAATACAAATACACATACGCAGACAAAATTATGTCATTTTTTAACCCCAGCTGACAGCTAAGCCACATGCAGACTCTCACTCACTCCTCACTGCTGGAGTAGGGGAAAGAATCAGAAAGGTGACATTGAGAAAACTTGTGTGCTGAGATACAGACAGTTTAATAGGTAAAGCAAAAGCCATGCACACAAGCAAAGCAGAGCAAGGCATTCATTCACCACTTCCCATGGGCAGACAGGTGAAAGACAGGCATCACACACAACAAGGACTTGGGAAAACAAACACCATCACTCCAAATGTCCCTCCCCTTCCTCCTTCTTCCCAGGCTTTGTATGCTGAGCAAGACACCAGATAGTGTGGGATATCTCTGTGGTCAGTTGGGATCAGCTGTCCTGGCTGTGTCCCCTCCCAGCTCCTCGTGCACCCCCAGCCTGCTCACTGGTGGGGTAGGGTGTGAGGCAGAAAAGGCCTTATAGACTCACAGCATCTCCAGAGTTGGATGGAATCCACAAGAATCACCAAGTCCAGCTTCTGACCCTGCACAGGACTGCACCCCAAAAGAGGCTTGACTCCATGTAACCAATGCTCAGCAGTAACCGGTATATCCTTGTGTTATCAACACTGTGTTCAGCATGAATCTAAAATACAGCCCCATAGCAGCTACTAGAAAGAAAATTAACTCTACTCCAGCCAAAACCAACAGACTTTTACAAATTCAAGTACAACAATTAATGCTTATTTATGATGGAATGTAAATCCTTATGATCTCTTTCTGAAGATTTCCTATGTCTGTTTAAACTCCAAAACCCCACCTTAGAAAGGCTGAAAAACACACCACGTATCTGCATATATATTGAAATATATACATATTCCCTATAATGGAACTCAGGAGCTTTTGTCTGAGAAATGCTTTATGCATTTGGCAGTAAATATAGGAGGCATTGGAAGTTATATTTTCTTAGTCAGAAACTACACAATATGGCAACTAGGAATATTTCCAGGTTTTCTATAAGCACTTTTACAATATTTTTTGGCAATGCTTTTGTTTGGTTTTTTTTTAAGTTGGTGAGCCTACACTAAAATAGAAACATCATCTGAGATCTAAAGTTTTAGTACTTATCTCTAAGGGATAAATTTGAATATCGAATATCTTTCTTTGGCTTACTCAAATAGGAAATGAGCAGCAGCTGCTGGAGTTTGGTAGTCAGGATTAAGGAATGTACTTTAAGGAACAACATATCCTGAAATAAAAGAAAAAGAAATCTTCATCATGGTAAGGGAAGTTACTGTGAATTCTCTATAATATAAGAGATGCCTTTTGTGAAAAATCACTCCAAATGGCAGCAGCTCTTTCCTTGACTCTTAAATCTTTCTTTGTTGTTGTTCACCATGCAGTAGTACAAATACTCAAGTCAGTTTACCTCTCTTTTAAAGCAGAGGCAGCTAGTTTACCTCTCTTTTAAAGCAGAGGCAGCTACTAACCTTATACGAACTAGTTAAAACATGTAGTAACACTTTACATTGGCAAGCAATTTCCCCAATTTTTTTTAGTGACTACTTGAACACATTACTAGTTCTCAGTGGGGATATTGCTGTGTCTATTCATGGTTATAGGCAGTCAAGCCTGTGACTTGAAATTATATGTTGACAGTGGTGAGGTAACAGCTTTCTAGTGTGTGTGTTTTTAATTTGTATTTGATTTAAAAATATTAATAGCTCTAAAGCCAGGTTTTTCAGACTGCAATCTCTTCAACAACATAGTCATCTGGAGGTTTAATGGCTGGGATGTGTTTCTGTTTTGCAAAACATGGAAACAACACCCCCCAGTCACTGTTTTTGAGTAATGTTACGAATGAGATATTCATTAGAGTTCTCCTCTTGAGGGCAGCAAACATTCAGAACTAGAAGTCGTTCATGTTTCTTAATGGTGTGATTAAGAATATCCTGGATTTGAAACAGACCAGAGTTAGCTTGTCTTGTGGCTCTCATGGTTTAGAGAAAGATTCACTTACAGCTGTACAATTCTTTCACAAAACCTGAAAGTTTAAGTGAACAATGCAGCATATGAAATCAAGGCTTCACCTTATAAACCAGCTAAGAAAAGAGTAACTAAGTAGAAACATGGGATCATAGAATCCTAGAATCATCAAGGCTGGAAGAAACCCTTAAGATCATCAAGTCCAACTGTCAACCCATCCCTACCATCCATAAGTTCCAGCCTAATTTCTCTATTAAGCTAGATCAGCTGTTTCCTCCATCTTTCCACACATGGGTACGGTCTGCTCCTGAATATTAAACAATTCTATTTTAAAGTGTATCCAGCCTTCCTGAACTCCTTTGCCCTTCGAGACTGACTCCCAAAGGGCTCTGTCAATCAATGTCCTAACCAGGCTACAGTCTGCTTGCTGGAGGTCCAAACTGGAAGTTCTGCGGGTGCTTCTCCTTATTTCACCCTTTATAGAAAACACTAACATTTCATGGTCATTATGCCCAAGTTGTCCCTGACCACTACATCACCCACTAGTCCTTCTTTGTTCACAAACAAAGGTCTAGCAGGGTACCTCTGCTGGTGGGCTTGTTCATCAGTTGTGTTAGGAAATTGTCTCCCACACATCTCTGGAACCTCTCTGCTGTGTTGTATTCTCAGTAAACACTGTAATTTACAGTAATGTACAGTAAAACATTCTGTAATGTACCTCTCTCTTGCTTCACCTGTCTCTTCTCTAAAGCTTATAGCCATCCAACAGCTGTCATCATCATAAAGTATAAAATGAGCTTTTTAAAATTACTTCATAATAATGGAGCTCGATTGAAGTCGGTGTGAGAAGCTCAGGTGCCTTGCATGTCTCTGATAATTCATAAGCATATTCACACATGCCCAGCCAGGAAGAACGACAATGACACCTATGGCTATGTTCTGACTACTGTGTCTTTATCATGGACATGGTGCCATATCTCCAAACAG
>JAOTQP010000001.1:37752436-37766418 GCA_026413545.1 Cichladusa arquata
TCCTATCCCCCTGCAAACACCTATGAACTACCAACCGGACAGCAAAAACTACTAACATATGTTGTGGGTTTGCCTATTTATTGCTTGTGTGTCTCCCATGTGGCTTCATTCTGCAGTGAGGTCTCATGCTGCAAAACAATAGAAATTATTGCAGTGGTCAGTAAGCCTGTGGCAGGTTTCAGGAAGTATTTCTACACCTCAACACAACACCTGTCACTTCTTGTGCTGGTCAATGTGCTACACCAACGTATTTGTGCAAACTCAACTGTCATTAGCAAATTCAATGCAAGTGTAAAGAAATAGTCTTTGTTTCCTCATTCATTAATTAATAAAAAGAATACTTCAAACTAATACACTGAAAATAACTGTGACTTCTGTGTAGTCTGTGAATGAAGGTAGATAGAAGATTAAATTAGACAAGTTTAAGTGTAACCTTTAGTACTGGCAATGCTACAAGTACATATTGGTACGTCTCATTTTATCATTGCCTAGATTTTATTAATAGAAGCTCCATGTTTCAGAACTTCTCTTTGCTTTTGACCCAGAATGTATGCCTGAATCAGGAATGACCTGCTTCCCTTGAATTTACTTCAGGTACTAGAAAACATAATGCCTTCAAACTTGGAGTGTGATGCAGAGATCCTAGGAATTATGGAAGGAGTTTGATTCTCCTCTGTTTGTTCTTTGGCTTACTTCCAGCTTCCAGGAAAGCTGGATATCATTCTCAGAGTGTATTTCCGGTTTGTACCACGTCACATTTTCTAGGAGTACTTACTAGCAGTCTTGTAGCAAGAATGTAAACTCTGGATGTGTTATCCAAATCCCATACCTCAAATCCCAAGCAGGTTACATGTAGCTGAATTCTTCACTCGTGATATTGAAAAGTTCATGATAACACAAAGAAAATCAGGGGAAAGGATCTGAAAGGAATATCGTGTAGGCCAAAGGAATAACACTCCTTGTGAATGAAGTGAAAGGCAGTGGGTGTTGCACATCCATTCAAGCTTGCAAAGGAGACCTGACCTTGCAGGTTATTCTGCATAGGGTGCAGGATAAACTGCATCTAGGCTGGTGAGAGAGCCTGGCCTCCATCATAGGGAGCCCTCCTGCCTGTGCCTTGAAGAGAGGCCAGAGGGCAAGATCAGGATTGGATGGATCATCACTTCATCCTGCATAGAGCTGAACTATCCCTTGTCCATACATTGGCCATATCCCTTGGCCATACACTTTCTTTTGTTGAGGAACTGGATGCTGCTGGTCATTCTTTATTGGCAATTAAGGCACTGATGGCCTTGGAGCAGTCAGAAAGCCAAGTATTGTGGTAGGTGATTATGCTGGAGAAATCAGTATTGCCTCCATGAAATCCTTCAGAATGCTGGCCATGGGGCCCCTGTGTGATCCCTGGAAAGGTTTCTTCTTCCCTTTCTTGTCTAGGTAGATCCTTCTTTTGCCAGAAGAACAACTTATCCAGGCTAATCAAGATTTTTGTCCCTATTCTCTAGCATGCCCTGAAGACTTAGTTTAAGGAAATTTTGTATGTGTCTGCTTGCTGGAATATATGGCAAGCCTCTGCTTTCAAGGATACAAAAACCTCAAATCTTTGATTATTCTGGCTAAATTAACATTTTATATGTTACAGTTGACTAGATTAATAAATGGCATTATACCGTGCCAAAATCAAAATGATCTTTGTACCCATATGAGTATTTTAAGTGCTTTCTTTTTTCTTACCTCCACTACTGTTGCAGCATTTTTTGCTCTAACATAATTCAGAATTATAAAGTATTGATTTTTTTTTTGGCAAAGATATATGTGTGCCTTTCTTATATGGGTATTTCAAATTTTATTAATGTGTATACAATGTAAATAGAAAAAATAGCATTTGATACTCAGTATAAAAAAATTAGCCATGCAATGTATATAGAAATAATTAACTTTATGGCCACCAGATGCCACTGTTGCTCTGTGTATACATGACTGAAGCATCGCTGCTCTAAATCGTAGTCCCCTAAAAAATCTGTGGTATAACTCTACAGCTTTCTGGTGCTCTTAATGCTATACATGGAATATTCGCCATTTCTCTTTAAAATTATACCTTAGAATTTTTGAAGCAATAAAAATACATTATTTCATTATTTTGAAGTTTTTACCATTAGTTCTTTGTATTAGAATAAAAATATTATTTATAGAAAAAGAAATTTGTTAATCAATTAGTAGATTTTTGCATGGAAGATCTGCTAGATGGTTTTTCATTCTTTGGTTTGATTAGATACTCAAAATATTTTACAGTTCAGATGTAACTGAAAAGTGAAAAACATGTCTCTTCATATGCTGATTTACTTCCTCTGACTCCAAATTAACTTTTAGGGATAATTAAAAATACATTCAATAATGTTTAATTTTTTTTCCATCACACCAATGAGATGCCTATTTGTCCTTCCTAGATAACTAGCCCAAAATGTCTCCTGGAGTCAGTCTTTTATTTATTCCTGCCCCTTAATTAATTAGTGAGGAATATATATATGGTCAGCAAAGTGGAATCAAAAAGGGAAATCATTGTGAGGAAATAAACAGTTCAGATGTGACTCAAAACCTTTAGAACCCTCAAAAATAAAGGTGGTACTTTACATGAGCTCTAAGAGATTGTGAGGCACATGCATTATATGTTGATTTTTAAGTCAGTGGAGACAGATTTTTAAATATTGTTTGTTAACAGCAAAGGTGAAAGCTCAGAGAAGATTAAATTCATGCCCGTTGTCTCTTGTCCTCCCATTGCACATCCGTTGGATAGGTCTGACTGCTACCTCCTCAAGCTTCCTACAGATACTGGGGTAGCGGTATGGTGTTCCCAAAGCCATCTCTGCCCCAGTCTGGACAAGCCGCCTGTCCCAGGGACACTGCTCCAGCCCTGACCATCACTCAACTTGCTGCAGTTTATCGGTGCCTTTCCTGTGTTGGAGAACAGTATCTAGATGTAGCCAGATGTGCTGAGCAGAAGGGTGACTACCAACGCCTCCCTGATCTCCTGGCTGTGCTCCAGGGATGAAGCCCCATATGCCTTTGGCAGTCTCTGCTGCAAGGGGATGCTTGTGGTTCCTGTTCAAGTAATTGGAATAAGAAACACAGCACAGGAATAAGTTCTCAGCTGTTTAGATTTTAGGAATTCCTGAGTTCTGCATGGACCTGTGTGAAACATGTACAGGCACCTGGGGAAGGGAAGTGGCAAAGTAAGAGTTTTCAGATAATACTTGATCCTTGAGAGAAATTGAGCAAGAGTGTATTACACATAAATCCTTCAGGGGAATGAGGGCAAAGAAAGAGTGCATCATATATAAAATGCAGCATTATACATATACGTATTAATATCTACTCAGAAGTGCCATTTTGAAAATTCTGGATGCATTGATGAAAACACTAAATCAATGCCTGACAGAGGTCAAAAGCCTAAATATTAAATTGCTAGCAGAAGGTACAGAGAGTGAGGCAGAATGTCATTATGCCATAGATGTATGGTTCATTACATATAGTTCTGCTTGCTTCATCTCAAAAAGAGAAGAACAAAATAAAATGTCCAGAGAGGAGAAATAAGACAGAAGTGGAAGAAGGTTCAGAGAAGAGCTACAAAGATGATCAAGTTCACGGATTTCTCAGTAAACTGAGATGCTGGAAGAAGTCTGAAAAAGGGAGAAATGGAGGGCATAAAGTAGAAGTATAAACAGATGAGTAGTGTGCTGAAAGTGAATAGGAGTGAGCTCTGCTCTGTATCTCCCAGTACAAAACCTGGCATGCAGCAAATAAAGCTAGATGTGTATCTTTGCACACAGAATCAATTTTCATGGCATGTTGTGGCTATTAAATTTTAAGGGATGAGAGACCTCATGGTTCTTAGTCAAGTAGCAGTTATTAATGCTTATAAACCACTGAGTGTACAAGGCCACAAAAATTTGGAGGAATTTATTGTACAGGCAAAACATCCTATATGTTTGTCCTGTTCTTTGTTATTTCCTTGAGCATCCCCCTTTGTTTACTGCCAAGGACAAGGTACTGGGCTAAAGGGACCTCCAGTGTCAGCTAGTGTGGCTACTGTTATTTCACCATTAAAAAAAAAAAATTATAATATGAAGGAATGAAGAGGGTCTTCTGTAAAGACTGCTTCATGCAAATTCAAAAGTTTATTTCTTAACTGACTACTGAAGTCCCTATAAAAGAGCATTATAAGGAAAAAAATAACTGTAACAGAATTATACAATAAAAATCCATATTTAAAATAGTATCTAATATAGTGTCATAAAGACAAGCAATTACTAAATTAATGGAAATCATATTTCTTACTAATTTTCAAAATCCTAAATGTGGATCAACTACTGGCTGCCTTACAATTAAGATTATGTATTAGATTAAGTACTAGAACATGGCTTCCAAGATGGTTTGCAAAACCTCTTATGAAATTCCACTGGTTATCCACCAAAAAAAGAGGGGTTTGGTCTATCAGTTGAAAATTACTCTTTGATCCAGTTCTTCCCTTTTAGGGTTTATATATTATTATTATTTTATTATATTATATAATATTCTTAATATATTAAGAATTTATTTATTTTTCTTAGAAGGTTCAATTTATCCTTTAAAAAGAAATATTCTGTATGTTCACACTATTTTTGTTTCTTTGTATTAAATTTTTTGCAGTATTATCTAATCTTTACCTCTGCATGCCCTCACATTTCAGAACTGTTATTGTCTGCTGTCCTAAGGGAGTCACTCCTTTTCAGATTTTCGTGAGATGTTATCGTTATTGGGTTTTTTGTTTCATAATTATCTTGTATTTTTAGCTTTTCCAGATTAAATATAAACCAAATATCAAGTCCTATGTTATTTTATCAACAAAGAAACACTTTTATTTGTCATGAGAAGTACTCACGTTTGCCACAGCTTTTAAGATATATTTTTGTTGTTCATGACTGTTATAAAATTGTGCTAGAATAGAATAGAATAGAATAGAACAGAACAAAACAGAATAGAATCATAGAGTCATTAAAGCTGGAAAAGACCTCCAAGATCCCAAGCTCCAACCTTGGACTGAACACCACTTTGTCACCTAAACCATAGCACAAAGTGCCACATCCAGTTGTTCCCTGAACACTTTCAAGAATGGTGCCTCCACCACTTTCCTGGACAGTACATTTTAATGCCTGACAAGCCTTTCAGTGAAGAAATTCTTTCTGATGTCCAAACTGAAAGATTTTTGTTGTCATTTACGTAATTTGGTATGATATGAAGTACAACTGGAGTTTTGTCACATTAGTACTGCAGGTATAAATTACTGTAACAGATTGTGGCAGGCTAATGCTAATGACAGGTTAGTAATTGTTGGCATAACAGGTTAGTTAATGAAAACAGAGGGGAAATATAAAACAAATGTAGATCTCATTTTTCTCACTGTTTGGGAGATGAACATTCTCAGTGCCAGTTTCACTACTGCTTTAATACAAGTTTCAAACCTTATTGGCATTCCCTGGGCTTCAAACAGCAAAATGTTGGTTTGACATGTTTGTAAGCCTGTAGTCTAACACCTGGGAAGATGTCATCATGGCAGGGAAGGTTACCTTTCATCTCCCTTTGGGTAGCTTAAAGCTCCAAGTGTCCCATTGAGGATCTTCCAACCTTGTGTGCTGTGAAGTCTGCTCAGTCAGCATTTTGGGATTTTTTTCCTTTCCTGCCACCAAGAGCAATGGCTAAAAAACTCAGCACTACCCATAGTTTTTCTCAGTCCTGTGACTAAACTCTTTAAACTCCTACTGTAAATTATCCACCTTCCCATCTGTGAACAGTATTAAAAGGCCCAAATAAATTGTTTAGATATAGAAAATTGCCCTACCCATGACAATTTTCAAAATATTCAGAGTAATCAATCTCTTCCTTTGGAGACTATGGGAAAAATTATCACCATCACCTATTAGCAACTCTTCTTCTACTCCCTACCACCACTCTCCAAAAATCTCACAGGATTTCACAAGATGTCAACTAATTAGATATTGCCATGTGTATGAACCAGCCTCTAATCCCTCTCCTTCCTTCTGGCTCATGGCATGTCATCTGCGCTCTAATTTGACTAACTGATAGTGTTCTGCCTGATTATGTGGCATTAAGGAAAAGGATTAGGGGAAAGAGGACAGTGAGAGAATTAAAGCTGAGACATCTCTTGAAATATGCCGGGAGGAGTTGTGGGAACAGTGAAAATCCATTGAGTGAAATTATATCTTCCAGGTGATAACCAGGAGTGATAAAGACATTTTTAAAAGGCAAAAATGAGAGTTAAAATCACCCATTTTGGAGAAATGGGATTTGGGGTGTTCCTACGTGGACTGGGTGAGGCTCTGTCAAAGCAATTCTAAAACATGGATGCACTTTGCCTTGAGCAATCTGAGGAAGCATTTCTCTGCAATAAGTTTTTTAAATGAATGCACTGAATTGCTGTGGTTAAATTGCCATGGATTTCAGTTAGGCATTAAAGCCACTGGGCTAGAAGCCAGTCACTATCCACACTCTCAACTTAGTTTTCACAGGATGGGGTGAACAGATTTAAAGCCACCATTGCTGACTGAGAGGTCTTGCTTCCTTTTCAGTCTGCCTTGTTCCCTTCTCCAGCATGTGTGCTACTCCTGCTGAGCTTTTGGAAACAAATTTGTTTTGCTACAGCAGCACAAAGCAAACAGGATTTTTCTTTTGTTTGTTCGTTTGCCTGTTGTTTGTTTGGGCTTTGTTCTGTTACATTATGGGAAGAGAGCAGGACAGAGCAGCAAATCACCAACCTTTTTGGTGGTGAGAAGCCATTAATGAGGTCTGTGAGGGGGGATGAACCCTTGAAGTCCAGTTAGACATAGTTGTTGCTGGGTCTGTTTAAATGGCAGGTGCTGACTGGGAGCACTGAAAGCTACAAATCCCGACCCCTCATGAAGAGAGAAAAGAGAGTTTCTGTCATGTGGGTACACTGATGGCATTTCCCAGGCTTACATCAGAAAAGCTTGCCTCTGTGATTGAGTCTCTTGCCAAAGTTTATTCAAAACCTTGTTTAAACTTGTCAATGGAACCCTGAGGTTATACTGGTCAAAAAGATTAGGTTAACACTTAAGACCCTCATGCTTTTGGACCCAAGCCTATCTGGCAGCTGCAACAACCCAACATGGCTTGGAGGCTTCGGGTTTTAAGTAGCTTTGGGGTTTGTTAAAGGGGAAAGCCCAGGCCCCTGCAGCCCCTCAGCATGGGCTTTGCCTTTCCTGTAGCATTAAAGGTGTGGCTTGGTGGGCTCAGCTGGGTTTGCTGGTCATCTCAGCCACACTAGAGGAAGGGTCACAGGGACACAGAACAGACTGGTCCACCCAGGCATTCCTGGGGAATAGCCCATGTGGCACTGTGGGCTGCTTTGGGCTGAGATAGAGATCATGTCCTTCACAGAATCTGGTATGGGCTGGTTTTGATTTGTCCTGGAAACAGTGTTGATAACTTAGAGTGTTTCAGCTGCTGCTGAGCAGTGCTTGCACAGTCAAGGCCTTTTCTGCCTCTCACCCTACCAGGGCATAGGTTGGGGGTGCACAAGGAGCTGGGATGGGACACAGCCAGGACAGCTGACTCTAACTGACCACAGGGATATCCCATACCATTGGGCATTGTGCCCAGGATATAAAACTGGGGCAAGAAGGAAAGGGGGAAGTTTGGAGTGATGGTGTTTGTCTTTCCAAATTACTCTGCACATGATGGAGCCTATCTTTCCTGGGCATGGCTGAACACCTGCCTGCCCATGCAATGGACAATGAATGGATTTCTCGTTTCATTTTGCTTGTGCAGGTGGCTTTTCTTTTACCTGTATTAAACTATTTCTCACTTCTACTCTTCTGATTGTCTCCCCCTTCCCACTGTGGAAGAATGAGCAGCAGTTGCATGGGGCTGAGATGCTGGCTGAGGTTAAACCATGACAACAGACTGGAATGAAATGTGGGCCAAGGTTCACTGTAGATAGCTTGGACTAAATCAAAGAGGAGACAGCAAAGCAGCAATCTGCTTTGCCAGCAGTGGAAGGGAGTGACTGCTTGTCATAGCTCTTTATGTTCACACGGGAATGGTGAAGACCAGCTGTTTGTCACCCTAAGCCTTTCCCTGGACATTTACAGACCTTTAGCTAAACATGCCTTGTAAGCACCAACAGCACTTGCTCAACTTCTTCCTCTCCTGCTCTCATCAGCCACATCACAGCAGTGATCCTTGAGTCCCAGCAAGGTCTGCCTCATCTTCTAGTTCAGGCACCTACAGATCAATGTTGTCCCTATGTTTCTGGACCTCACTAAACTGCTACTATCTAACCCAGAGCTGACTTCAGCTCCAGGTCTGTGACAGATGAGAAAAGCCAAGTTTTATGTTTTGTAAAAGGTACGTATAGAACAGCTTTGAATGATTAAACTGTTACATGCTATTTATTAATGGGTTAATCTAGGAGACATGGCAAGGACAGATGAATAAAACTAAAGTTTTAGCTGCAGTTTTCATTACCTACTTAGAGAGCGATGTTCTTCTTTAACCAAGCATGGTTGCATAGCCGAACTTACGTCTATCCATTATGGACACTGAACTCATTACAGACCCCTGCTCTTCAGAAGGTGTGAACCTGAGCTGCAGGGAATGTAGTGTATGCCATCTCTGAACTGCAATTAGGGGAATTCATATGTTTTATAGTGTGCTTCTGCTGAAGCCACAAGCAAAATAAATGACTGAATGTCTCTTTATGTCAGTAGAGACCAGATTAGCTAACAAATTAACAATAAATACCTTGCTAAATTAAATCTTATTTTCTTCAAATAGCCACAAGGAGTGTGAACATTCAGCAGCAAGCTGATTGCATAAAAACAAAGATGTCTTAGACAAACGCCAAAAATTATAAACAAGGTATCATTTAACATCCTGATACACAGATAAGAGTGTATGAATGTGATTCAGACTTTACATAAGCATTCTCTTTCCTATTTGAAGGAAATCAAAGGCACATCTCAAAGCAAAATGATACTTTAAGTCAAAATTATTATACTAATAAAATAGGATTTTATAATGAAAGGTGCTTGTATCTTTCTATACAATACCTGCTTCCTCTCAATGAGATACAACTTACTGCTCACAATATTACATTGCCCATAGCTATTTTCTCCCCTATGGATATACACATACATGTATGCATGCTTTCCTATCTAACATGGAGATACTCTCATCCAGTGCTTTCACACTTCCTCAAGGGCTTCTTCAACTAATGGAACATGCTGCATCCTTAGGCTGACATGAAATATTCAACACCTTACAGAGGTTATGCAATCCTTTTTTAAAAAATCTGTAATTAAACTACTCTGGTTTACATGTATTAAAATATTCATAAACACTTCACTCAGTTAAATTTACTAGTACAATGGAGTCACTACCTGCAAACACTGTATAAGTTTATAAAGGTGGCAGGGAGCTTTTTTTTTTCTGTCCTCCAGAATAACATGAAGAGACTGATGTGAAAGTTTTCATCCTTTTGAATGTTTTTTTTCTTTTTACAGAAGCAACAGTGTGTAGAGTAAGTTGTCTGTAAACAGTAATCCATCTGATTTACTGGATGCCTTTTCCCCTCATCTGCTTTCCCCCCATATGTCCTAGCTCTCACTCCCAGTCCTTGATGCTCATTTGCCAGAGGCAACACTACTGTAGCTCTCTGCCTGAAGGCTGGCTCCCAAGCTATAACCAAACCAGGTGTATTGCAGCTGAATTTTGCCAGACATTTTTTGAGTAGGAACATTAATATAAGCCCCTTTCCAGAAGCACCAATTTTTTGCCAGATTTTGCTAAAAATGCCCAGTGAGTTCAATGGTTTTCAGTGTGTGTGTGGCACACCTGGATGCACAAGCAGGTAGGCAGAAAAACTGTACATTTTTTTATGCCTTCAGAAAGCCAGCCTAGGAAAGAGAAGAGATATAAAATCCCGTTCAGGCCAAACTACAGCTATAAATTAAGAGTGCATGGGAATAGAGATCCCACTGTGGAGGATCACTCTATTGTGGACAGATAATTCTGTACTTGTACAAATGCTTTTCTTGTTCTAGTTACTGCTAGAAATAGGATACAGGCTAACGATTCTGTGGAATGATCAAAAAGGACAGAAATATTTCTATCTTTTATACAACGTAAAGATATTAAAAAAAAAAAGGAAAAAGGAAATAGCAAATAGTTCTCCGAGCAGCAGTACTGTTGGGCTATGGTTTGCCTGGTGTCTGATATATTTAAGACTTCACCTACTCTGTCATAATGAATTAAGATTGACTGCTAGCTTCAAAAAGTATTTGACAGTGAACAAACAGAGAGGTGAACACAGAGGTGGATAGGCAAGACAAAAATACCTCTCCTCTCCAATCTATACCTAATCAAAGTTTAATTAAAGTTTCTCATGAAAGTCACCTGGATGAGAATCCTGATTTATGCTCCCATGATTTAATCATATCATCATCTGACTTTCTGACTGAGATATTTAACTATTATTCAAAGTGTAGAGCGATCCCACTAAGTTTCTTGCCTAAGCATCAGAAGTCCTCAGGTGCTGGTTTTCCAAGCTAAGAGTAATATTTTAGAAATAAGTATGCCATGGATTTTTTTTCATCCTCTATGATGATTTTCCCCCCATTACTAAGTTACATGAATGAATATGTTCTGTTCATAAAGAGTGACGACACAAAACAATTCATAAGTCAGAGACAAATCCTGAATTCGATTACCAGAAGCTGCCTCACTTTTCTTCTTCTTTCAGCTTTCCCTCTTTAGCTACATTTTAAAATCAGAATAATGTTTATTTAAGGTCCTTAGTGACTTTGTACTAAGTAAGAGTGATGGAGAGGTTGTTCTGGAGGAGGGTGAGAGAGGGAAGAAGCTCATGCAGGGCTGTTCCTCAACCTCAGTAAAAAGAGCCTGACAACAAAAGTATCAATAATATAATTGCTTTAATAAGATAGACTAGAAAGAAATAGATGTAGTGAGTAGATGTTATGTTCTTTCAGATGTAGAGCACAGGTGTTCATACAGCATCAGAGCTAAGACTGAATGGAATTTCCCTGTCCCCCTATGCAGAGATGATCATGTCTGTGGAGGGGAGGTCTCCCTTTTCAGCCATTTGAGAAATTGTATAATACAATAATGGCACTGTATACAAGACAACTACTTGTATTCTGTATCCTGTATTCCTTCAGGATGCTCACACATGAACTTCTTGCTACCCTTTTTTTTTAGATGAAGTCAAGGCCAGGCAGGTGCTGCCATCAGCAGAGTCAGGAGCTGCCTGCAGGCTCCCCCAGTACCATGATCAGGACCAATGCATACCACCCCTTGATCCAAGTAGAATTTACCTTTCCCAAAGCTATATTATAAGAAGTTACATGTTATATTAGTAGTACAGGGGCTTCTCAAGCCCTAAATCTGAGCCCTAACAGAGCAGATGAGACTTATCCAAGATCACTGACTCTTTGAATGCAAAGTCTTCACCTAAGCTCCCTGTACAGATGTGTGTCTTTTAAGGTTTTCCTCTGCACCTTCCATTTAAAAATAAATTGGTACATATGAAGTGTGCATGAATCATTTAAAAATGTCACCAGGGAGTTACATTAAAGGGTAATGTAATACTCTGTAGAAATTAGAAATAAATCCCCTAGCACAGAAAACTGCTGTACTGCAGAACAGCAATTACAAGCAAACAAAGGAAAACAATAAGATTCTTGAATATTCTGGCTGTATCTCCAAACCTAATTAGTTCAGCCTTGAACAACATCAAAGAGTGCTTCATTAATGAACCTCTGAATCATCTGTACTCATCTGTGACTGATAACCATGACTCAGTTCTACCAGTGACGAGGATGAGGTGGTTTGGTAATAAAGACATTAAATTGCCCACTATCTCCAACTTCTGCCATGAAGTTGCATGGGCAGGCTGTCATCCCTGCATCTCAGTTCTTCAGTGAAAGGCAGGATTCCTCAACACTGTGACATTTATATCTCTCATGGAATGGATCATGCATTGCAATGAGCCTTGAGCCCAGCAGAGTCTCCTAGGTAGTCCTGGAGCACTTAATGCAGAGAAAACATTCACAGATGGGGGTCCTCAAATACAGAATGACCTAATGTTCCAGATATTTCACAAGAAAGAGATTTTGGAAATGTCTAAGTTGTAGCAGTTGGAAAAAACAGGAGTATGATTTTAAGGAAATTATATTTAGGAGTTCATAAGAGAATAATGAATAAAGGGGAAGAAATAGTGAGCAGGGATAAGTTTAAATGAAGAGAGAAAAGATTGGGGTAACTCGGGGAAAGAAAATAAAGTTGCTATCAGATTCTGTGGAGGGAGATTAATGAGAAAAGTGAATAGAGTTATTCTGATAGGGAAACCATAGAAAGCTGTTTAATGAACAGAGGAAAAAACTACCTTAGATAGTTAATTAAAACAGTACTGCTCCTGTAAGATACTAGGTAAAACTAATAACCACAGATGCCATTGTATTCAGAATTACACTGATGACAAAAGTACATTTTAGCTGCTTCTTTTCTTGCAGAGACACATCAATAATGCAAACTTTAATTACAATCAACTACAGAACCTATGTATTAGAGCAGTGACACTTTGGTGATGTATAGAGATGTCCCACAATTTGTCATTTTGCAGAGTACAGTACAGGGACAAGCCTAACTTACCTGTGTAGAGCTGTCAGTGCCATTCTGTAAAGAATAACTTGAATGTATGCATAAAAAAGTGTATTCTATTGAATATTAGGAAGTCCCTAACATAAATACTGGGATAAATTCTGGCCTCCTCATTGTAACTAAGATATACTGTTAGATGTAACTGAAATACAAAGAGTGACAACAAAACAGAAAAAAAGAGATGATGCTTCTATGACAAAAAATTTTTCAAAATCAAAGATCTGCTAACTCAAATGTTAGTAAAAATAATGAAAATATAACATTTCAGGAAAAAGCTATTATAGTTTCAGGAATTTAGATACTCTAAGCAGGTTTATCTGATTTTTCTAATGCTCTTGTAAGTCCATCACAAAAAACAAAGCTGAAGCTGTTTTAACATCATGTATTTTCAAGTGACATCAAAAATTCTGAACAGGTTTTGTTGCATATTGGAGTATACCCCTTACAGTGCTCTACTGCTAACATACTTTTCACAATAAAAGAATGGTAAGATTGCCTGCCTGAGAAGCTGTCAGGCAAAATCCTGTTTACTCTAGCATGTCATAAAATCCAAGTATAACAAACTTTTCTGTCAATTTTAGATTTTGAATATAGCTGGATCTGACATCACCTCCCTATATAACAAATTTTAACTGTCAGTTTAGATATTTAAAAGCTTACTTGTTGTGAAACTAAATTGAGATAGCAATTTTGGCTTTTCACTTCTTTTAAGTATGAAGTCTAAGGTTAAAATTTCTTCAACCACAAGTACTCTAACTGGAGAGCAGTAACTGATTGGTGTTTGACACCTGAAACAATCCTGTGTGGCAGGAATGGAAGTTATTTCTTTTCTTTTTTTTTTCCTGATGGTGTGCAGCCTGTGTTGGCCTAGAGACTGTCTTGTGTGGAGGTAGGAGTGTTCAAGAGTGGCTGCTTTTGTACAGTTGGGCATCTGGTCTCTGGCCTTCCCTCAAGTCCTCACAACAACTTCATATCATGGATCTTCCCACACCCACAGGTTGTCCTAATGGACCTCTGGGGTCTGGTGCACACCCTCATGCACAGAATCCCTTTAAAATAGCCAAAGGGCAAGATGCAGCTTTTCCATTTCTGGGAAAAGGAAAAGTGATGTTAATTCAAGGGTAAACTGCCAGGAGGGACTTCCCTTCCCTTCCCTTCCCTTCCCTTCCCTTCCCTTCCCTTCCCTTCCCTTCCCTTCCCTTCCCTTCCCTCTCAAAAAATGCATTTTGGGG
>JAOTQP010000001.1:37776903-37809873 GCA_026413545.1 Cichladusa arquata
CTTCTCCTTCTCCTTCTCCTTCTCCTTCTCCTTCTCCTTCTCCTTCTCCTTCTCCTTCTCCTTCTCCTTCCCCTTCTTCTCCTTTTCCTTTTTCTTCGTCTTCTTCTCTCTCTCTCACCCCACTCCCTCTCCTCTCTTTTCTATTTCCCTCTATCTCTCTACCTCACATTTATTGTTAAATAAGATATGTGCTACTGATTTCAGCATATGGTCTCATTTGCACCTTAATTCAGGCAGAAGCATCTTTCACTATTCAGATCTTAACAATAAGGTTTGCCTTTTTTGGGCATAGATATTTCCAGGACATCCTGTGGGATCAGCACAAAGCAGGAGCAGAGAATGATAATAATTCTGTGTGGTTACCCTCACACAGCTTTGCAAATGTGGCATAGCATATGTGAAAAAAGACTTTATAAATTTCCAAAATTCAGCTTTTACGGATTTTACAAAATCAAAAAGTTAGCAAACATCTCTAAGTTTATCACGGTTTTATCACAGGTTTCAGTTCTTCATTATGAGATGCTTCTTGGAAAGTCCAAATTCTATGTGCTTTCATGAGAGGGACCATTCACATGCTGAAATCAGACTGTGCCACTCTGCAATAAATTCTTCTGGCACCTGTATATTCCTGAGCCATGAACTGCACTTGAGAGTGACTGAACTTTGACTGCCTGATAACCTCCAAACAGTATAAAAAAATGAGAAAAGTAGACATTTTATGGAGCTACTTATAAGCTTATCTCCTCCAGAAAGCCTCACTTTCTAAGTCAGTCAGTGGCAGAAGTCAGTCCAAACCTGACAGTGACACTATTATTGTAGTGTGTGTGTGCTATTGCATCTGGGAGCAAAGAGAAAGTAGTGTCAAACTCCAGTATGTGCTAGCAAAAAGAAATCCAAAGAAGAAAAGAAGCTGCTGGTAGTTTTCACTTGAAGTTCTATTTATTTTGCTAAATCACTGAGTTACAACTAGAAAATCAGAGTAAGCTCTTGTTCTCTCTCCTCCAAGGCAAAAGGTAATCCTGAACATGCCTCAAAAGCTGACAATTTGAAGAAAAGTCAACCCATATCTCACTGAGCACAGTGTTTAAACCAAACAGATCTATTACTGTAGCAAAGTGCTTTCTCCCTTTCCTCACATTAGCTGACACCTGACTGTTGTTTTGAATGTGGTACTCCACACTTAAGGCCAACACGGAGCTGTATGTTGCTCTTCCATACCCACTGTATCCTCCTTTCTCTCTCACCAGACTCGTCTAATAAGCTCTTTGCTCTCTTTCCCTCTCTATGTTGCTAAGACTTGGCACCAATATGCAGTTCTCATTTCTTCCAAAGGACTGGAAAAGTCCTTTGACTTTCCCCCCTTGCTGCACTGCTTCTGTTTTTTGTTCTGTGTCAGTCCCAGCCCTGGTTCAACTTCATCTCTCACCTACCCATCGAGTTTGTTTCTGGACCTCAACTCTATTTCCTGCATGGTACATTTTTTCTAACCACAAACATATTTTCTTCTCTAACGTTTTCTCTACCCAAGCTCTTCTTTTGCAGCCAGTCTTTTTAAATTTGGGATAAAAATAATAACCCCTAATACTCTTTCACCTAAATTAAATTGAGATAACTGTTCAAAATTTTGATGACAGCAGGTTCCTACAAGTGTTGCCTGTTAGGTGGGGAAACAACTAATCCATGTGCAGAGGAGTTTATTTTTTCAGTATCCAAGTGCCAGGTTAGTTAAGTTCTCATATAGGAGGTCTGCTGACCATTTTAAAGGAAATTTTGACTCCTGCTGTTGTATTTGAAAACCAAACAAGCCTGAGAAACTAAACAGGTTTCAGTAGAAATGTAGAACAAGCAAATGTAAATGTCTGTAGCTGCACTCTGTTGTTTCACTCTGCTGAAGTTTTAGGAAGAAGGAAGACATAAATTCAATAAGATCATAAATTGATAAAAAATAAGCAAGTAAAAATACATAATAATTATCTATACATTAGTTATATAACTAAACATACAAAATTTTAAATATTTTAGTTATAGCAATGCAGTCCTATCTCTTAAATCTCCCAGTTCAAGAGAAGAGAATATTTTTTTTTAACTTTCATGGCTGCTTTACACTAAAGTAACTTGTCCCACCTTATGCTTGCACAGTGTCTCATGCAGGAAAATTCTGCTCTGCCTGGACACTAAAATAAGAAATAAAATTATTATGCATCCATCATTCCACAAAGAATACAAATGGAGAACAGCTATTTACAGTACTGCATTTATAATTTCCTCCTGTTTTATATCACTACAGGAAGTGATAAAGGTGAGGTGGAAACACGAACTCTGATCCTCAAAGAACAGCACTGCCATTCTTCATTCAAAAGCTTTATCAGAGACAGAAAGGGAGCAATTGAGTAAGACAGTTTTCATCACATGCTGCTTCACCAAACAGGCTTTTGACATAGTCATATTTTGTGTTCCCCAAAATAGCACTTCAGCATGCTTCAGTTTATGAACTTGTTTTTTTTAACGCCTTTGAATTTAATTAGGCTATTCATCAGTTTGGTAAATGCAAAGAACCTTTTAAAAGGGGAACAGTGATTGATTTTTAAAGTGCTATAATCACTCCATCTAGCTATTAAAAAATACTTTCCAATATATTTCAAAGCATATTAATATTCACTTTTTAAAATACAACATCTTCTGTCCTTATTTTAATATATAACCAAGAAGCTACCATAATATCACTAGGTGAAGTTCTTTACCCAGCAAAGCTCCTGTATAAAGCTCCCATTAACATCTGTCCTTCATGTGAACCTTGCTGACATAAGAGGAAATTTTGAGAGTCAAGTAAAATCTGTCCTATACAGACTCTACATCTGGGTCTGAACGGACTCACATGCAAACTGAAGGTCTATGACTATACCAGCACATTTCCCTCTAGCATAAACTACCATTATTTGTACCCAAATAACAGTTTGAGAGGAGTCTCAAGCATTTGTGTGTGTGACTGCACTGAGCAATGTCGAAAACTGCAAAAAAAGGGAAGTCCAGAACTGGCTAATTTGCCAGAAATCCTAAGGAATCTTGTGCAATTCAGGTCTCTTGTTTTGCAGAGTCTTGCACCAAATTGCATCAGAAAAAACACCTTTATATACTGCAGCATTTGTAACTTAGTCAGTCAGTCCCAGGGAGGAAACTCACCCCTGAAATATGTGTGTTCTAAATGTTTTCAGCCATAGATGGTGTCACAGACATATCCCTCCCAAACAGAGGCTGTTGCCTCAAAGAGAAAGAGTTACTATTCAGACGATCAGTGTGATGGTTTGCAACTTTTCTGTTCTTGGCAAGGCCCAAAACCAAAGCTCAATCATCAGGAGCATCACCTGCGTGACAAAGCTGACTGACCTCCAGGTGTATTGTCACCACCACAGATCTGAGTGCTGAGTGTGATGGATACAATGAGCAGTTCTGCTGTGTGAGATGCCTGTAACTCTGCCTGGGGCTGGCCAGCTCTGGAGAGAGAACTAATACTGCACTCTCTGTGAGGCTGCTCTCTGCAACCAGCAAATGCTGTCGTATTGAAAGGAAAGGCAGTGAGACACCTTCAGTCTTTCATTTCCATGCAGCAAATGCTTCACAACACTCCTGCATCCCTTCTCTATACCAATCTGAGTTGTTCACTTCACTGTCTCTCACTTCAGCTGTCTGTCCTCATTCATCCCTCTGCACAGAATCAGCTCTTCTCCATCTATCAATAGTGTCATCCTGCACTTTCCCTAAGTATTTTTCCCTTGCTTTGTCATTAATAGCATTTCTTCTCCATGTGTCCCTTCATATTACTTTGTTGCTGTTTCTTACCTTACCTTACCTTGCTTTTACCTTACCTTAACCTTGCTTTACCCTCCCTTTGTTCCATCTTGGCTTGAGCAACATACAGGCAGACTTGATCCCGTTCCAGCCACAGCCCATAGCCCGTTGAAATCCTGCATGAGCCATGTGGTGATGTAGTGCACACCAGCAATCTGCCATACCTTTAGCAAACAAGAATATATTCTACTCAGCCCATGGATATTAAAAATTACAAAATGTGTGTGGGAGTGTAATTGCCATTCCCCTCATTTTGCTGTTGGGTTTAAAGCATGTTAAATTGACCACTATAAAAGTATTTCAATTATGCCATTAACAGCAAAAAGAAAGCCAGTCATGAGTCACACCAGTAAATTTTAGGGAAGACAAACAGACTCATACTGTGTGCACACAGACCTCTTCTATTGATATAATACTCGATAATCCTGAAGTGCCTGACTCAGTGCAGCATGCAGAGAGCTCAGGAGCCTTCTAGCGCTCAGGGATGCTCTCACAGCACTTTGACCACAGGTCAGCCCCCAGGAAGGAGCCTGGGAGGAGCAAAGCACAAGGCAGGCACCCTTCTTGGATGCAGAGCAGCAGGAAATGGTGGCACCAGCCTATGCAGGGTGTTTTGCAAGAGCATCAGTGGATGATTGGGCCTTAAGAAATGAAGCAGGCTTATAAAGACGAGAAGTGCAGCCAAAACATTTTTCTTTCAGGAGAAAACAGTGTGCAAATGGGCACGTAACTGCAGCTTTTCCTGAGCTTTACACTCCTCTGTCACAGAACTGCACTTTTGTTTTGGAAGGGAGTTTCAACTGTGAAGAGCACTGAACAGCAAATGCACTCTCTTCACTCTGCTATATTTTATCTGATAGATTTAAATAATTCATATAATAGCTACAAAAAAAATCCCAGAAAGCAAAAGTGTTTTAAAATTTGCTTCCATTTGTGTAGTTCAGGCTTCAGTGAAACAGCTCAAAAATAAAGGCCCATTCAAGCTGAAAGAGGACAATTTTGGGGGTTCTTGCACAAAACACTTTTACTCTCAGAGTAGACTGCTCTGAGTGATCCTTTTCCTTCTCAATTTTGTTGCTACAAATAGCAAACTCTCCTGCCTCCAAGCTGCATTACCTTGAGAGAATGAATGCTGCTTACAGAATTCAGAACACTATACATGCCATCAAAATATTACAATGCATTTCAGTTCTGGAGACAACACCATGGAAATATGCCCCAAGAATGCCAGAGGTAATGAAAGGCTGATGAATAGAACATGAGATGGAGGAGCCCTGCTCTGTTGATTTTTCATTTATTACAGTTCAGGCCCTCTGTTATGCATACCATGCCCATACTGGTTACAGGATGGGTAGTGCTTAAAATGGATTCTGGTTGCAGAATTAATTCCTGCTTCCATTCAGATTACAGGAAGTTTTAGCTACATTTTTTTTAATAAATGATTGGCGCAGATACCTTGATTAGTTTGTTAAAATCATTGGATTCTTTTCTTACATAATAAAAATAATTTTTGGAGGTTTTAATTATTTTCTTAAGCTGTAAACTATTTCCATACATTTAATAAATTAGGCATTAATGAGGCCAATATAGTTCTAACAAAAGAAATAAAAGAGACGATTGTATCAAGTCAGCGTAATTTAGCAATTTGCTTGTACATACATCTTAGGTGTCTAACAAAGGCAATTCTTCTCAAGCAAGTGCCAAATTTTCCTGTGTAGACAATTAAGGTGCGTCATTGACTTTTATGATTTCCAGAGGGAGAGAGATGCTGTCTCTCAGAGCTGGATGGCCTGGATCCTGCGTGATGAAAAGCAGGAAGAGACTCCTATTGTATGAGATCCTATTATATTGAAACATTTTTGCTTGCAACTTTAACTAGATAATCACCTCTACTTACAAGATTCTAAAAAGAAGCATTTTAGCAAGCTCTGGAGTTCTTTATGCTCTTGCACACACTTTCAGTTTGCTGCCTTTAGCTGCTGGAGAGTTAAGAGAAAGCACTCTTTCATCAGGCTACCTTTTGCAGAGAAGAGCTGCATGTCAAGGACTCATCCCTGACATCCTACATTGTGCGTCATGACATCCATTTATACCAGGCTTGTTGTATTCCATCCCATGGCCTGGGATAATGAGGTGTATGGCTGGTGTACCAGGACTTGATGTGTTGCAGCATGGCATTATCTGCCTTGGGAAATGTGAAATGAAGGCATTGTCTGCAAAAATATAATTAAGGAAAAGGTTTCTTAGCCCTTAATAGCAGAGCACGAACACTACCAAGGCTGCTGCTGTTTCTTGAACAAAAATAGAATAACTAATGCCAAATGGAAATGGTTTTATTCTTCTTTGGAGGTTGGAGGAATCATTCTGGAGAATACAGAGACTCAAGAAATATAGAATGAACTGAAGCAACTGGAATCAAGGTTATATAGCTCTCTTGAAAACTTAACTGAGGCTTTGTGTTGGAATAATGTGTTATTATATTTTCACATCACCTGCAACCCAGCAAAAGGAGTTATTCCTTGAAAATAAGTGTTCAGAGAATTCATATCCTCACAAAGGAATCATGTCATGAGAATCAAAAGCAAAAGGCTTGCTGGATGATCAGAATTTGGAGATAAATTTTCCTTGTACTACCTGCTCATGAAATCAGCCTACACTGCTGCTGAAATCACAGGGCTTTTTTCATAGAAAAAACACACAATCATGTAATTCATGGTTATGCACACAAAAATGCAGCATTACTCATATGTTCTTATGACTAATGGGAATTTTGTGATTGTCTGTAAGGCAGTGGCATGCAGGAGCAGCCCTAATACGGATTTGGCATCCATTACATTTAGCATCCTGGAATCTGGTGTTACACAAACACAAAGGATGGCACATGCTTGGGAGAGTTTACATCTTAACTTGACATAACTGATCAATGAACCTCATTGGTAACAAATAGGGTGGAACATTGGAAAGAAAGAATAAAATGCAGAGAATAAGAACCATATTATTTAAGTGAGCAGAAACACTCGTTACTTTTCTTTCTTGAGGACCTCTGAGAAAGATAAAGCTACATGTCTGTCAAGGCTTATAGTATGGGAGGATGTGAGAGATGGGCAACCCCAAAACCAAGGTCCTGGCAGGGATGCTGCACTTCCCATGAGAGATCAATGCTTGACAAAACCCTAAGAAGATGGTTTAGCAAAGGAGGAATACAAGGGGAAAAATAAAGTAAAATTCCCCAAAGGAGAAAATGTTTGCAGGATCAGAACCTTGGTCTTTATCCTCTACAGAGTCCTTTATATTGAGTTCAGTGAAATTTAAAAGCCATTCTTTCCCTTTAGTCATGGGATGAAGCTATATAGAGATGATGAGACTAGTGCAAATGAGGTGCTATTTTCCCTCACTGGCCCATCAGGGCAAGAATCTGTAAATTCCATTTTTGTGGTATGACAGAATAAAAATATGTATGGCTGTACCTTCAACAAGCTTTAAAGTCCCTGTATTAACACCTAGGTCAGTGTGAGTGCATGCTGTTGAGAATTAGACTGTAAGCATCTACATTCTTATGCAGTCCTTTCCTCAAAAGAATGAAGCAAACACATGTCTCTGCCAGGATGGCTTTAGGACCCACATTTCAAGAAGAGTAGCTGGCCCATTGCTGCTTGTTATGGTCAGAAATATCTTCTTGAAGTAGCACATAAAAGTGGAGTGAACCTGGTCTAATTAGGGTAACATCATCAGTCAAGAGTGCATTCATAACATCTTAACATTTCCTCATGTTGGTTCTGTATATCAGCTCTCCTTCAGGTTTTAAATATTCAGTTCTGGCTTTATGAAGACATTGAAATACAAGAACCACACAAACCACAATGTTCCACTGCCTGAAGTCCTAAATATTGATGACAGCACAATTGAAAGAAGGGCAGCAGTTCTAATTTTGTCCTGTCTTTATCCTGCATGTGTTGGACATCCTGTAATTGTCAAAGCAGTCCAATGACAGATTCCAGTAAAGTGAAATTGCTTTTCAACTGCTACAAAATAACAACCACCAGGATTTGGAGAAAATAGCTGAAAATGGTGACATGAATATTGCACACTCAAATCACATGATTCAAAACAGTCACTGATATAAAAAAATTGATTACTGAAGGTGCCACTGACATGCACAAAAGATGCCTGTTGTCCAATACAGCAAATGTTGAATAAATTGCGTTTGCTGGAGAATATAATTATTTCTGTTAATAACAGTCATTAAAGACATTCCAGGCTCTGAGGTTTTTACATCTGTTGAACTTTCATTTTTTTATTATATATGGAAATTTAACAAGTAATACTGAATTCACACAAACCCTTTCACAGATGAGGTCTTTTATATGAAGAAAAGATGCAAATTTAGAAATAAATTGTCAAGGTTTTCATGATACACTGTTGTATTACTGTACTTATTTTGTAAGCAGAAGTTGAGCAAATTCACACCTAGGGTAGTAAATCTGTATTTAAACTTCAGGCAAAGGTTCAGTTCACACTTGGATAGTGTAGAAGTCCTCAGAGCTGACCACACAAGAATGAGGGTGTGCCCAGATGAAAGGATTCAATTTTGCGCTTCAGCCCAGGGGTCCTGGCCCATCCTTGCCCTGGTGGTTCCATCATCTGCCCAGATGCCCCAGATGAGCTCTGCCCATCCCAGGGAAGCTCCCTTTCCTCATACTGCACAAATCATGTAACTTCATGCTTTGAACCATCTGTCATTTAGAAAAATGTACAGGTGGAATGGGCATTTAATTACCTCACTGAGAACCTCACTGATCAGTTGTTGGTCTATTGCTAGAAATGCCACACTGGTTCTGGTAGTTTCTGATATATATGTCTTTTCACACCAGCCTGTAGAGGTGAGCTGCAGGTCCTGCAGGTATTTCCATTACAATATACTGGATTTATCCAGAGGAAACAGTGAGAACAAAGAGCTACATTTATCTTTCACCTTGGCATATGCACCATATTTCATGCTAGACCCTGCATAAAAATTTTCAGGGGGCAATCAGGAATGGATTGAAGGAAACTGACTGAAAAGGTTCCTTCCACAGTCTTCACAGGAAGTCACAGACTATGTATAAGATATTTTTAAAAGCCTTTTTACTACTTCCATTCTTTTTCTGGTGGTTCACTTTTCAGCTGACAAAGTGATTTATTAACTGTCTTAAAAAAAAGTTCCATTTCATTGAACAAATGATAAATATCAAAACCTGAAGTCTGACCCAACATCAATATCAAACATTGGCAGACTTAGTTTACTTTTCAAAGAATAAACAAAAGGAGAATGAATGAATACTCAATATAAGAACAAATTAGAAAAGAATTATTGTTAGCCACAGTGATTGAAAGTCTCAACTCACTGTGTATATTCTACTAGAGGCAGATGATAATCACATTTGAAAATTGTGAATTTCCCCTCCTCCCGTGGATAAAGGGAGTCCATGAAGAAGGAAACGTAGTTTTCATTAGCAAAATAAAGCAAAACACTAACCTGTATTCTATTACTTTGCCTTCTCCTACCCACCATCCACCTTGGGGATGCTGTGTGACAATTGTGTTGTCACTTCTGCTAAATTCATGGAGAAGTGTGCCTTGGTGCTCCTGCAAGTAACTCCAACAGGGAAGATGGTGTCATTCCCAAATACACACACACACACACACACACACACACACACACATACACACACACATTTGGCACAAAGGCAAACATTGGGAAGCAGTGAAAATTCATTAATTCATAGAAAACGTGATTTCCTACTGTTCATGAATGCCATTAGTTTCATTTAAGCCATTTATAACTCCTTCATTGTATTTTGTTTAAGCTCCAGCCTTCCTAAATCGATCTTTTCATTTCAACAACTGTTTAAATACAGAAAGACATGTAAATATGAAAATATTCACAATTTTGATTCTACTCGTCTTACATCTTGTTAATGCTTGTTGAACTGGCTGTTAGAGCAGTGAAGAATGGGAAGGATCAAATAGTACCCAGCTGCAGTGACACCTGGCTATTTGCTACACCTACCTGTGTCAGCCAATTCTAGCCAACGTCCTGCAAGAAGAATGGAAAATCCACATGAACAAGTGAGACTTCTTGCAACAGCACTATTACCTCATTTTATCCAGATCAATTTTCATTCCCTCCTTGGAAGGTGGTGGAGGGCTGGAGAGGTCCAAACCCTCCAGAACAGATTCAGAAGTTCTGTGGCCTGTAGTTTCTCAAGCTGCATTTCAGCACCAGTAGCAGAGGAACAAATGGTGCATGATTTTCACCTGTGGGACTGTACATACCGTTTTCCCCAAGCAAATCCTAGACACTACCAGCAGATGATTTACCAGCATAAGCCAGAATACCTTTAGGCTCTTAGAAACACAGCTACTCTGAACATTTCCTGGTGTCCATATGGCACAGCAGCATGTAACAGAAACAAACTCAGTTTTCAGAAAGAATCTGGAAAACTGTTCAAGGAAAAAGATTTTTTGAGTAGAAGCAGAGGGTCAGGAGTGGAGATCCTGCAGTGAAAGAAGCAAGAAGCTGGAGGCAGTCAGGGCAGATTCCTCCACGGAAATGCACACTTCCTCAGTGGAAAGATGACCACAAGAAAGGCAGGCTTGAACCAAAACTAAATACTACTAAGGGTTTTCCAGATTTATCTCTGAGCTCAACTTCTAAAGGAACCATTGCACAAAAGTATACATTTTAGTAATTTAAAAATTAAAATTTGATTCTACTTCTTGAGCTTTTCAGAAAGATGAGCTAGGGGAAAATGCAGCTCAAGGAATACTGAGGATACTTATTTTTAGTTACTCTTGTATAGGTACGTACTGTGGCAGATCTGGCTGAGACACAGAAGCCCCTGCACAAAAGCAAGGACAAGGATAAGGAAGAGGAGAATGGCATTCTTCAGCAAGACAAAAATAGAGCATAGACAGAAAGAAAATGAGTTTCTGACCTATCTTTTCTTCTGTAAGATACCAGATTGGTAAACAGTAAGTGTAGCTTGTCTCCCTGGCACTAGCTGAAGGCCAAAGATAGCACATCGACCTTCTCCAGGGTCTGCTGGGACTGGAGCAACCTTCAGGGTCAGGCTTGTCAGATTTGCTGATATCACAGGAGATTGTCTCCATGGCTAAAACACAGGCTGCTGTCATATATCTTTTTGCTGCTTATCCAAGTGACCATGAAGAAAAAAATCAATTTAGCTTCTCTAAAGTAGAACTGCACAAAATTCATGCGGCTGGAAAAAAAGTGTGGCTAAGTGGTGTTAGGATTTGTCATAAGAATAAATGTATTTAATTCTAAAGTCTAATTCTCCACCAATTTTTAGATTCCTACATAATAATAAGAAACTCAATTTATGTGAATTTTTACAGTGTCAGGACATTGACAGAGCCTGTGACAGGTGCTTCTGGGGAGGAAAAAACAGAAAATAATAGTGCTATACAGACTGGAAAATTTCAAAGGCAAACCCTCTACTTTAAAGAAGCATACTCAATAAATTCAGAACACTGAAGTCACAGGGAAGAGAAGCCTGTTCCTGAGCAATTCCATGTGTCATCCAGGTCCAGCTTAGTCACAACCGACTCACAGCAATGTTTCAACTCTCAGCATCCATAGCTGGATACCTTCTCCACAATATTAATTACCTGGTTACTTTATTTCTTAGGCTTTGCCAGAGAAGTGGTGACCGTCCTCTTCCTGGCAGTTCTTGAGGCCAGGCTGGATGAGGCTTTGAGCCTCAGATCTCCTGGAAGAGAGATGCATGGCATGACCCATGGCAATGAGGTTGAGCTCAAAGATCTTTAAAAGTTCTTTCCAACCTAAACCATTCTGTCAGATTCTGCAATTCTATGACTTCTGCTTTAACCTCCTCAAATAAAGTCAGAATACAGTTATAATGCTTCAGATTCAAATTTGAATGGTAGAGGCAACTCTATTATTTTGGTTTGTCTTGCTTTCATTTGCTTTCAGAGATCAGATCCTTTCAAGATAGTAAGTTTTAATTCTGAGTGTTTCTGGTAGGGACCCATCCTTTAGAACTGAAAAAATCATCAGAAATGCAAAATCCTGTGGAGCTACACTCCCCACTGACAACTTGGTAGAAAGAATATGTATTCTTCTAAAAGAAAAACACCCATTTAAGATCATATGATTGCAGGAAAGATTTTTAAGTGCAAAAATTAAGGACCTATTTTCTGTAGAGATATGGTGGAAATCATGTGTCTAACTAGCATTTGTATCTTCGTAAATTTTCCTCTTCAATGAATATTCAGTTATTCAATTTGCCAGCATAAATGAACAATTTTCATGATCTACTTAGGTAAAACATATTATACTGAAACCTGAAATGGTTGTCAATTATATATATGGCTATTTTATTTTTTAAACCTGGAAGTAGTCCTTTCATGTAGTTGCTGCTGATTATTAAATAATCATTTATTATGTTCTTTACATATCATATAGATATTCATGAAGTGATGATAAGTATGTTCTGAAATATCTATCATAAATGGCTGGTTTTGAGTTTTGATTTTTCTTCTTTTCTGGAGAAGCAGTGTCCAATTATTTTCTGTGTTTTTCCTGATGGTTGAATATACCTGTTTTATCACATAGCTCAAGTAAGCTTGCAGTGTTGACTACATGCATTTAAAAATATTTTACTCTATTGTAACATAACTGCTTATTATAAAAAGTATAATATTATAAATAATCTTGGGAAATTTCCCAAGCAACATAAATCTGTTTTTCTTCAAACCATTTTGAAGTGGTATGTTTTGGACACATTGGAACCTTTCTGAGCCCTGCATCTAAATTTTAAGACACCTACTTCGTCAGGGAGTTAAACACATTTTCCCATAAGTGGTGCACTTTACAGGTTTCAAATGTGTTTTCAAAACTACCTCTGCCAAAATCTTTGCTATCAAACATGGCATGTATTCAGCTTTTATCTTCCTTTTGGTTCTGAGCCCCACTCTAAGAAGAATAAGGCAGTCAGTATTTCTTCTCTGTTTGATTTTCTCCTTGACCTGTCCTTGAATATTAACATGTTGTAATTTCTTTTTGAAGAAGTTGTAATAGGTTCACAATGTCATGTAGCAGTTAAGTAGTCGATTCTGGTTTCCTTTTTAAAATATAATAGAAAAACACCCCAACTGTCCACTTTCCCAATGACTACAAGAGGGAATTTCTTCCTACATCCCCCCAAATATTTTCAAGAAATCTTTTTCCAGAACTCAGAAACATTTTTTTTTTTTTGCTTACTCAATGGCCATCTTCGTCACCTTCCTTTCAGCTTTCAGTGTCATGCTGCCCTTAGAGATATCAGCATCACCTTTGATCAAGGTGATGCTACTCCTTGACTGAGGAAAAAAAAGGGAGCATCAAAGTGCAGGGGAGAGATTCAATATTGCCTTTGCACAAAGCAGCAACACGTCACAGTAATAGTTGTACAATAGCTGTACTTCTGTGCTGCAGTAATGTGCTGTGCTACTGTAATATGCTGGACTACCATAGCAGCTCTGCTATCCTCACTTCCAGAGGAAGAGACATAAAATGAAATTGCTAAAAATAACTCTTCAGATGAGAAGCTGTTCCTATTCAGCTTATAAAAAGGAGGCTGAGATAAGATCTTACGTAGCTACTCATACATGTAGGGGAAAAAAAGATCTTACAAGTGTGTAGTTCTGGCTTTTAGGAAAGAAAGTAAAACTGGAAGTCTATTCAGTATTATACAACATGAGACAACCAGATCCGATGAGCAGAAGTCAGGAAAATTCACCTTGACATATGATGCAGTTTTCCAACAGGGAAGATGATAAATTAACACTGATTTTGGAGGGTGATACAGTCACTATAATTGGAAGGTGACGTTAGCTGCTGTCCTAAAGATAGGATTTGATCCAGCTTCTGAGGTTGTGAAGATAGCACAGGAAGGTACCAAAGTAAGCCTAAGAGGTTGTGGTCCTTCTTGCCTTGGATCTTGTGGCTCTAAATACCACTCTGCCATCCACTTTCAGCCACATATTCCTAGGGCAAGGAAGGTACGACATTCTTGCCTGCGCAGTGCCACAGAAGTGGTAGGTCTGCAATAAATGACTGTAATCTCTTCTCAAGGCTCCTCATTTCAATAAGAACAACAATTGGCCAAATTTTGTTTTCTGCATTTTTCTCCCTTATTCTAAGACATCAGACTTTGACTGGAGCAGGATAACAGATGAACTGGCATTCTGAAATGTATCTGTCAAAAGATGGATGATTGACATTTACTTAAAGTCAAACTGAACATCAGGTTTGGGATAATAAAGAAATGCTTCTGAGAAGAAAAATATATTCATACTGGAAAGACTCATTGCACTTTTTGCAATTTAAGTAAAAGAGGTCCTTTCAGTCATAGTAGATTCCCTTCGCTGTACACTGATGCCTCAATCATGTCTGTTCCCACTCTGGTACCAAAGGGTTTAGTTGCTTGAGGATTGAAATATTTAAGTCTAATTAAAGTCATTGTGTTCAGAACGGAATGTGTGGGTGACATTTACAAGCCTTTAATATGTGAGAAGTCAGTTTAAGTAATTTAACAGTCATCTCTGGCCTCTGAAGATGACATACTCCATGAAATGGTGAAATCACTACTTCTCTAAATTGATCTCCCTCATAAATACAGCATCAAATCTGGTGTCATTTGTTACCCTAAATGTTTTTACTTACTGAGAGCCTTTTGGGCCCTTCTTAATCCATACTATCTCCTTTCAGTTTCTGCTGCAACGTGTGCACCCTGCCAGGGTGGATGGGCAGCCTGCCTCTGCCCTGGTTCCTCTGCTTTCTCATGGGGTAATCTGTGTGTGTCTCAGCCAGGAGCAGGGAACTGGTGCACTAAGCCACGTGGGACTTCTACAACATCTGGAGACAGCATACAATATCCAAGAATCATCCCAAAACTTGTGTCTCCATCAGAAGCCAAAGGATTTAGACTCTTAGCTATGACCAGGAAAACATCTTGACATCTTACAGGACCAGGAAAACAAATGACATCTTATGAGACTTACTAAGTTTGTCTATGATGCTAAATTGGGAGGAGCTCCTGACTCCTTTGAAGGCAGAGGGGGGTCTGCAGAGAGAGCTTGAAACAGTCAAGGGTTGGGCAATCATCAACCACCTGGGATGGGGCAACCCTGAATTATGTACAGACTGGGGAATGAGATGCTGGAAAGCAGTGCCATGGAAAGGGACCTGGGGTCCTGGTCAGTGGTGCAGCCAGGAGGGCCAGCCCTGTCCTGGGGTTCATCAGCCAGGTAAGGGAGGGGATTGTCCTGCTCTGCTCTGCACTGGGGCAGCCTCACCTTGAGTATTGTGTGCAGTTTTGGGTGCCACAGTATCAGAAAAATATTACACTATTAGAAAGTGTCCAGAGGAGGGCAACAAATTTGTTGAAGGGTCTTGAAGGAAAACCTTATGAAGAGAGGCTGAGGTCACTTGGACTGTTCTCAGCCTGGATAAGAGGAGCCTGAGGAGAGACCTCATTGCAGTCTGCAACTTCTCATGAGGGGAAGACGAGGGGCAGGCACTGATCTCTTTGCTGTAGTGACAGGACCAAAAGGACTGACAGGAAGCTGTGCCAGGGGAAGTTTAGGCTGGATATTAGGAAAAGATTTTTCACACAGAGAGTGGTTAGGCACTGCAACAGGCTCCCCAAGGAGTTCAAGAAGTGTTTGGACATGCTCTCAGGCACATTGTGTGGATCTTGGGACTGTCCTGTGCAGGGCCAGGAGTTGGACTCAATGATCCTTGTGGGTCCCTTCCAACCCAGCACATTCTATGATTCTACAAAAAACAATAAGAGCCCAGTAGCTAAGAGGCTCTGAGTGCCTGTTCTCATGGTTCCAAGAAAAGGAGCTTCCAGAAGCTATAAATACATTCAAAAAGCAAAGATAAACAGAGAAGATACAAGCAATCACAGGAACAATCCTTCTTACACAGGGAAGAGGTTTCCAGCACCTTTAGCGTGTCTGTATCAGAAAACTAAACAATGAGATCTGCTTTACAACTTCTGCCCTGATCTAGTACAGCTGTCCAACACCTCAGATTCACCTCTGCTAGGATCTGTTTTTTGGATGATCCACACCCTCACCTTGGGGCATTGCTTTCTGTCCCTTTTCCCAGAAGACCAAAATCCCACTCCTTGTTTTTGGTCATGCCTTCAAAACTTGATCCAAGATAAATCATCTTGGAATGGACTTTTCAGGCAGGGTAGGGAAAAGAAAAAGAAAGACATATCGAGATTAAAAAACAGCCCCTCATGTACAATCCCATTAGTCATAGCATCCCAGAACTCCACTCCCTGCCCAAGATTCCTTTGAGCTAGAGCGGGTAGAACACTGAATAAAATACTGCCATGTCACAGACACTTATAATTCGTTGAACATTAGCTTTAAAAAGCCTGGGAGTCTGGTAGATAGTGCTTTATATTTACTTTTGCTGTACAGCCAGGTCAAAGAAAGTACAGGGAGTGGACAGTGGAACAGGTTGGTTCCTTGATTGCCTGGAAGTCAACGAATCATTTCACTGTATCTTGAAAACATATATTCATATATATACAAACATATATACCATCTGCTGTGACACAGAGTGGTTTTACAACAGGAGTTTTAAAGCACTTATTACAATAAGTTCTGTGGAAGGCCAGTCTGTGCAAGCAAAACACAATGTGTCTAACTGATCTATGAAAAACTGCAGAAATTTGAGGTATTTGGCCTGGCAGGAGAAAAGAGAGTTCCTACATTTCCTTTAGAGTTAATGGCTCAGGGTAGGTGTCTCTGAAGACAGTGGGAGATGCAGCCTCACTAAGCCAGATCTTTATCTTTCTTCATTAGTTACACAGAGGCTAAAATGTTAGATAATTTTGCCTATTTAGAATCCACTCCACATAGTCCTCTTTGAAGATACCAACCTAATAAAGCATGACCAGCTCTCTTCAAAAAATGAAATTATAACCATTTTGTCCCACTTTTCTATCACATAGATAATAACAAAGCAAATGTTTGCTCTAGAGGGGGACAGCCTTGGCTTTGCACCCTCACAGACCCAGGGAAATTTGCCTTCATCTTTCCCAGGAAGATCTCCTAACAGGATCTGGTGTAATAAATAGAGGAGAATATCTCCTCTTTTTGTGCTAATGTGGAAAGGTATCAGGTGAAAAAAGACAGTCATGGAGTTTCATACCTTGGGCACTGTTATCCAGGGATTTCTGTGTGTAAATCCCCTCATTTTTTATATGCTTTCCCACCTCTTTTCCAGGAAATAACACAGATATGCCCGGTGATTGAGACTTCTCCCTTTCCAAGTTGCAAGAAACAGCTGAACAGCTATTTGTGCAGCCAGCCACATCCATATATGTAAGAATGTGATATGCTAAAATGTAAGAATGGGCTATGGTCCCAGAGTGGAGGAGGGCATAATGCATGTAGTAATATATAGAGTAAAAGCTGTAACATAACCCCTGAGCTTTAGCTACTAGCAGAGGTAACTAACTTGCCCCACAGGCACTGCTGTTCTTCCCTTTGCAGTGATGTGCTATCTGCAAGTTTTCAGCTGGCTTTCTTCAAGCCTTTCCAACTATTAGGAATAAAAGCACATACCTATCATAATATCTGAGGCATTCATAAAACAACATTTTCCACAGCAACTCAGTGGTGAACAAGATCAAGCAGAGAACCAGAGCTGTTTTTGCAAGGGAGAAAAATACAACTATCATTTTAAGATTATAGGTTAGGAGGGTCATTCCTCCCTTCCTTCTCCTGCTGTCAACAATAAAAGTCATAAAAGTCTCCTGTGTGTGGGTTTGCATGAGTGGGCTCTACGGGGACATATGGACATGGATGGAGAAAGAGAAAACAGCCATTCAAAGGCAGGTGATGGCACTGAAAGGGAGCATGGGAGAGTCTCCCAAGAGCTGAGGAAACCCCAATCCTCCTCCAAGCCCATGAGAATGAATTAACTCATAACACCACAAGTCAGTGGGATTTGAGAGTGGCTGCCCATGGGCACCATCCCAAAAGGAGGAGGCTGCCTCCCTGCAAAGGCTGTGATGGAGCACACACCTGCCCCGTGGGGCTGGGAGCCTCGGAGGGTGCCAAGCCAGGCTGACCCCAGAGCCCTCAGAGTGAGTGTCCATGGATAATTGTGGCAGCCTGCCTCCATTAAGAGTATTGGCTTCAGCTATACTGAATATCAGATACTAGCAGGGGTCTGTGTCTCCACTGATTTGGCAGCAGGGGAAAGGGAATGTTCAAAACTTCCAGCCTATTTTATACTAAAAAACATCCCTTTTTTTCCCCGCAAAATTACTTTTTTTTTTTCTCTCTCAGCCTTTCACTTTTAAGGCTGTCTTGACTATCATTTGGGGTTTTCAGTCATTTATAATTACTGTTATCTTTTTTTTATTTACTTCACTGGGAAAACTGTAGATGTGGGGAAGAAAAGGCATCTTGCCAAAGCATTAAATGTTCTTGTTTTGTTTTTCAGGGATAAATAAAAAAATACGACTTCAATTTAAGCAGAGAGCATTTTCTGAAAAGAACCAACACTTGTCAGTTAGCTCTGTTAGGAAATAAGTGAGAGCTCTCCTTGAGCATACTATGATGGGAACAAATGGATACAGCTGTGCAACTGCCCACATGTTCTGGGTAGAAGAGGGCAGCAGATGGATTGGAAAGCTGCTTCTTTCTGCAAGATTCACAGGCACTTTCTGCCTGGAAATAAGCTCAGGTTAGTCTATTAGGAAATGAATAAATAGTGAGATCACTTCAGAGGCTTTTTGTAAAATTGAGTCTTCAGCAATCCTAAATATAAATCCACATTCCTTGGTACCAATCTTGTCCTGCTCTATCTATGGTTAGAGTTTGTCTGTATATGGGAATTTAGCTACAAGATAAAATAGTCCTTTATATAAATATCTTATGAGTCAGTCCCAGCTGTAACTCCGAAGTGGTGAAGTCGTTAAGTAAATGCTGTTAAGAGAAATGTAAAATGAGCTATGATTTCTTCACAAGAAAATGCTTTTATGGCATTTAATAAAAGAAAAAAAGATTTTAAAAAAGCAGCATTGAACTCCATGTCATGCTGTACAAATGACTATTTGAAAAGTAACAGGGTTAAAATTAGATAAGAATCAACATGTCTGGCATAGCTCCCCTGATAGGTTTACATCAGTCACACTGGAGTATCCTATGATGCTTCAGTAGATCAAATCTTACAATATTTTCATTATAAGAGAAATGGATCTTCTATGAATATGAGAAACGATGTACCCTGTGCATAATGTGTTTCTGTCTGTAGATAAATCTTTGTATTATTAGCCCATCAAACCTAGTCTGTTATTACATTATTAAAAATGGTTAAATTATTAATATAATTTTTAATCAGTTGAATTAATGCATATTATGGTGGCTTTTGGTAACTTTGATTTCTACTTCTTCTCACTATGAATATTAAAAAATTATAATTAAAGGACACACCATATTTCTAAGTTTCTTTTTTTCATTTTTACATTTCCTGTAAATATAAGTTATGCATTTTTAATTTTTTGTCACAAAACAGTTAATTCCTTTGTAGCTGCATCAAAACTGGACTGCCTGGGGAGCAAGCCAATTTCATCAGCAATTAAAAAGGTCATTCTTTTAGGTTTTAAAATATACTGAGTAACATTTTTTACAGCCCATATGTTAAAATAGAACCATGTTCTGATAAGTGATCATCATGTACACTGGCTTCGTGGGATTCTGATTTTTATTGTTCTTTAGTGGCTTTATTCCACATGTGTTGCTTTATAACCAAAGTGTGCTTGCCAGCTATGCAAATGTAAGTGTGGGAGCATATGCTATGTTTCTGAGGTATATAGAGACAACTTGGGAAACAGCCTCCATCAGCAACAAATTTTATTTCAGTTTCATTGCCTTGTTTAGATGTTCCTGGATGCCATGGAATTGTCTTCTAAACTGCCAGTAGCTTAAAACCAGTAAAAGAGCCTTGTTCCTTTGTGGTCACACCTGGCCTGCATTGCTAACGCCACCAGAGAGCTTCCAAGCACTCCCTTTTATCTGATGGCTTTATGTGAGCCCCATCTCAGGATGAGGATGGCCACCCCACAGACAGGGACATGGACAAGGCAGAGGTGTTCAACACGTTGTTTGCTTCTGTCTTCAACACAGATGATGGACTGTGGGAATGATCAACTCCCAGGCGACCCTGAACTTGTGAGGGATCTGCTGCTCCAGCTGGATCCCTACAAATTGATGGGGCCTGATGGGACACATCCAAGAAAGATACATCCAAAGAGCAGCTGCTGTCACCACAAAACCTCTCGATGATTTTTGAGTGCTCTTGGGAATCTGGAGATGTCCCAGCTGACTGGAAGCTGGTGAACGTTGTCCTGATTTTCAACAAGGGCAAGAAGGAGAACTCTGAAAACTACATGCCTGTCAGCCTCACTTCAGTGTCTGGTAAAGTTATGGAGAAGATTGTTCACTGCAGTCTACAGCTTCTTCAAGAGGGGAAGAGGAGGGTAAGGTACTCGTCTCTTCTCTGTGGTGACCAGTGACAGAACCTGCGAAAATGGCCTGAACTCGTGTCAGGGACAGTTTAGGCTGGATATTAGGAAAAGGTTCTTTATCCAGATGGTGGTTTGGCACTGGAACAGGCTCCCCAGGGAAAAGGTTCCAGCACCAGCCTGACAGAGTTCAAGAAGGCTTTGGATAATACCCTTGGGCACATGGTGTGACTCTTGGGGATAGTGCTGTGCAGGGCCAGGAGTTGGACTTGATGATCCTTGTGGGTGCCTTCCAACTCAATTTTTTCTGTGATTATGTGAACTGCCTTGGGTTTGGTGGTTAAAGCACAACAGTAACTAAATTAGCATTGAGAAGAGATCTGTGGCTGATGGCACTCCTGGGGTTGCTATGCTGGAAGCAGATTACGTTCACACTTTCAAGTCAGGAGGCACTGTACAAAGAAAAGGTGTGTCCATTTTCTGGGACACAAAAGGAGGAACAGATCAATTATAAAACAATGTTCCTTTCTTTAGAAATGAAAACTGGACAGAAAGGCAGAAAAGAGGAATGTCTGCAAAACCCAAGACTCCAGACCAGAGGGGAAGGCAACAGAAACAACACAGAAGAGGTGTGAGCATAAACCACGGCCATTAAATCTGGCCTCTTTCCTAGGAGGTAAGTGGGAAGCTGAGCGTTGTTTGAGGGCCAGCACTGTGAGTTGCTCAGACTGACCTGCTCAGTGGCTTAATTGCACCTGCACCGGCAGATGACACACAGAGAGGTGAGGGCGAGTGGTGTAGCCTGCTTGGGCTAGCTGGGCAGCATCAGGCAGCAAGGAACAGAGAAACACTGTGAAGTGGCTGGAATTAGGAAATGTGGTTATCTGAATCATGGTTTGTACCACTGCAGGGCCATTTTCCAAAGCCTTTACTTTTTATGGCTATGACAGAAAATCCTTTATATGCAGTAGGTAATAATACCAGGAAATTATGCCAAAATGGAATTTAGCTTTTTTGATGAGGTTTAGATCTGGAGATAAGCATTGCTGCCACAAGTGGCACTGTCCAGCTTCCTGCAGAGCACTGCCTATGTTCTTTGAAACACCACTTTCAGAAAATGCAGCCTGGACAAACAGAAATGCTCAGTTGGAGAGTGATTGTTTCAAATTTGTTTCTTTGCATATGAAGTGAATGTCAGTTTGGTCAGAGTCATGCCCTGGTTTGACAAAAGAGAAATGAGAATTGAACAGTCATGCTTCCTCTAGGATGAAAACCTAGACCTTCTAAATATGGCTGCTTAAATTTAAAGCATCTGAGCTTTAAGTTGCAAAGCCTAGCAAGATGATAGTAGGAAAATATTATGCACTAAGATTAGTTAATCTGTAAATGTTTTCTGAGTGTTCAGAAAGTGTGTAGGTCCTTGTAGCAGCTGGTGAGTAGTACTATTCCTCTCATCTGAATCCCTGCAGATGCTAGGGTAAGGAATGTTTACCTAAGAAACTGCTCCCTGTCTCAGAAGCATGGTCAGACTTTGTGAGGCCCTGAGAAAGAAGCAGGAACAGACAGTATCACACTGGAGACATCACTATTCCAATGATGTGGGGAGGGGCTTTCCTTTTCTTCCTACCTAAAGCACATAAGGGGAACACACAGAATAACTGCCCAGCTGCCATGGAAAATTAAATACTTGATCTGGTGTGCTGGGTTCTGAATGATCTAGGTCTGGGAATAAGATGTTCAGTGCATTCTTGGGATAGCTCTGATTAAAAAATTAAACATGTCTAAAAATTAGTAAAGAACAAGGTAATTGAGGCAGATCTTTGTATGGGTTCCAAGTAATTATCATGTTGAGCAAAACCATGCCTGAGGTTGAGCTATTGAGTGCAGGGTCGTGATGTGAGAGCCAAGATGGGAATGCTTTATGCCCAAGTGCATTTTTGGTCATGTGTTTTTCCAATATTGACTCATTCAGCTTGAAGTTAAGGAAGAGGAGAAAGAATGAACAGGTGGGTGCCTAAAGGGGCCCTGAAATTTTGGTCCTACTTGCAGGCATCCTGAGACGAATCTTTGCAAGCTGCTTGCATCTGTGTATGGGGAAGAAATGGTCTCACAGCAGCAGACAACGGAGAAGTAATAAAAAAATTAAATTACATAGAATTAGTTTAAATAATGAGAAAGAATATAGAGGAAATGATCTCAGAGGCAGGTGCCCTTTTGAGAAAGTAGCTTTATTAGATTTTGATTTAATTTATTAAAGCCAGGCTGATCGTGTCCTTTTTTAATGCTGTGTGGAACATTATCTTTTACTCCTGTTGATGGACAACGACAAAAAGCAGTGCATTTAGAACTGAGTGTAGCTAGAGACAGGACCTGAAAGTTTTGTTCTGTTTTTCATCTCTCCATATTTTAGCCCTATTTGTCAGTTGATGCCTGATAAATGCACTTACCGCAGAAAAGCAATGAAGTCTTACAATTTTATGATACCTTGTGGCAGCTAACTTGGAAATAACCTCAACAACACATGAGACAAATTTGCTAAATAGCGAAAAAAAAAAAATAGTAGTTATTTTAATTAAAGATTTTCAGGTCTAACGTTTTCAGTTGTCTAACACGTTTTAACTTCTCGTCTCCTTGAAATGAAATCCAAAGAGATATTATGGGTTCTTTCTATGCTTTCAACTCAAGGATGACCTAAACATACTTTTTATCAAACCATATTTCTTGTTCTTGCTTCCTTACAAAGCATGTTTTAAGATGGGGCCCTCATTCCTAAACCAAACTCCTTCCTTTTTCAAATGGCAATATGCCTATAGCAGCTCTGGGCACACTGCAGGGCTCTGCCTGGGTTTTTGTCCTTGGGCTCTCATCAGTCCTAATGCAATTTTATTTCTTTTTAGTAAAGGGTTTATGAAGATACTTGTAAATGAAGCAAATGCAAATTTCCCCATATATGTAGTGCTCTCTACATTGTTCTGTGACTCCATGAAAGTTTGTGAATGGTGTAAAGAGAGACGAGTATAAACCAGAGTAGGAAATTATTGAATCAACCTGTGCTGACTATTTACTTTCCTCTGTGTCATTCCAGGGATAGTTAGATCCTGGATGTCAAGATACCTAGGCAAGTCTGTTACTGCCTATGCCCTTATTCTCAGAAGATGCTTCCAGAGCCTCCACCCCTTCTGACTGGAAAGTTTGGAAAATGTTCTTTCCTGCCCAGATTCAGGCAGTCCTGAGATGGGATTCAGAATGCACAAAGAATATATATATACATTGAAAAAAGGGACTCTAGGTTATTTATTAAAGAGCACAACTGTTTTCTGCTTTGCCTGTTTTTTCACACAGTATTTTCATCCTTGCCATCTGTCACTTAAATTGGATTCTTTCTAGAACTCCACTGAAACCTAATACATGTTGGAGGTGGGATTAATAAACACAATCAGTAATCTATTCACTCCTAAATGACTTCTACTAGCCTTATCTTGCCACCATTCAAAGTGAAAATGAGCCTTAGTTGAAGAACTAATAGCGGAGTTCTTGCAGATGCTGCAGCATCTGAACATATATTAATATCAGTAAAGCTGATTTCTGTGTTTCTTGATTTTGCTGGTCTAGATATGACTTTAGATGAGTAAGTGGGGTTAAGCAAATGGCTTTAATTCTGTTTTTTAATGCTTTGTTGCTTTATCTTTTAAATAAAAGTTAGTGAACTGCTGCCCCTGAGCTGTACATGTTTTTTCCTTTAAAAAATGGTAGCAGAGTGGCTCAGATGTCTCTGCAGAGGATAGCATGACCATTATTCTAAGCCATCTTCTGCTCTTAACCTGTATCCCTTATAAGGAATAACAACTCCAGTGATTCCAGATTATTAAGGATGTATATGGGAAACAAACTTGGGCTTTGTTTTTCAACAAGGCTCACACTTTATCATACCTTATTTTGAGGTACCTTTTTCTGTGGTTCTGTGACACAAGGCACAGCGTAGTCATTTAGTGTAACATAAATGCAAGATTTAAGAGGTGAGCTAGATACATTGTCAGTCTCTCTTGTAATTTATTATTTACAATATGTTCTCATTCATTTGCAGTACAAAAGTACATCACTACGTGTTTTAATTTATTAAAGAGTAGACTGTTACCTCTAAGGCCCATGCTCCAAGTACAAAGCAAAGCTTTTAAGTGAAAAATTTTTAGTGATTTCAGTGCAAACTCTGTGCAGTACAAACGGCTACTCAAAAAAAAAAAAAAAAAAAAAAAAAGGTAAGGCAGCTGAAAAGCTGGTGAGTTACCCAGATCAGACATGAAACTAAAAATTTGGTTGGGAAAAAAATATGAAAAAGATGTGAACATCTCAAAGTAAATATTTTGCCTTTGGGAAAAAAATTAAAAGGTTTTTCAGAAAGATGTTCCTGATTAAAAGCTTTTCCAGCACTAACATCTACTAAGTACTGATGTGAAGAGAAAGACATGGAGAAAGAAGTTATGTGTGTTTTATTTGGCACCTTCCATTCTAAGGTAAGATTTGGTTTATTTTGCCTTCATTATTTTTATTGGAGTTGCTTTTTTAAAATTTATTCTTTTTCAAAATAGCAAAATTAAATCTATTCTAGACCCTTTTCTTTTTCCATAAAATATATATTGCCAAAAAAAAAGGACTAGAGACATAATTCTCATTTATAGATAGGCCTTGCTACTTCATTCTTGCAGAATGGAAATTGTTAAGAGTGAATTCCTTCCAGATTAAAACCTTTCATACACTAGAGAGACAAGTGAGAATGACTGACTGTAAATCAGGATAGCAAATGCCTTTGGAAAAACCTTGCTTTCCATTGCTCTGTGGTCACCAACCTACACCACATCTATAGTCACTTACACCTAAGCAGAACAAATGTAATATAATGACGAATCCAAGGTCTGGACTCACCCAACCATTTACAGCTCTCTCTGTATGTGATAGCACAAGGAGAAAAGCAAGGGGGGACTTGACTTCTGTGTGGTATAAATCTCTACCTTCAACGCTAACAGTACTGAGAAAAGGTCTGGAAATGACAAGTGTCAAAGGGACCATCTCTGAAATCAATCAGCAGACTGCAATGCCAAAATCTATAGGAGAAAAAAAAAAAAAAAACAGCTAGAAAAAAGCAAAAATACTAACTTGAAGATCTTGACTGGAAAAACAAGGAATAATTATCGTAGGACCTGCTTTCTTTTCTCACTGAAGAAGCTGTGCTAACATTTTCAAGCTGGATATTTACATCAACATTGCCATATAGCAATCTAAATAAATGCCCCAATTTTCAGATTTGATGTACTGTTGCAGCTTTTCTTGGCTCCAGAAAATATGAATTCTCAGCACCTCAGCAGAAGATCAAGCTGTTAATGTGGGAGGTGATCATAGTAGAAAGTGAAACTGAAGTGACTTAACTCGCACGTGCAGAAACCAGCATGTCCACACAGAGGGTATTTTTCAGGAGTCGATGTCTGTCTGCCTATTATTTTATTCATTTGATTGCCAGTTTGATCATTTTTGAAATTAGCCCAACTTGTTTTCATTCTCTGTTCATTGGCACATCACCTATATGTAATAAAGTATTGGACTCAACTTGCAGATGAAGGCATTTCAACATAAACTCTATTATGGAAAGCTTGTCAGTAGGGTCAGTTGAAATCAGTAGTGGTTTTCAGCTAATGCAGTTCAAAGCAGACATGGTGACTGTTTAGAGGGGAGAAGAAAAATGCTAAACTACAGTCTACTCTAAATTCTTGACACTCCATTCACTGTGCTAAGGAAATCTCATTGACTACCTTGGGAGCAAAGACAGCTACCTCACACATAGGCATATACAGATTATCTGCAAATACATATAGATCTCTTACATATAGGTATTTTGAACTAGGAACTGAAATCCACTATCACTACCATCAGGCATAAAAGTTTTATTTCAGTCTTGAATAGTCTTTTTATACAACCATTATAAAATAATTTAATTCCTCGATGTTAGAAAAAAAAGTTCTATTACAGCTGTCGCCAGCAATGATTACATGTTAATGTGCTCTCAAAACTAGAGCACACAGAAAAATTACACAGTAGAAAGCACAGTTTTGGAGCCAAAGAATGGATAGTTTTCCTCTTGTAGTCTTTACCAAGAAAACAGTTTTCTTTATATATGCAGGAAGAAAATGCAAAAGTGGGTCAGCTGTGGGGACAGATTTCCAAATCTCAGTTGTGTCTCAGTGGCACAGCAAAACTGCCTGTCAAGGTGCTCAAGTTAAATTTGAATTAGTTCTGTGTTGGGTAAGCCTTGAATCCTTTTATGGTCAAGGGAAAAAAAAAAAAAGAAGAGAATAAGTATCTTTATTCCTCTTGATCGCTTCAGCTCTGGAAATGATTAGTGATAATAAAATCTGGCATGTAGAGAGTTCTCACTGAAAAAAAACCCAAATGACAACTCTTGACACTGTCTCTGCTGACTAAGCTCTTTAATTCCTTTATCTGCTTGGCAGGATTCTTTGGGTCTTATTTACCTGGGCAATTCACAAATTTTTGTGTCATGACATCAGACATACACATAACACAGAAGAAAAATAAAGCTCCAGTCAATGCCTGGCCTTGTGTGCTTTGCTATACTGGACTGTTGTTACAGATAATAGCAATGACAGGTCATAGGGATTAGATTATCACTTTCTTTATCTTGAAGAGAGCCCCTTGCTTCCAGCTCAAAAACTTTGGCCACTGGTTAATTTTGCAGGTGAGCTGGATTCAGTTCTCTGCATAATCAGTACAAGATAAAGATACTCAGGTAGGATTTCCTCTCTTGTCTCTCATGGCCAAGTCTCTAATTTTTCAGTGAGATCATTTCTAGGTCAGGCAACTATATAGGTGAGTTGACTTGTATCTCCAGCTATTTCTTACTTATCTATTTGAAGGGTACTGTTTATCTTATGACAGTTTGATATCACTGGCTGAGTTTGATGCACTACATAATCAAACCAAGCCTGGAAAATAATTTATTGTAAAGAAAGACACATGAACTTGATTAAGGTTTTGAATGATTTGGATTCTATTCCTTTAGGGGACTCTGATTTCCTCTCGTGGATGATGATTATTGTTTCAGAGAACACGTGTTGATAAGAAAACACTGCAGATTAAAACACTTCAGAAAAAAGGTCCACTGTGTCCAGAAGGTAGATGTTTGCAAATTCCCCTAGTCTGCTTTGATTGCAAACAGATTTGTTTTGTTCTTTGGTGACCCATTCCCATAGCCAGAGTGCTGCATTGTCTTCACACTTCACCAGGATTTGTTTAAATAGCCTGGCAGCCCACCACACCACCTTTCATGCCCACCACTTTAATTGGCACAGCTGCTGCCTTAGGGGTGCTCTACTAAATGGTGCCAAGGCAAAGACAAACAATCTGCAAACGTGTTCAAACCTGTCACCACCGTACTTCTCTCTATCTCTGCAGGAACTGAGTCTCTGCTTCCTGTATCAGTAACACCCTCATTCAGATTGACATGTACTTTAGACTTCCTTGTTGGATCATGAAGGTCAAGGAATCCTTGTGTTTTCATCAGTGTTTGTTGTTTATCTGTTCTAAGGATCTTTCAGAGACGCTATTGCTTCTACTACTCAGGTCAGCGAAAAAATCATAGTAGTATCTTCTCCTTTCCCAAACAGTTTGATTTCTTCACATCTTTCAAATACAATAAATGGAGACACAAAAACTCTGCTGAAGCAGAATTATTTTCCTCCACTTAACCACTTAAAGCATTTTGCTGTCCTTCACTGACACCATTTTTAATTTGGCCACAGAGCTGTAACACAAATGCCCTTTAGGAACTATAAAAGTTTCACTAGTCAGTCTTCATAGCAATTACACGTATCTGAAATTAAATCAAGCAACTACAGATACCAGACCATTGTATCACCTAAACAACTTAGACTAAGCTATTTTAAGTCTTTCCTCTGTCCTAAAACCTGCAATATTTGCTTAGTTTCACAGTTAACTGCTTTCCAATGCCGTTGTCCTTAGGTCCGTGAGACATTGCAGTATATTTATCTTAACTGTACCCGCTTCCTTAATGATTTTACATTTCTCAAATTACTATCCTCTGCCCTGTACTACATGCTGCTGCACTTTATGAAATTTCTGCTATTGAAGGTAAAGAGGCTCAATCTGCCTTTGAAAGCAGTGCCTCGACCAGGTTTGTTTAAAAATTAATTCCTTCTGCTCTATTACCCATAGCTGTATTTTGTTTGAATGACCACAACGATCTCAGATTTTCTGCAGTTTATGGTCTCTGCAATGACAGATTTGTGTTTCCACAGAGCAGAACACTGAAGAATAAGCCTCGCAATTTAAACAGGGATGTTGCCCAGCCTCCTGCCATAACCAGAGGGCTTTACAGCTGCTTGTATATCACCGAGTAGCCACAGCCCTGCTCTTAAAGTTTTGGTCTGTTGAGGATGCTCTGTGCTACAACCACCTGGAGTTTGTACCAGGGCAGCCCTCAGCAGCACAGCCAGCACAGCCAAGACACATCTGCAGGCTGAAAAGCTTAATTAGCAAATCCCTCACCACTTTCTAGCCCCTGTACTGTGCCCTAAGGGCTGTTGCAACCATGTGGGTGCCACAGGTCAGCCAGAGGCAAGTATGGCTACCACAACCTGCTTGAGCATGGTTGTGGTAGCCATGTCTGATGAAAGGAATTTTAATGGGCTTCCTGAAGACAAATCCTACATGCAAACCTACATGGCACCATACGCTGCCCCGTTTGCTGACTCTGCACTCTGCCAGGTCTCCTTGGGAAAGCAGGGGTGGTACACACCCAAGTGGACTGGTACATGCTTATGGCCACTGGACATTACATTTGCTAGGGAATATGTTCATGCAGTTAAAACATACAGGAGCATTTCTGTTCTTTTGAACATTGCTCAAGTGTTTTACAGACAAATGAATGCATTACATTTTGTCTAATGTGGGACAATATCTGAGCTGTCTCAATCCAGCCGCTACTTCCAATTTAGGTCTTTTATTCTCCCCTGCAAAAATAGATTTAGTCCAGGCACAGTCTTTATATTTTACCAGACCCAGCATGCCAGAGTCCTGACCCTTGAATAAAGCTCCTTTTTCACACTGCAGCCAAAAAACCAACAAATTACTCAGTAACGCAAACTTTGTAAAGCCTCTCCAAAACAGGGTCCAAAGCAGGGTAACAGGCTTCTGATCCAGATTTCTGACCTTTTCATGCATCACTGGATCCACATCACACTCATATCCCATCCACCACTCGGTTAATGTCTCATGATAATGTTACTATTCTCTATGGAAACAGTAGGACTTCTTCCACAATCGCTCCTGCTGAACATCGAGACCTTAGGCCTCTACTGAGCAGGCAGCTCCAGGCCTTTTCTCCTATTCATTTAGCTCATTCTTTTCCACACAGGCAATGCTGTCATGAGATACCAGGTTGGTAGGACAGTCAGGCAATTGAGGGCAGCACTCATGCTCGTGAAAATATCCTCTTGCTTTAGTAAACTGAAATAATCCCAGGCCCTCTGTGTATGTTCACCTTCACCCAGGCTACTCAACCAGGCATCACCTCTACAGGGCACCAGAGCATCACCAGTTTAGGGCACTGTTCACCTGAGCTGCCATAAGAACTCCCTGCAGCTCTTTCACCGCTGTGGAACAACAGGAAAATACTGATATTTGGTAAATTCTTTTTGTATATATGGAATAATGGATTTGGCCAACATCTGCTGGTAAGAATATGATCTATCCCCCATTTTCTCTCTTCCTTTCTCAGGTAAGAAATGTCACCCTTCTAGTCCTGCAGAAATTGGTACTGGGCTGGAACTGGTGGATCAGCGTGTTCAAATTTGTTCAAACTCATACTCTCCATTCACTCAGGGCAAGTGCACCTGTATGTTGAACCAAGGGAAATTGACAAGGCGACATTTCCAAAAAGGCTCAGTATCTTTATCTCTTGCTCTTGATACTTGGGAACTCTTTTCTGATATTCTCTCTGTGGAATAGTCAAAAAACTCTGCTATGAAATATGATGGTTTCATCCTCCCTTTCTCCTCCAGACTGCCCCTGGCACAGAAGAGGAAGAGATGAAAGTGTTCAGAACTAGCTGTCTCCAAGGATAGCAAGAGTCTACAGGTATAAACACTTAGTTTGGGGTACAGCTTGTAGGCAAGACACCTCAACTGAAATGTGTGTGTGTGTGTGTTTATAAGCTGAGTATGTAAGTCCCTGTGCAAGCAATAATGATTTAGAAGCTCCATAAATAGCTTACCCACCGTCCTTTTGAGATTCTCTAGGATGCACTGTGTAGTCTCCATCTGCAGCTCTGTAAGGGCCTTGGTCTCCCATAGATCCAGAATCAGATCTTCCATGCCTGAATTTGCAAAATATCCTAGGACATCTCAGATGGCTCTAGATGTCAAAGTTCTTTTGGTTTGTGTTTTTTGTGGCCTTTTTCCCGCCCACATTATGTCAACTCTTCTTTCCAAAAGCTACTCTTTCCATGACTTTGACTTTGCATAAAGAGGAATCCTGAACAAATTCTTGCTCAAGTATTTCTCTGCAGGCCTGCAATGCTTTGGGCACCTTTTCAAGGGCATTATCAGCCAGGCAAGGTGTATATCGGTTGTCTCAATTGTGATATGAATTTTCTCCCTCTGTTATAATTCTGATAATCACATTGCTACCATCAGAACCAGCCCCCTTGGGTTCTGTAACCACCATTCCTGACAACTGAACGATGATGAGATGCTGCAGAGAAGTTTACTCTCATTTAGAAAGTAGAGAGTTACATGCTAGCCTGAGGGACATATATACCAATTACTGGGGTGGGAAGCTGGTAACTGACTTTTTATTTTCTACAGATCACAGACTGTGCCCAGCTACATATTGTTGGCTCCTGTGGTCAAGAGAAGATAGACACAGACCTAAGACATTTTGGGAATACTCTAGATCAGTTTTATGTTTGTGGAGAGTTGTGACATATGAGCCACAATGAATAGCACTAGGGCTGTTGTGAACTCCCAGCCAGCTGGCTGCAAGGCGGCCGAGCCAGCTTGTCTTCCTGGCAGCCTATGGAACATCCACGCACCAGGAAGGACAGTGCAGGAGCTCAACAGGCAGCACAGCCAAAGGGTGGGACAAGAGACCAAGACACTTCTTTGCCACAAGCAGTATCACCTCTGTGACCTTTGCCTCTTTTTTCTTACATTTCTTACATATCGAGCTTTGTTTCTTTTTATTTTTACAAACTTGAGTGCCCAGAGGTAGGAACTCTCCAAAGTTCTGCAAACTCCATGGGCTACTTCTCACAATATAGCACTTCATTCCTGTGTGTAATTCTCCATCTTTGTAAAATAGGGTAATAGTAAATATAATGTAGATGAGGATCTAGTAGCCAAGCAGCTCATCTGTATGTATAAATCCAGAATCTTACTGAAATTAAAACTATTGGAAAATTTCTGTTTCCTGGTGGGTTTTTTTGTGTGCTGACCAAATGTTTACTATGAGCATTTCTCAGTGTCGATAAGCAACAGACCCTGGCAAGGCAGAAAAAGCACACACAGAAACTTCTGCATTTTTCATATTTTAATCTTACACTTCCTTCAGCAATGACAGCTTCCATGGGTTGAGGAAAAAACACCAACATCTGACCATTTCTAAAGGAATATGACTATTAGAGATTCCATACATGAAAACAGTGTCCTGGTACTTCTGACACTGGAAAAAGTGAATGATCAAAGAGCAAACGTTTCTTCAAAGAGGTGAAGATGATCATGAAGATATAGATTACTTTGGCAATGAAGGAGAGGAGAGAGAGAGGGAGGAGAGAGGGAGGAGAGGGAGAGGGAGCTGTTCACTGTCCCACCTGCTTGCTCCTTCCACCCTCTTCTCATCAAGCTCTTTTTTAACTACCTGACAGTATTTTCCCTCATTTGTTCATGATCTCTGTCCTATCTCCCAACATCTTCCCAACAGTCCACAGAGCTTCTGAAGGGGAGAGGGAGAACACGGGCTCAACTTGCAGCTCTTCCAGTGCCACGACTGCCACGCGTGGGTGCAGCCGCTGTGTGCTGGGCTGGTGCAGCCCTCAGCAGAGGACACGGAGGGCTGGTGACAGGGCAGCGCTCCCTGGGTGGGCCTGCGGAGAGCACTGACTGGCGCTGCTCAGGAGCCGCTCCGTGTGCCCACGGCTGTGTCAGCTCGGCCGTGCAGCAGGTGCTTCGTGGAGCTGTGTTAGCACTGCCTCTCTGGGGATTTGCGGCACTTGGGAACCCCAGCCCCGGCCCAGGACCCCGGCGTTCGTGGCATCCTCACACCATGAGACATGCGGTGCTTGCCTCTGCTGGAGCAGCCTCCAAACCTCAGCAGAACACTCCCCAGGTGTGATGCCAGCAGGTTGCAGAAAGAAACACCCCTCCCGGGCTGATTTATTCACTTGGCGACTGCGTTGGTCACTCCTGACCCTCGAGACCATGGCGTGGCCGAGGCTGTATCTCAGAAACGAGACAAATACCTTTTGGCTTGTGTA
>JAOTQP010000001.1:37811045-37821611 GCA_026413545.1 Cichladusa arquata
GGCGGGGGCTGCGGGGATCGGCGGGGGCTGCGGGCGGGGTCCGCGCCCGCGGCCGGCAGCGCTCTCTGCGCCTCAGCCGGGCTTCGCCGGGTGCTGGCGGTGCGCTCTCCCGCCGCGGGGCTGCACAATGGCAGTCGTTCAGTAGGATGGATCCTGCCGTGGCTTTTGTTCTGCAGATCCACCCATCCTCCTAGCAGTCAAGTCCCAGGCTATGGTTTTCTCTCTGGGGATCTTTCTTCCGCGTTTTGCCGGTGTCTCCGATGAGGTTTTGGCCTCGGCTGGGATTTCACTACCTTACTTTTCGTTTGGCTTCACGCTGAAAAAAGGGATTTCTTGTATTTGCTCTCCACGCTTTTGGTTATAATCCGGTGTTGGTCTAGGGAGAACAACCGTTCAGCCTGGCTGAAAAAAAAGCATCCGTTGAAAAGTCTCAAAGAAATATACCACGTGAGGAAAAAAAACTGGGAGAAGATCGGAATATAATCGCTTTTTCTATGATAAAACTGGTGCCCCTCTTCAGGAGAACTGATCTCAATATATTATTATGCAACCACAAGGATCTCTTCTTTCTCAGGGTGTATAAGCTGCTGGATTGCTTTTCGCCCAAATCAATGTGGTTTCTTTGGAACATTTTCAGCAAAGGATCGCATATGCTGCAGTGTCTTTGTGGCAAGAGTCTTAAGAAAAACAAGAACCCAACTGGTAAGCAATCCATTGCAATGCGTTGTTTTTCTTTAATGCTACCCTGTCTGTTGCTCGACGAGGTAGATCTGCAGTCCTGCTGAGGGGAGAAGGGGGGATATATGGAGGCCAGCACGGACATGCATGTGCATACGTGTATGAATAAGCAAGGAGCGGTTTGTATTAGCTTCAGCCCCTGTCACCACCGAAAAGGGGTAAAAAAATAAAATCAAAGGCGACCCTCTCCCAGCCGGCATCTCCTAGTTCCTATGTGCTATTTCCAAGGAGGAAACTTTTATATCGCTGCCCTTCGTGAGGGGAAGGCGGTGGAGCCCCCCAGTCCCGACCCCGATGCAAGCCCCCCCAGTCAGTTTTGGGAAGGAGACTGGCTCTCCTGTGCTGGTGTTAGCCGGCCCTGCCTGCGGTGAGTGAGTGTGCCGGGGCTCGGGTCCTGCACAGCACTTTCTGAATAGCTTGCAGTGTGTCACCCCACACGCACACAGACTCACCCACCGCCTCGCTCGGCTTTCTAAAGTCAAGCCAGACCCCCCTTCCCCCGGCCTGGGGGCTCCCCGTTATCACTCACCCCCGGCACTCTAGGCCAGGAGTGTGGAGGGTGGTGAGGAAAGGGGATGGACACTTTCTTGAGGCTTGTGCCCAGACGGCAACTCAGCCAGCTATGCCGAGTGGCAGCAGCAGCACCGCCGGGTTGGCTGTGCCGCTCCTCCGCCTCTCGCTGCCGGGATGACCCCTCTGTGCCACACACCGGTGTCTCTGCGTCCGTCCCTATGTCTGCCTGGCAGCCGGGATCATGCGCTTCGGTTCAGCCCGGCTCCGAGGGGGAAACTTGCAGTGCATTACATAAGAAATGCAAATGCAGGTGCTCTGGGCCGCCTGGTCCCTGGGGGTCACGCTGCTGCTGTTGCATCCCTCTTGCTCGGGGCGTCCGTGCGGCCAAGCCCGCGGCTAGGCGAGCAAGGTGGGCGAGAAGGGATGCTGGGCGGGCGGGGGAGCCGGGAGCTTTTCTGGGGAAATACCGGCCCTTCCCGCCTCCCTCCGGTCCCCCATGCCGCCCTGCTCGCTCACTCCGGCCGGCACGTTGCCTGCAAGCACTTGCGTGCCTCGGGAGGCGAGAGCCGCGGGAGCCCGGGCTGCGAGGGGAGGGATGCCGTGTGTGCGCTGGTGTGTGTGTGCCGGCTGCCCTGCAGTGGCAGCTCCCGAGCAGGAGCCTCCTGACGCCGGCACTGCAGTGTAGTAGATCATACGCTCTCGTTGCCTGACACCCCAACATCAACAAGCAGCAGCTCTGGCAGCCCGCACCCCTCTCCTTAAAGGCAGCCGGGGTGCCGGCTGCAGCTCTGCTCAGCCCAGGTCCGGTGCGCAGTCGAGGTGGGCACCTCGGCGGATTTACCCTTCTCCGCCCCCGGCTTCCGTTTGCCAGCCCGTCTCGCCCCTTTCCCCCCCGCCGCTGCCGCAGCAGTGAAAAGCAGCCACTTAGCATACCAAAGAGGCTGAAATGCCCCGCCGGAGGCTGCGCTCAGCCTCCCGCAAAGTGTCCTTCGCTTCCCTCGTCCCTTAGCACTGCAGCCAGCCGGGGCCACTTCCCGGCCGTGTGCCCCCCGGGCGGGATGGGCCAGACAGGATCAGGACGGCCGAGCAGCTCCTCGCAGCCCCTGGGGATGCCCCTGTCCGCTTGCCCGGGCCGTGACCGCGGGGAGAGCGGAGCGGCGGCGTGGCCCTGCCCGCTGCCCCGGGGGGCCGGCTCCAGCGCCCTGGTGCTCTGGGCAAGAAGAGATGCTCCTGAGGAAGGGATTTGGAGGGGGGGCGGCAGAGGAGGAAGAGGGCTGGTGGTTTCTAGGCCTTTCAGTTTGCATACCCGGGGGGTGCGGCGTGTACCCCTCCACACACACACGCCCCCGGTCCACCACTAAAGATTGGTGTTCGTTCTTTCCTTGCGGAGGGCAGGCTGTCAATTCATCGGCCGCTGAAGCCGAGTTGCGTCCCCTGGAGTGCCAGGCAACCGCAGCACAGCTTTCCGCCTCCCCGGGGACTTTGCCGCACTTACCTACTCGCTCTGCATGGGACGAGTGGATTTGGGAGGCAGGAGCGGCACTACACCCTGCCTGCCAAGGGCTGGGCTGGCCCGAGGAGGGCTGACCCCTCTTCTGAAGGAGTGGGGGGAGCAGGTCTAAGCAGGGGCAGGGGGAGGTGAGCGGGCCGGGGGCGCGGAGCGGGGCCCTGGCGAGTGCTAGCCCTGCGGCCAGCTCCGCGCTCTCACCGCCCGCCCGCTCTGCGCTGCTCCGCTCCGAGCTGATCCCGTCGGAGCAGCCGGGACGCCGAGCCCAGCGCGCCCCGTCCTGGCGCTCCGCTCCGGGAGCGCCGAATGCGGCTGTGTGTCTGAGGAGGCTAATAATCCGCTCGGCCGGATTAGCTGGCGGCTCGGTCACAGGCGCTGATGCTCTGGCGGCAGGTGATGGCCGTTCAGGCCGGGGTGGCCCGCGGGCTAGCAGGGAGCCGGTGCCGCGGTGCCCGTGCTCGCCCGGAGCCCCGGGCCGTGGGGCTGCCCCGCTGCGGCACTCGCACACCCCATCCCGCTGCGGCACCGGCCCGCTGCCGCCCCGGCCCCTCTGCCCGCCAAACTTCTCGGGACCCACTGGGCTTCTCAGTCACAAAGGCATCAAATGAGCGAGCATCTGCCGCTGGTCCAACCGTGCAGAAAATCCACCAGGCTAGACAGCTAACGCTGCCTGTAATTGCAGTTTATTTAGCTATTTTCGGCCTGCTGCACTTTTTTTTGTCCCTTCCTAGAGCGGGTCTATTTCCAGAAACGGGACTGGGTGGCTCCTTTCCGAATGTGCTTTGCGTTTCCTCCTCGCCGCTGGCTGCAGCCCCCGCTCCATGTGCGGACCGGGCTCCCGGGGCCTCGCCGGTCACCGGCACCGCTCGGAGCTCCAGACACGGGGCGAGTGCGGCACGGAGGGATGGGGACTCCCAAGGGCTGTGTGTCACTCTCTGGCAGGGTTGCATCAGGAGGCTTTGGTGTAATGGTTGGCTGAAACCCCTTGGTTTCAGATTTAATATCCTCGGTAGAGGAGCTGCGTTAGATTGCTGCAATTATTTACTTCTTTATATTTCTTCATAAGGAGAAAAACTTCGGGAATCAATAGTTGAGGCTGTGTTTTCAGCTACTGAGTTTTTTGAGTGTTCCTGAGTTTAATTATACTAAAATCAATGAAGCCCCACATATCTGCAGTGTCCTGTGTCTCATGAAAATGTTTGACATGTGTCAGGTTCCCTATTTCTAACTCTGCCCTTCTTGCTTGTCATACACACAGAGAGGACTTTAAAAAGTGCAAGACCAAAGGGAATATTTCTCACAAATAGTTAAAAACTGCTCCAAACCGTAAGTCACAAACCAGGGCTTGTTATAATAAGGTACTGTCCTCCTGGCTTTCCCACCACCATCCCCAGCCTCCAAACTGGGTATCTGCATTTAGGGAATGGCAAAGGCATGGGGAGAATTTGGGGCCTGAGGAGAAGTGGGAAAGGAGATTATCTCTGGTTGCTTTTTGAAGCAAGTCCAGCAAGTGAATAGATTTTTTTTTACCAAATGATAACTGTTTGGGTGCCCAGGAGAGGTGTGTTGGCTGGAGTACTAGATTGCCCCCATGGCGGGAATTGCTATCACATTTCACTCCTGGTGGCAGCCCAACAGACAGAGGATGGATCAGGTTTCCTCTCCATTCATTTCCAAGGAGAAGCATCTCTGCAACACAGTTAGGGATGTTGACAGGAGAGTAGATGGCAATTGGCATTACTATAAATATATTACTGGTGGAGGATTTAGTTTAGGAAATTAGTATCAATCTCACATCCATTTCAAATGCAAAACCTATTTAAAAAGCAATACGTCTGAAAATAAAGGCTGTGGCTGAACTGGGATCTCTGCATAGTCCCATGTTAATTTCCTACTCCATAAAGAAGCTTGGCTGGTATTATTGCTAGTAATTTTGGAAAAGTTTCTAAGCACAGCCATGTGATGATCTGTTTGAAATGGAAGCTTGTGTCCTGCCCATAAAATATGTAGTAGGTATGTGTCTTTATCTGAATTCTGGGAAAATTTGGTCTCCCCACTGCTTTCCTTACTCATAGAAAACAAACCTCCCACCAAACCACAAAGACAGTAAGAGCTGTGGGATCAGGTCCTTGAAGTTTTTTTTCATGAAGACCTGAAAAGTAGCTCTGACTGCTTAAATATTGCAGTTCCTGTAATGGGAATTGAGGCATGGCCTGTTTCTCTTGCTCAAATGCAAAACTGCCTATTTACATGTATTTCACCTATTGAAGTTTTGTCCTCTATGGAATACATTTCCTGAATTTATACAAATTTAATTATTCTTGATCAAATTAAATTGCATACTCTACTTATTAAGGGGTGAAATTTATGCCTGCTCATGCATCTCCCTACCGTAATAAAATATTTGCACCTAGTTCAATGTCTGCTAATGACAGGCCATTTGTAAATGAATTCAAATATAAAAAGGATGACTTAAGCTTAAGGAAAATACAAAAAATGTATTTACAGATATCATTGGTTTAAATATTTATGTGTATGCATTTTTCATTTGAGCTTGATGTTTATTCTGCTTAATCTTCTCTGACAATATTAAGTATATTAATTTTAAGCTAAAATTCCTATTGATTTCAAATCTAAAAAAGGAGTGATTTAGATGTTCAGAATTTGTTTCTTTGTAAAGATTTTCTGTCCAGGAAATGCCTGTAAAAATATAATCTGGAGATGAGAGAGTTGCTTGAAATTGGAAACCAGTTTTTCAAGAGGACGTTATAAATTTGAAGAAATGGGAATTGGGGGCCTTACACTGACTCTGAGAGTGCATTTTGTAGCTGGTGGGGTCACTACTGAGGTTTTCTTAGGAAGAGTCAACATTTAGGATAAAATACTCTGCGTTTAGGTTGCAGATGGATAAATGAAGTGGTTGTGTGCAAATTAAACTGAATGTTTACAGATGTTTGCCAAACGTGCCTCTAAACAGTGAGTCCTGCTGGAGCATGTTTCCCTCAGTCCAGGATGATCTTGTTGCTTGGGGAGCAGTGATTTGTTTCTATACCTAGTTCTGGTTTAGATGGCTTTTGTGATTTTGGACACACCTTCCCTTCCAGCTTGCTAGAAATTGCAGGCAATGTCTGAACATTGCTCAAGTGTGCTGTTGGCCCTTTTGTTTGTTGTTCTCATTTCAGTGAATGATAGCTTTTGAAAGATAAATTACTAGTTTACTGAACAACTCACTGAGTAACAAAACATTGAATGATCATAAAACTTTACAATCTCTGTTGTGAAAAAAAATTGCTGAGATGTAGCACGAGGCTTGATGTACAATTGATGTATCCAAGAGCGACTTGCCACTGTACAGAAAGAGTGTATCTGTATACAGTAGAAGAACAGTTTACCTGGAAATAAACTTTGTGGGACTGCACCCAAGTTTAGTTCAGAAAGAGCCCCCTTCTTGCACAGAGTCTGCTTCTATTGTCACAGCCAATTAAGCTGAGAAGAAAATTTTTTCATTGCAGACCATATAATAAAGTGTTTAAAAGAGGATATTCATCTTCAGACTGGCTATTGAAAAAATTATTTCTTGTGTTCTTGAAGTGGATCCTTACAGTAGATTCACTCAAAAGTACTGGAAATAATACTTGCAAAGGGAGCTGATGGTTTTTGGTGCCATGATGGACTGAACACACAGCAAGCAAAATGTAAGCAATGTATTCTTTTCAATATACTCTGCAGCAAAGATAAATAGTGTGTGAATAATTAACGAAGTTGTTATCCAAAACAGGAGCACACTAACTCTGAAGAGGAACTTTTTGAGGCCAACACCTCAAAAATCATTAAGTGAAAGGCATTTCATAGATACATGGAATGCAGGTTTGGTGTATTTGTAGCGTCTGCTTTTAGAAGCATTCACGTTAAATAGTAGCAAAGAAAGTAAACAGTTGCTGAAACTACATTGAGGAGTCAGAATAATAATATCTGTAGTAATATTCAATGCACAAGCCAAATTAATAAGACTTTCTGCAGTAGAATTCAATGACTAGTTTAGGTATCATACTGTGGTGAACATAATCAATGTTTTAATAGTTTTTGAGTTAATATTGAATGGTTGTGTGGGTCAAATAGGTAGCACACAGTTGCTGGCAGAAATTGATAGTCTAATAAAATGTCTGTATTATGTCTTTTCACTCTGACACCTGCTTATTTGACTTTTAACTGGAAACAGCAGGAGAAATTGCACTGAACAAGTTTAGCACTTGCATACAGTAGGCACTGTCTTGGAAATTACTTGGCTTAATCTTTTTGTGGCACTAAAGTGAACCTGGTCCCATCAGACAGTAGAATCAAACCAAGGTTAAACATTTGAATTCCATTGGAGTTTTTTTGCTTTTGCTCAAGGACAATGATACAAATAAACTGTAATCCTCTACGAGAAACGTTCTAAGGAGATTCCTGAAAGGCCTGTATTTTACTGAGCTGAGAGAGGAATAGACTTTGCTTTTCAATGAAATTCATTGTGTCATCCATGTTTTTTTATGTATGGCTTTGTTGTCTGGAAAGATAAGAACATAGTGAGGATACAGAATGTGCATGAGCATGTCTTGTCTCCATCTCTGGGCATTAGGTGGTGGTGTAAGAAAAAATGCAAGACATGGGCAAATCTTTGGGTTTGATCTTTCGCCTAATCCGTCCTCTCAGTTTTCAGCTGTCACTGGACTGTGAAGTTGGAGCTTATATTCAGGTCACTGTGTGTAGTAGCTTCTGAAAGAGCTGTGCAACTTCACTTATCAAACAGTATTTCTATTTTGGGCATTAAAAAAAACTTTGCATGGCAGCGAGCTCTACATAACCACCATGTGCTGTGTGGAAAAGATGTGGAGGGGTTTGCATTTTCTGTGGGTACTCCTTGGTTCTTCTGTGGAAAAACAGAGGCTAGCATTGCTATTCCTGCCCGGTGCTTGTGATTACTGACTATGGAGAGCTTTGAAGGTGAAAAACAGTTCTTTCATGGTGCCTTCTTCCTTGAACTGTCCTGAAATCCTGTCTTGGTTCCTGTGCAGTATAACTTGCCTTTGCTGAGGGTATAGGATGTCTTTGGCTTAGGTGGACAAAAAAGAGGCAGCAGGTGACACATCCCTTTGCTTGTGCTGCTTTCGTCCAGCTAAAAGAAGTTAATTTCTATGGATTTTCCAGGCCTGTGGGATAAGGAAGTATCTCCTGAAAAGGGCATGTTTTCACAATGTCCTTTCTCTTGAGGGAAGAAGTGGAATATTACTCTCTTGAAGAAGCTTTTAAAGAATTAAGCTCTAGTGTGACTGAAAACTAGAATTTCGAACCCTTGTTGAACGGTTTGAACAGGAGACACAGCTTGTGTATAAAAGCAGACTTCTGTTTACATACAAATCTCTTGCTTCTCACCAATGCTAGCAAAGGAAATATACAGGAAATTCATTACCCTTTAATGAAGTTTGAGATGAAAATGTTAATTTAAAGAAGGCAAGTTTGCCAGACTTGTTACTCTTTCAGTAAATGTATTTCTAAGCATGTCCCACTACAGTCAAACAAAATGTCCAGATTAAACAGTTCCCAGTTCATGCTTCTCATTAAAGAAGTGTACTATGGAGCATTACCACTGCTTGGTAGTTTCTACACATATCACTCTTTGCTGTATAAGTACATTTATTGACATTGAATGAGATGAGGAGGAACTATCAGTGCAAAACATAGTGGAAAATACATGAAAAAAAAAAGATGTGGAAAAATTATAGATCAGGGAAATGCTTAAAAAAACCAGTTAAATCATTAATACACTAGTATCTTATAGAGTAACCTATCAGGAATATCTTAACAAAGATTAAATTAGTGGTAGTCCCTACTAATTTGCAGTTCTAACGACACAAAGAGCCACTTTACAGTTGTGACTTTCTTGGAACTGGAAATTGCAAGTCAAACCCAGACAGTTCCTGAGAAACTGAACCTAAATGTGATGTAGGCAGATTATCCCACTAGGAGATCAACCCAAGATCTCAGATGTGAATTATCTTTAAGATGTCTAAAACCCAGGTGCAATTTTGTGGCTTGGACTTTTTCACTAAAATCCATATTTTAAGGTAGCATTAACAGGTGGATTAAAATTTGTAAAGCTTGCACCCCTGAGAGAGTTCTTCCTAGTCACTTGCTGTTTTAAATCCTTTTTTTTTTATGTTTGTCCCCATGTGGAGACTTTCTGCCTCAAAAAATCTGGTTACACAGAGTTTCATAAGCAACATTTGCTAATCTCCCAGCTTTGCTCAGACATTTATTGTCTCTGTGAACATGACCTTGATCCATCCCAACTCTGTCATCTCCATTATAGCCTCCCACATCTCTGTATTTTTCACCTTCTCCTTATGCAAGCATCTCACCTTTTTACTTTGGATAAGGTCTTTGAGGAAAATTAGCCCTTAATTGTATTTCTTTCAGATATTTTTAAGTTCTCTCCACACTTTGAATAATTAGCTAGTGACCATGAGCAGAACAACTGCACAGGCTTATTTTATTAATGATATAATAAGTATTTAGGATGGATGAAGGGCAGGCTGATGGTCTAACCTTTTTTTATTGGGCATGAGCTGTATGCATTGTTGTTTTCCCACTTGCTGCTAATTTACTGTAGCAGAACAAGAGCAGAAGTAAAGAAATGCAGAGGCCGTAAAGCAACTGTGATTGATTAGGAAAAGACAGTAAAATCAGCAAGAGGATTTAGAAAACCTAAGAACAAATGTTATCCTTTTCATTTGTTTTGAGGATCATTTGAGAATAATACTTGCTTGAGGATAAAATGGTATGTGTGAAATTCTGCTGTTAAAGAATTTCCTCAGCATCCAGGGAAATTTTCATGGATATTATTGATGAGCATTTCTTATTTGTGTTGGTAGGGAGTTGGTTCCAGGTCCTGGCTTTGTCTCTTCACTTAGGTGCTATGTGTGACCAGGACACCCTGCAGAAGAGATCCCAGAGAACTGCAAACCCTGTGTGGATGCAAGGCATGCCCCATATGTCCAAATCCTCAGGGTACAGACAGAGCAAACATGTGGTTTGGGTCTTGCTCACTTTTGATTCACCTTGTTCACCTTTGAGCTCCCATTTGATAGCCTAGTTTGCAGACATTATTGTATGAGAGGATTGTAACATGCCACTTCAGTGCAACACGCTCCAGGGTTTCTTCTTACCAGGGACATTAGTAGCAGAGACAGTGACTATGTGTTGCTAAACCCTGTTGAGCTCTGGCTATATGCACAAAGTTTTGAAACATGGCAGAGATGAATTCTCTTGTGTTTGAAACTTGTCGCGTGATTTCTTCCATGGAACAGGGTAGCTGAAAGCATTATTTTACAGCAAATAAGTCATTGTGTAGTGTTTGTATGGAAAAATCACATTTTTTGAAGGTGATCTTACTTTTGTTTTCAAACTGGACTTTAAACTCAGATAATGTTTGTAGAATAGTGAAAATATAAGAGAAAAAAACGATTGTAGTTTCCTATGTAATACATATCTGAGTAAAATAAATAAGTTTACTCGTGGTAGGAGAAATTTGCACCAAAGAAGTGGGAATAGAGGAATTGTCATTTTCTGTTCTAGTGTCTTTCCTCAATCCTTTTGATTCATCTTTGAAGTTTATATGAAATGATGTGTGTGAAGCACTACTGACATGAAGTGGAAGTGAATCCAGTGATTTGTGTGCCACAGTAAGATATTCTCTCCTGACAGAAAGTTTTCTGTGAAAGCAAGACATTGTCTTTCCTAGCGCTTCAACATCATGAATGTTGATTTTG
>JAOTQP010000001.1:37821711-37866758 GCA_026413545.1 Cichladusa arquata
ATGAATGTTGATTTTGACCATTTCCATATACCATTGATGAAAACACTCTCTAAGGGCTTCCTCAAGATAGTTACATAAATATGGCGCTCTCAGTAAAAAAAATAAGTCTTTAAGCAGAATGAGAAAAAAAAAATTGAAGGTGAATATCATGGTAGTTTTAACTGTAAGGTTACTACGTTTCTCTTAGATGCTGGATGAGAATGATTTTATTCCAGTTGTACCAGCGGCCATTGAATGAAAGTGGAGGTTGAAGTTTTGGATCTTATAACTAAAGCAGAAATAAACTGTAATTGTGCAGGCTGGGTTAAAATATTTTTAAAAAAGTATGAGGAGTAACAGCAAGACAAAGGTTTGTTATGTTTTCTGGAGCTCCTTCTCCTTGGATTTCAGTGGCTGTCTGGAGTAACTATAGTCTTGGTTGGCTGCCAAAAAGAACACCTGCTAATAGATTTAAGACAGAAGATGAGGAGAAGATAAATACTAAGCCTTTGTAGTCATATATGTAGGTTAAGAATTTGGGGGTGGAACTTGGTGAAGTTCGAACAAAAGTAAGTCAGAATGTGATGTTAGTACATTAGGTGAGTTTTTATCAGGGGCTATGTGGATGATACATGAGTAGTGTGGGATGCTCTCTCTCCCACTTATTCTCAGAGGGAGATGAAAAACCAGAATGACAAAAGACATGATAAAGTAAATAATAAAGGGATTAAAGGAGTATGTAGTCATTTAGACAGGTTAGTGATAGAGAGTCCTACATGCAAGCAGAATTTAGAAATTGTTGAAACTATTTATCAGTTGAAGAGCAAATAGATCTGAAATTTAAGGACATTTTCATGGAAAACATCTATTTCTAGAAGTGTTTCTTTCCAAGGACATATAAGAGAGTTATATTTGAGAGTCTGGCTTCTCTCAATTTATTCCATTTATAGCTATCTTGCTAAAGGTGAGATATCCTTGTAAACATTGCTTTGCTATTATAAATGAAGGTGCTCCCACGCTCCCCTGAGTCTACCAGCTGTCACTGCACAGCCCTGAAAAAGTGGCCTCCAGGGTGACCTTAGGCTGAGTGTCCAGGGCCTCCTGCCTTCCTGCTGTCACCTGGATGCCCTGAGAGCCTCCTGTGTGGCAGCCCTCGATGCTTTGGAGCTGCATGGGTGTGTGGAGTCCTGGGTGTGCTGCAGCTGCCTGGGCTAACACCTGCTGGCTCACCTGCAGGAGAGATGAGACGATGGCACAGGAGATGATGGCTCCTGAGGGTGGCCCTCAAGCTAAACTGAAACAGCCTGTGTAGTTGCCACAGCAACTCCTGGGGAGAGGAAATGTTTTATCCCCCTCCAAAGTGTTTCACAGCACAACTTTTAAAATACAGAATATGTACTTCCATGGATCTTAAGCTGTGTAAATCTTTGTGCAAGACACCATGTCCTGGGTGGTACAAACTGTAGAAGAAAGTACTGTAGGTTCAGTATTAATTTGCATTTTTCTTCCAATAACTTACTAAGTTCACAGACAAACAGGTCAAGAATGTAGGGTGCCACTCAGTCCTTGTAGGTGACCACAAATCTGCATCAAGAAGCCTACACTGGAAATCTTCAATAACTTCAGAGGGAAAGACAGTCTCTTCTCATCAACAGATGGCAAATCAGAATTGTGAGTAAGAACTGTCCACCTTCAGTTTGGCATTGATATCATTCTCCCACCTTAAACTCCTCCTAGTTGTTCAGGAACATAAGACTGAATTTATATAGCTTAATTAAAAAGGGCCAGGGATTGATCCAAGTCCAAATGGCTCTGGCTGGCTCATGGCCACACCACTTACAGTTACCACCCTCCCTGGCAGATTAGCTTGGAGAGAGCTCACTGAGGTGGTGCCTGGGTCTTAAAGAAGGGTGTGGATGACTAGGGCTAGCACTTCTTTAATTTAACAACCTGGACACAGCCACAGAGGATCAGAAAAAGCCTTTCACTCCCAGTAAGGAAGGCTAAGGCAAGCTCTGCTTGTAGGGTGGTTTACTTGTGTCCCCAGCTTCAGACAGGAGCTGTACCTGGACTAATAACAGCATAACACCCTCCTGGACCAGCTAAGGGGTTATAAAGGCTCTAGTAAAGTGGGTGAAACCCAGCTTCCTCCTCTGAGGAAGGTGCACCTAGAAAGGGGCTTCCTATGGGCCCTTGGTTGGAGGAGGAAGGAGAGCAGAGCATACCTGCTTCCGAGCAATTCTGGCAGCTGAGCAGCACAGACCTGAGTCTGCAGGGAATGAATCATAACGAGTTTCTGAGGAGGATGAACCAGACAGGAAGGAAGGCTCAATCTTGCTGGGGGAAGGAATATATCTCCTCTTTTTTCCCTCTTTCACAAGAAGAAGATGGAGTTCCAGGGTAAGGAAGAGCTGAAAAAGAGGAGATTTCCTCTGTCTCTGTATAAAATCTTTTTTCTTCTGCTTCACTGTCTTGTACTTCCTTTCCTTCTCACTGACCTTATTTGGGATCATCTCTTCATTTGTGTGAGCATGTGCAACAAAACTTGTCAGCACTATCCATCATCTCAGTAACCTGTTGTTTTGCTTCACACCCACTTTCTGTTTTCTGAGCTACATGGGCATCAACCTGAATTGTTGCTGCATGTACTTCTTGAACTTCCTTTAATTAGAGGATTTGTATTTCTCCCTACATGGCTGCCAGTTGCTCTCTTCCCTTATATAGTTGTGAGGAGATGAGTAAATAAATAGGGTTTTTTTCTGATTATTGATGCTTTAAATATGTTGGCAGACTAAATCTGGTCACAGTCTGTGAATTTAAAGGGTCTGGCTTATGGTCTGACAGTATGGTCCAGAATATTGTATGTTTTCTTAAAGTCATGAAAGTTAGACAGTATAAAGCAGTTTGCATTTGGTTTTTGGTTGGGTGGGGGGTTTTTTAATAGTTTTAGGGAAAATCAGTCTGTAATGCTTGGAATCCTTTGATTCTTCTCTGTGAGGATGCATAGAGTATATTTACTCTTGCATTTAATACTAAATGTGAAAAGATTGAATGTAAGTAAATTCATCTTTTTTCATCAATCTCTTGAAGATCCTTAAGGTGATTGTTCCTTTACAAGTTGAATATCTGAAAAAAAACAAGTATCACTGCTTAATCTGGGGCTAAGAAGGGTGTTGCATTTAACAGAGATTTTTGTTTTCATTGCTTACAATAAAAGCAGTTATGAAAAGCTCCTATGATGGGACACAGTTATGTTTTGCATTAAACTAAGGCACAGTGGGAAGCTGTGTTTAGCCTGTTAGCTTGTTAGAAATTTCTGAAACTATTCTAAACACCCTGAATTTGGAAGTCAAGTCAAATCTTCTAAGCCAGTAAAGTCTTCTTAGCAGTTGAGGAATAAAGGACTTTCAGTGTAAATACTTCTCAGTGTATTAGGTATCTTGGAAACTGTTTCTTCTGTTTGTAGAACATTAATGTAGCATGTCTAGCACTTCTTGTACGGCTTGGCAATTAAGACAACTTTGGCCAAACTAAATGCATTGAGGATCTTTCCAAGAGTGAAAGTACCTTATTTTCAGTCCTACTTCTAGGCTGGAAAAATTAAGGTTTTTGGTGTCTCTGCATTTATAGTGCTTTTCCCTTTTGTCATGCTAATTGAAAGCACCATGTTTAATCCTTCTTCTAGGAAGTTTCTTGCTAAAGGAAACATTCTCTCCACGGCCAGAACATGGGACTGTTGTGGTGGTGGTAAATGACCTTTGCTCTCAGAAAAAAAAAAAAAAAGGGAGAGGTTTTTCGGCCTTGGCACACTGCTTTGAGTTTTTTAAAATCTAGCTAGATTTAAATACTCAAATCCTTTCTTGCTAATCCACCACTCCATGGCTTTTCTAAGGGAAGGTCCGTGTTTCTGTGGAAGACAAAAATTTTCTTGTACAGATTAAATGGTTCTGTCCTTAATCTGCTATTACTTGAATAATTCTTACAACATCAGCTTCAGTCTGCTTCATCTTCTTGTAATTTTATCTTACAGTGGCTAATTTGCAGAACAAGCATACTTTCCCCTATTTGCACTCAAGGGCATTAACTAATCTAGTTAACAAACTAATCTAGGTCCAGAGAAAACAAATAGAACAAGCAGCAAATGAACAGCTGAGACTGAACAACAATTTCATTCCATGTGGACATGGTTCTCTTGGGTTTTCCTTAGACGGAACTGAACTTTTTCTCAGAACCCCAAAGTTCTTGGTTTTGTCATTGCTCAGTCAGGTACAGGCAGCAGTGATAACCAGAACGAACTGGAGGTTACACAAATAGATTTCAGAAGTCTCAATGTGTCTTCAATGAAGGACCTCAAAGCAAATTTATTAAATGAAAGGCTGACTTGGCAGGAAGTTCTAATCCTTTTGAAAAATACTTCTAAAAAAAGGAATATCAGGGAATTAAAGTTCAAACTGCCTACACTGCAGTATACAAATTAGTAAGCGAGTCACCTGCTAGTCTCCTTGTCCCTGGTACATGGCACTAATGTTTTCTCCCTCTGGGGTATGTATCCCCCTAAATCCCTGACTAAGTGCTACCATTTTTTTAAAGTTTTTGGTTGGTTGGTTGGTTTGGGTTTTTTCATTTTGTTTCTGTTTTTAATCCAGTACAGAAAGATCTGGCTAGTATAGAAATATGTGACATTGGTAGATCTTAGCAGTACTTTTTGACGAATAGTTCTACAAATATTCATTCTTTTGAGGTTAGATATAGTGGGGAGTATAGAGAGCTTCTGAAAGGGCACTGGTGGAAAGGCCAGTACGTAAAATGCTGCCCAGTAGACTGCAATACTCAGTAATTATGAAATAAAGGTTCATCACTGAAACAAAATATACCAATTCTTGCTTTAAGTTCATAGATATTTACCTAGGAGGGCAGTAAAGCAAAAAAACTCCTTTCTCTTAATGTGGTACCCTCTGCAAGTCCGTGCTAAGCCTTTTGAACTGAGAACACAGTGAAACAGGCAGCAGGGGTAGTGAAACTGTTTTCTGGAGTGTTTATGGGAACCAATTATATGCAATTTGTTTAAATTAGTGGTGAGCAGTTCTACATTAACAATTGTCTCAGTGCTAGTAAGTAGGAGTGTCTGGAATGTGGCACTTTGCATACTCAACTCCTATCTGCACTTTCAGCACCCAGTGTTTTCATAGCAAGAGGATGGAGCTGAATCTTTTCTGCTCAGATATTTTTGCAAGCTCTTTTTTTTTTCTGTTTTGTTCTGGGCAAATTGTTACCACTCTTTATACAAGATAATTAATTAGCTGTTGCTCCTATATTTCCTGTAATAACCCCATTAAAAGGCACCATTTCTGTCAGAATATCCCATGGCTAATGACTGGGCAGATTGTTCTTGCTCCTAGATGCAGTTACCTAATTAGAGATTATCCTGTTACAGAGCACTTTAAGCTGTTTTTCCTTTTCTTAGCCCACAGGTAACATAGAATCACAGGACAGGTGGGGTTTGAAGGAACCTCTGGAGATCATCTGACTTCTCTACAGGGTCTTTTAGAGTGGATTGCACAGGATCACGTCCAGTTAGGTTTTGAATACCTCCAGAGATGGAGACATGAGCATGGGAAAATTTTTGCCAGTCCTGTGACCTCTACTGCAGTCCAACTACTTATTCTCCTCCTTCTGCTTTCATCCCTCTCCCCATCTTCCTTTCAGACAAATTTATTAGAGAGATATAATTTATTACAGCACTGAGTAGGGAAATTTTTCCACCTGGGGATGGGATTTAGAGTAGTTTCCTCACCACTCCCTCTGCTTCTGTGGATAGAATACAAAGCTCCTGTGAGTTCACATCTTTTGCTCTAGTGTAGAGTTTCAGCAACACTGTGTGTTTCCCTGTACTTTAAACTGTGGTGGATTTAAAGAAGCTTGAGAGCCAGGACACTTCTGCTGTGCTCCATAAGAGAGCTGATGGTCTTGCTCCTGTTTTCCTTTAGTGCCAAGAGGAAGCAACCAGTGACAACTTTCAACACCTTGGTGGCAGTGACCATCTTCTGAGCACAGTGTGTGGCCCCATCACCTGATGAGTTTCAGCATGGAGATATTTCCTTACAGGAGAAGCCTTTTCATTAGGAGTGGAGAGGTTTTGAACTTTGAGTTTATGGTACTCTGAGGCAAATACTGCCCTTCTGAGAACAAGATGCACTCAGAACAAATTAGGGTGTATTTGGATAACAGATGGGGAGCGGAAAGGCTTCTGAAGTTTCTCTAGAGAGAGCACAAGATCTGCTCACTGTGCCATCCAGGCTGTGTGCAGAGGAATTTGTGTGAGTGGAGTAGAGGGAGGAAAGAACAAAGCCAGTAAATCCGCTGGTAGGCAGATGTTCAGCAAAGGAGCTTCACGTTTTGTGGCTGAGAATCAAAATTTTTGGGTCTTATTACTAGAAGTTCTCATCTTCAAAATGTGATAAAAAAAATTAGTTTTTGTTTTCTTATAAAGAGCCCTTGTGCTCTTCCGTATATTCTATACAGTATATAATAATATATATATATGTATTATACCACTGTATATTCCTCTTCCTTCCTGCTCTTCCCAGCTCATGGGTGCCATGAGACTGTTGATACTTACTAAAGGAAATTTATTTTGATTCTTTTTCATCATGCTGCAGACATTTCAGTTGTGTCTGCTGAACTTTGCTCCATTTTTGGCAATGCTGTAACGAGGGTTTAAGAAGATAATGTCTAAACAGAAGCCAGTTAGTCATATTTATGATGGATGTACAAAGAGCTCTTAGAGAACAATTTTGGTATTACTTCCCTGATATTTCATAGTTTGGCAGGTACAAAAAAGCATGAAGGATTTTTCAGTGGATGCTGGTTCAATTAGATTTTGTGCTTTTTGCAGGCGATTTTTAGTTCAAAAATTCTAGTGATAATATGAAAAATAAATAGTTTAATACATTATACAAATTCTCATTCTGCTGTTAACAGATCTCAAAATGTTCCTAAAGGTATGGTGTAATGCTAATGGTGGGATAAGGCTCATGGCCTAGTTGTCATATCATGAAATACCAGCTGTGTTAAAAAAAAAATCCATTTGTTTAGGAGCTTTCAGCTTCAGACCAAAGGCCTTTTAAGTAAGTGTGAACATTCCTGTTGGCTTGGATGGGTCTTGGAGAGAAAATTTCCTTATAACTATTTAATGATTGAGATCTATTCTGTTAGCAAGAATATGAAATGGAAGGTGCCAGTTGCCTGTTTTGTTTTTGTGGTTAGTATTACCATTCAGTTTCTTAACCAGCCTTTCCCAACTGTATAGTTTTACTAATGTATTTCAGTATGTTGAGAGGTTTAATGATGAGCTCAGTCATTCAAAAATCATATTAGGTCAATAATAGCAGGCTCAAGGCCTGTCTGTGTCTCAGACTTTAGCCAATGAAGATGCTAACTACAAATTCACTGATTTTGAGATAAATTGTTCTTGCAAATAATCCATTTATTTGAGAAACTAAGAAATTATTATATCTGAGTCTATTCTATTCTATTTTGTTCTATTCTATTCTATTCTATTCTATTCTATTCTATTCTATTCTATTCTATTCTATTCTATTCTATTCTATTCTATTCCATTCCATTCCATTCCATTCCATTCCATTCCATTCCACTCCACTCCACTCCACTCCACTCCACTCCACTCCACTCCACTCCATTTCGTTCCATTCCATTTCTATTCTATTTCTTTCATTTATTACTATTTTAACCTATGATTTTTTTACTTACATAAACGGGTAAATACTTCAGTAGGAGACAAGGAAAGGATTTCATCTTAGCAATGTCTTTTAAAAGCTAGAAATACTCACTGTTTACTCTAGCTAACCTTGATCCTAAGTAAATGTCTATGTTATTTTTCATCAGTCTTTGAAAACATTCCAGAGGTAACAGGAAGGTAATGCTTCATATGTCTTATCAGTGGCTTGTTCTCTCTTATAAACTAAGTAGGTCACACTACCTATATGAGTGGGACTAGAGTTGTGGTCATATACATCTTCACTTTCAGAACCAAAACTGGAAACCTGTCTTGCTTGGAATACTTTTTCAGGGACAAAAATGCTTTAGAAAAATACCACCATACAATTAAAATAGGGTTTTAGATGGTCACTGTTCTTCATCCCGGCACTCCACAGTACTTACACTGCTTTCTGTCCAAGTTCAGGTTCTCTCATGTGCAGTGACAAAGGGTAGGATTTTATTACTGAGTCCTCTGCTTTGGCATAGTGTTGCCATGGTCATGGAAAAAAACCACAAAAATTACTGGCTGTGCCAGACACATCCAAAGAAAATCCCTGTACAATAATGTGCACTCATTCAAGTTGTGCTATTCATTTGGTAAGGGTGAGATTGTACTTTATTTCTGCACTTGGCATGCCAAGGACAAAGTAGTGCTTAGCTCATTCTCTCCCTCATCTTCTTGCAGAGTGGCTGGCACAAACTTATTTCTTCTATTCTGGGCATAGAGAGATGTCCAGGAGGCTGATTCTTGACAAGGTGGGAAAAGCCATGTCTCTGCTGTTTCTGCAGCAGCCAGAAGGCTGGAGGCAGAGCCATGGGCTGCAGGATGCAAAATAATACTGCGTTTCTTCCAGTTACGACAAATCCATCCCTGGTGTCACATGGAGTGCTTCAATTCTGCTGATTAAAAAGGCACCTAATTCATGGATTCCTAATGGGGTGTGGGATACAACTGCAAAGCCAGTACTCTGCTTTAATATGGATAGCAATTGAAGTTGACAGCTCAACCTAATTTTTTGATAATATTTTTTTAAGTATTATTAGACATTTTCTGCTCCTTATTTGTCCCTGCGCTGTAATGGTGAGTTCTACTTAAATGGCAATTAAAGTTTCCTGTTTTCCTCATTCCCTCCGCTCAGCTGACAATGTACACTACTGTCAAATGCTGCAGAAGTTAAAATAACGAGTTACAGGATGTTGTTTAAAATATTTGACAAACAGTGACTTCTAATGGCCCCTACATGTGGGTTTAAGCAGGTGAATGAATGGTGAGAGATTTTAGAGTCTTTCAGAATTTGGTCTGTAATTCACTTAGAGTTGCTAACGTACAGTATTTACACGAGTGGAAGCAATATTACCTGTTCTGCTGCACTCTGAGCATCTGTTCAAAGATGGATGTGGTTGATATCCAAATGACTTGAACACAGCACGTGCAATGTGGGCAGAAAGACTGGCGTGTATTTTCAGCTGTTTATGCTTGAGTGAGGGCAACTTTGGAAATGAACATAGTGGGGGAACAAAGAACCACCTCCTGCCTGCTGCAGAATTGGGACCACTCATTTTTCTAGTATTTCTGGTATTTTTTTTTCAGATCAGTTGCTTGGCTGTGGTTATGGCACAAAGCTAATGTATGAGTGTATGATGTAAATAAACATCTTCACTGCAGACATGCACTCCTTATCTGGATGGCTGAGATGGCAGTGGGAGAACAAAGAAAAGAAGTCATGCCCCAGTTCCTTTGGCTGCAACCTTCCCTCTATGAGCATGTGAAAGAAAATTGCCCAGGAGTCATAAGCATGTCTCTTATCTGATGTGGGCACAATGTTGACAATTCTCCTACGTTTAAGCTACTGGATCTGCAGCAAGATATCAACAGCCTCAGGAGAAAAATTAGCCACACCCTCACCATAGAAAGTGTCTCAGCTGATGAAACCTGAAAGGGTTTCTTTCACATCAGTGCTGCTGTGGAGATTTCCTTCTGTCACAACAGCACTTACTTCCTAGCAGGACTGCCACATAAAATAATATCTGAAACAACTGCATTACCTTTTTTTTCTGTATGAATAGAAGTAATCAAAAGAGCACAGGAATATTTTGCAACTGTAGTGATTTTAAGGAGAAAAGAGTAGAAGTTTTTGGCGGGTTTCATTGATAATTCCAAGCATTTTGGTGTTTTTGAGAGGGGAAAAAGTATAAAGAGTAATTACTGCTATGGAAATTATAAGATGTGTAATAGTTTCATTTTTTTTACCCCTATTTAAAATTAGCTCTATTTAAATGCATTCATTAAGTGGTGTGCTGAAGGCTCTGAGAGAACAGGGCATGCACCAGGAGCTTTGTATTCCTTTGGTTATTATGTGGTATATAGAAATTCCAGTCTGCAACGTGCAGGTTTTTTTTTTTCAGTTGCACTATAGAAAATGCAACCAATAAAAATTAATTGCTTTAATTTGTTGTTTCCATCCCTGATCATAAATTATTATGCAGGTGCTAATTATTACATCCAAAATTTCTGTGGGCTGAAGTAGTCTTACTAACCTCTGTCTATTTAGAAATAAGAAAAGAAGGACTAGGAAAGCATAATGATTTAACATTTTTGTATAATACTCTTTCTAAGAACACAAACTTATTTTTCAGTGGCTTAACCTTAAAAACATTCTTTGCTCACTACCTTTAATACATGACATCCAGATATCTGAAAAAAAGGTAAATAGCTCCCAGGGATGTGAGGCAAGTTAAGCACATGTAAGCACAGTGTTGTTTTCAGCTTGTTTTTGTTGCTGCTTGACAATATTTGTCAATACATCATTAGAACAGACAAATAAATTAAAATTCATTAAAAGGAGCTGCAAAATCAAGCATTCAAATGTTAGGTCTAATTGACTTTAGAAAGCTGTAATGCTTCAACGACCTCAGCAGGATTAAATCCTTTAGTTTTGAAGGGCATTGTACCAGGGAGGAGTAAGAAGCCTGGGTATAAAGCAACCTTGTGTGTGTAGAGTGGTTAACTTTCTTCTTAACTGACCTCCATTATATGAATTAATTTTGTTCAAGTAGAGCTTTAATTACTTGACTGCCTGTTGGTTGTTTTCTTTGTCTTCACTGCCTGAGCACTGAGCTTTGCCTGAGCACTGGAGCCACAGTAGGGAGTACCTCACAGGCAGCTTGGGAGAGGGGTTAGGAGCAACCAGAGAGAAAATCCTCCTTACTCACCAATCAAAATCCTGGGCTGAAGCATGCACAGCACAGCCAGAGATCTTAGCTGCTAAATTCTAGTAAGTCTATTAGAAAAACACAGTCTGAGGTTTTCTGTGGTGCTTTTACAGGCATCTGCTCTACTTCATGGATGCACTAGACCTTTTCAGTGGATTGACTGAGAGTTTTTTAAAATATGGGCAAGATGTTTCCAGACAGCTCAAGCTGACAATAATAAGTCCCAGGAGGACTTATTAGCTCAGGTGTGATTAGAAATCAAGCTGTCTCTGTGTACTTGTGCTGCACTGTGGCCAAGTGAATAATGTTTCCTATTACGTGGTGTACTGAAGAGTGCAATACATAAACATCCAAGTGGCTACCATCAAAGCTGTCTAGATTTTTCTGAAACTGGTGCTCATCTGGAACAAAAACCACCCTGATGAAAGCAAACTGATGCCAAGTACCTCACGTCACCTTTTCAGTGGTGGGAGTGTAACTTTCATGTGCAGAAAGTAGTTAATGTAGGTGCCAGTTCCTTACCAGGAGTTCAGGGTCCAAACCCTTTTCAGGGTTGAGGACTGCCACCTGCTTAACTACAGAGGCTCTGAGGACTTTGACAAGAGAAATGGTTGCAGTTCAAGCTTGAATTTACAGCTGCTGTTTTAAAGTAACAAAAATAGGCAGGATTCATAGTTAATTTCTTCCCAGATTTTCTTTATTTTTCCGTGCTTTCCTGCTTTATCCCTTATATGTCAACATTATAGGCACAGTATTTTCTTAGTGGCAAAACTTTATGTTCTGTTTTTATGAACTTAAGCATAAAGTTTCACCACAAAGAAAATGAACTATGGTGACCATGTTATTTAAAGCCGTAAGAGGATAATAAAAAATGAAAGGTGATGTTTCACTGCAGAAGCAAATGGATTTTATTTATGACACTAGGAATGGCTTATTAGTTTGTGCTTTCTACCCCCTAATAGGAAGTCTTTGTGGAAGGCTTATTTTTGTCACAGAATCACAGAATCATAGAATATGCTGAGTTGGAAGGGACCCTTCATGGTCGAGTCCAGCTCCTGGCCCTGCACAGCACCATCCCCAAGGGATACACCGTGTGCCTGAGAGCATTGGTCAAACATGTTTTGAGTGCTGATGCTGTGACCCCCTCCCTGAAGAGCCTGTTCCAGTGCCTCACCACTCTCTGGGTGAAAAAGCTCTCTCTGATATCCAACATAAACTTTCCTTGACTCAGCTTCATGCCATTTCCTTGAGTCCAGTCACTGGCTGTGAGAGTAGAGAGCTCTGTACCTACCCTCTGCTTCCCTTCTTGAGGAAGTTGTGGACTGCAGTGAGGTCTCCCCTCAGTCTCCTCCAGGCTGAACAGATAGAAGAGACCTCAGCCACTCCTTGTAAGGCTTCTTCTTTGGACACTCTCTAATAGCTTAATATCTAATTGCTTAGTGTTTGTCACATGTACATAAGCACCTGTGTTGCAAAGTACTGGTTAAAAAATCAGTGTAACCACAGCAGTGTTTCCCTTTGTGCACTTTCTGAAGTGAAGCCTGGTTTTTCCTCTCTTGTTCTTTTCAGAAGTGATACACAAACACACCCAGGACATTGTATGGAAGTCCCGAAATTAAATCTGATTTTTTTTTTTAACTACTGCTTTTAAAAAATGGCTTCAGTCCTCAGATATTTCACTTTATGCAAAATACAGAATTCAAAATTCTGCCTAAATTATTGTAAAGAAAATCTATCCAGTTTGATACAGCTTTTCTCATGGCAGTATTTGGCAGTTTGCACAATGCACATTTATGGAATAAAGAGTACATGCCTCTGGAACCACAGGAGAAGGGAAAGGAGAGCTTTTAGTTTTGCTTCATACATGGATGTACTTTATTTTGTGTTGCTTCCTGCTTGTTTTTTATTCTTTGTCTTTACTGTCTGAGCACTGAGCTTTGCCTGAGCACTGGAGCTGTGCAGTAGGGACATGTGCTGGAGAGTCTGCTCCTTGAGCCACGGATGCCAGGAAGGCACTGGGCAAGGTGGAGTGAAGGTGAGATGGAGGCAGGTGGTTTGATCTGGGAAACCAGCTGGTTTTTTCTTTTGCTGGAAGTTTCTGGTTGTTGTGAGGGCTCAGTACTTGGGAAGATGGCTCAAGGGGGCTTCTCATGTTTGGGAAAAAAGCTCTGATGTAGGTTTGAGAAGAGGGTGGGTTGGAAAGGCATTCTTATATGCAGTAGCTTGGCAGGTAAAGATTCAGGCTGGATCCTTCCTCTTGTGGTGGAAGTGTTTGTTCTTCCTTACTTTGACTTGTCTGGGGAGAAAGGATGGGTTGGGGTGGTCCCGTGTGGTGCTGGGTGAAAGGGGCCAAGATGTGAGCTGAGACTGCCACATGAAATGGGCATTTGGCAGCCCCAGTCACAGTCTGAAATACAGCATTTGTCATTCAAGCTTTCACAGATAAAGGTGAAATAACAGCATGCCAGAACCAAATTCTTCTGCAGGGTCAGCAAATGTGACCTCAACTCTCCTACCTCAATCTTCCTGCTATGCCCAGTTTCCAGTGTCAGAAAATATGTCCCAGTCAGTCTGGCAAACATGAAAATCTTGTCTGAGTTCACTGTAGCTCTTACACTCTAGCTTGGATGGCAATTACGGTTTTGGCCTTCTGACACCAGCTGTGTAGGTGAGCTAGAGCAGGTCTCCCATCTGTGCCTAGATCTGTAACATCCTGGCTCCACTCCTACATCGTGATCTCAGTGGTTTGAACTCAGGCTAAGGGCATGTTGGGGATATAGAAAACTGCCCCTGAGAATGACTTCCATAAGCTTTGGTTAATCAGTTTGGAGCCTTATCTTCTAGATGTTTTCTGGAGAAGTGGGTGGAAGAAGAGGACTAACTGTAGGGGAAGTGTTCTATTTCATCCTCTGGCTGCTTAAATAAAGATGAAGCTGGCAAATTCCTTTTTCACTCCTATTACTGTTTTTCTCTTTTTGCTCATAACTCCCAAGCAATGTGAAATAAAATCTTACAGTTTCAAAGGAAAATTGGATTATACTCACTTGGAGGGAGGGAAGGGAGAAGAAAACAGGCTTTATATTTTGACAGAATTCAATCCAGACTTTAAAAAAATAAAATGAATAATTTTGCAATATTTTGTAAGACTGTGTTTTCTAAAGACACAGTTAATCAGAAATGCATGCAAATTTAACATGGGTTGCCAACTCTCGTGATTTTTTTTTTTTTTTTTTGCTACAATTATGCGGCGTAAAAATTGGCCTCTTGTGAGAAGTTGCTGACAGCTCAGCAGTTCTGCTTCAGTGCTGGCTGCAGAGGGCGGGATGGCTGCCAGTGCAGGAAAGTGGAAGAAGGCTTTGGACTGGCATGCAGAATGCTTTCCAGTGGAGGCAGGTGTTGAATAGCCTGCACCAGTTTCTGCTGTCCCAGGAGAGACAACCTGTGTGGCAAACCAAGAAGCCTGCTGCATCTCCTCACCCATCCTTTCCCATTACATAGGGAGAAGTGAGGGAAAGAGAAGGAAAGCAGAGAGTGTAGCAGGTACCCAGAATCTCTGTATTTCCCCATTTTACCCTCTATTTGCACGTAATCAGATCCCAGAGGGAAAAAGGTGAGGTAAGGAAAGGGGTAAGAACAGTTTGGAAATAATATTCATAATACTACTAATTTTGCTTTTGGGTTATAATCTTGTGAGGTTGGCAATGCTATGTGTGTGTATAGATATACACACCCCTGTATGATTTGATAAAATTTAGAACTTGAAAGAAAATGGGAGGCAATAAAGCATTTTAGAGTATTTCTCCATTACTGTGATATTTAGTGCTGAAGAGATTGCTGTACTTTTATTAATTTGGTCCCTTATTTATTTGAATTTTGTACAAAATATCTAATTAGCCCTTCTAGGTATCAGTCTATTGATACTGATATTAAAAATCCTATGCACAAGTTTATTGCATTTAGAAGAGAGGTATGGTGTAGTTCAGTTTTCTGTTATATTCTCGCATATGCTTTTGTTTATTTCAAGACAAGAACAAATCTTAGTTATCCAGTATTATTACCTGTAGTCAGTTCTGATGAATGGCTGTGTAAGCCAACAAGGTCTGTACAGTGATTTGGTTTGTGCCAGATGGTGACTGGAAGAAAGATCTTCATGGCCTCACTTGTCTCATTACAGGGTTCCATGGTCAGACTGGGAAATCCAAACCACCTTAGACCGCGAGCTGAAATGAAACATCTTAATTTCAGAACATCATTGGTTTGTTTTTACCAGTCTGCAAATAAATGAGAGTGAGAGCTAGATGCTAAACAACCTGGAGTAGTGAATGCTAGGCTGACTCCTTTGCTGCTGTGCACAGGGTGAAGCCTCCTGCAGCTGTGCAAAGCACAGATACCAAATATGATCAGCCGACTGCACTCTTGTTTTGCACACTTGTGAATTGCGCAAGTCACGGGATGAGGACAGGAACTGAAACAACGTATGGGCTGGGCATGTGCCTCAAGGACCTGGAGCAGATTTACTTCATAGCCATGTGTCACTGTCATCTTCAGCATGACACTGCTCCCCCAGCCCGTGGGATGGAGGCTGGCTGTGTAGTACGGCGTCTGTGGCACCAGCCCCAGGCTCAGAGCCCACGTTCCGCCCAACCTGGAGCTGCTGCCTCCCGAGTCTCTGCCTGAGAGGGAACATCCCATTATGTGAAGCTTTTTGGGTGTTGCAGGGGAGCGCTGTCACATGCTGTAGCTGAAATGGTGAGATTTGTTGCTCGAGCTATAATTCCCAAAGCGTGAATGTTTTCAAGCACTAATTTTAACTTAAACGCCAAAGATTTGAAGACTATTTTTAACTTAAAGGCTTGATTCTCTGTGCTAGGAAACTGAAGATGGGTACAGTCAAAGGATTTTATAAATACAGAGTGCCTATTCTAACTCCTCGCTTTCTATTTTGATCATGTAATGAGTATTCAACCTGAGTGATTTGTATTGTAAGGGGATGTTGACTTCTTTAGCAAGTTATAACTGAAATTAAAAAGGGAGAGATGTAAAACCTCAACTTTGTAGTAGATGAGTGGTTATATTATGGCTTGAAAAAGATAATGGTCCAGAAAAGCATGTCCGGTACTGCAGCCTTTGTACGTATTTTAGAGGGGTCTTTGAGGCCAGACAGCATATCAAAGCTGATGAATACAAAATGGATCACTTATGTATTTGCTATGAAATCATGAATGCTTGACACTAAGTGTGTGTCGTGTCAAGACAGTAGCTTATATTTTTCATTTACACATACAGAAGAGAAGCAGAATTAATTTCATATCCATCATACCGTATTTTTCATCTTTAGAACTTTATAGTCTGATTTCAATTGTATATAGCCACTTGGATTTGTGCTCAAAGACAGAACAGGGCTCAGTAAAACTCGTTTATCTCCTGCTGTAGGTAGCTTGAATCTTTTCAGAACATGGTTACTCATAGAAATAGTTAAAAGAACCTGTTTTTAATGATTATTAGGGAATATTAATGAAATGTAAATATGGATTCAGACTTGTGAATGGACATACTGCAGATCAGATGAGCTATGCTTTTGTAATCAGCAAAAGACACATTCAGTTTAAGCTCTGCCAAATTAACTTTAATTTTGAATTGTGAGTATTCAACTTCTGATACATTCTTGCAATGAGCAGCTTATTAAATATCTGTAGGAGAGGATGCAAATGCATAAAAGAGTTTTGAACAATGAGTGCATTTATGGAAAACATGTTCTGTTCCTAGGCAATTCTTGTTGAGTAATAAGTGCTAAATTTGACTTAATTGCTGGCTATTATTATTCCTTACTGTTTCATGTGGTAAAACCATTGAAAATGACCCAATTTTGTGAATTGAGGATTAAATGAAAAGAAAGTGAAATAGCGAGGATGATTTATTTCATTTTGTTCTGGGAAAAGCTTTCTAATCCACTTTGTAAAAGTGAGGTGAATTCAAAACGTCTTGGTAAACCTTCTCTGAAAAACAGAAACTTTAATATATTGTAATGACATGAGATTAGATGGAGCAGTGCAGTCAGTATGTGCAACCAGCAGTGAGAGAGTGACTTTTGCTCTGAGTTTTTACTCAGGACACCTCACTAGATCCAGTTCTAGTTGGGCAGTGATCATTAGGCCTAATTAAAATTAGTCTGGTTGGACAGGCATGGTAAAAAACCAGGCTATATTTAGGTAGTGAGTACATCTCTCAGTGCTTTGCTAGTTTTTTGTTCTGTGGACATGGGCAGGTGTGGATGGGCATGTACAAGACAGAGAAAAGCTGTAGTTGCATACAATACTTGTGGCTAATTTACCATGTTCCTCCCATGAAAAATGACATTTATCAGTTATTGTACCTAAGCAAAGCACTGCACTTGTGGACTAAGGAAAGGTGACTGACCACAATCCTATATTTAATTGTTACTCTTTTCAACATGGAATGCATTAAAGATTATTAATGTTTAGTATGACATCTTAATAAAAATATATTAATAATATAATTACAGCATTATAATGTATGTATAATGGATGTAACATTATATACTGTACATTATATTAGCCATGTGATCTTTTTTCTAAAATACAAATTTTATATTGCCCAACTAACTGTTATGATTTCTCAGAAAGGGGCATATGGGTTGTTAGAGATGATTGAAGGAAATGTGATTTGTATTGAAAGTGGAAGGTGAACCCCATCTCTGGTATTGATGCAATTCACTGACAAAAACTTTACTACACAAGGTTCCATTCTGCCAGAAGGATAAAATTATTTTCCAAATCCTCATACTATTTGAACTATGAGATATCTTGATGCTCGGTCACTGAGATCTTTAAAAATAGGGATTAGGCCTTGAACTTGATATTGCATGGCAAATGCATATAATCCAAAACCAAATCTGATAATCAAGATGGGTATGGAGATGTGCTCCATTAAGTTGTCTCACCTGCTCTTCACTTTCCTGTAGAGATTAAGTTGCTGATCTGCAGCTGAGTGGTGATGAAAGTGAAAACATTCTAGGGAGGTGCAGGCCTCACCAGCTGAGAAGTAAATTAATCAGTTTCACTGTAGTAAGGAAAACAAAATGAAGTCTATTGTTGTCCTTTCTGCAGACAGACCAATATCCAGTCCTTTGTGCTGCTGGTCTCTATGTGTGTGTACACGTGCTCACACACACATAAACATTTATATATATTTATATGTGCAGTCTGGAAGGCAATAAGAAGAATTTAATGAGATTCTATGTGCCATCACCTGTGCATATGTAGAGCTTTATGGCAGAAGGTAGTTTTTATGGTGCTCTACAGCTTGATTATGCACTGGTGCCTTTGAACACAATACCTGTACATGGTTTGACATGTCAAGAGGTGCAATTAAAAGGTGAGCTTTCAGATTAGCTGTTCATAAGAATTGAAAAAAGAGGGTGAGCCTTATTGAATTTACATTTATAAGTGTGTACAACTGTAGATTTGATAGAAATGAATGTAGTTATAATTAAAATGGTCTTTCTATAACATTTTCTGTTCATGCAATTAGAAAAAGAAGACTAACCTTTGTGTGAGTCTTTCTTGAAGAATGGCTTCCTTAGGGAGAAACTGAAATCCCTATTTTAACTCCCAGGCTTAATTACAGTTCTATGTAGCCTACATAGCAAACCTGTCCTTTTTGTCTGCCTTTGTTTTTTGCACTAATTGTTGGAAAAGATATCTTCTTTATATATGGCTAGGTGAAAAGTCATAGGACAGAGCATCATCCCTCCATAGCTGAGACAGGTCTGGAAAACAAATGAATAGGATTACAGTAAGGAGTCATCAAAAAGGCTGAAGCTCCAATTTTGAGTTTTAAAAGTCTGCATTTTTTCTTAAATGCAGGGATCTTGATGGGCAGTGTGCCAAGATTTTGAGTTTGATTTAATATAATCTGGAATAAGCAGTCTAAATCAGAGAGGAGTCATGACCATTAGAGCAACATGCAGCTGACATAAGCAAAGAGACCTTTCAGACTACGGGTTGGAACCCTTAACCACAGATGAAATAATTTCTCTGTTAATGCCTTAACCTTGTGTCCCTTACATGACTCGTATAAGAACTTGTAGCATACTAATATTTAGATGCATTATGAAAATACTATTGTGTATTTATTTTGCTTTATTTGTTGGAAAACACTGTTATTTAGCCAAGTTAAGTTCACAACAAGTCCTGTTTGCTTTTATATTAACAGAAGCTTTTATGGATTATTTTATAAATAAGGACCTGATGTCTCTTGCTGATTTAATTCTCTAAGAGACAGTGAAAATAATTGGCTCCTGAGAGTGAAGCCAAAAGAGTCACACCTGCACACATGAAATCATCCATGGAAGCTACTTTAAAAAAATTGCTCACTAGAGGACAGCCTCAAAGACATGATTAATATTGATTTAGGTTTTTTTTTTAGTATATGAATGTGTAACTCAGGTGTGTTCAAGATTTCCCTTTCTCCTGAAGTTACAGTTAATAAGGTTCTTCTCTCAGAAGGCAGTTCTGGTGCTGCAGAAGAGCTGCATTTACTACATCTGAGGGGGAAGTGAGATCCATACTCTGTGATCTGTGGTGTGACTCTTGGGGATGGTGCTGTGCAGGGCTGGGAGCTGGACCCGATGGTCCTTGTGGGTGCCTTCCAGCTCAGCTTATTCTGTGATCCTGTGATTACTGGCTGGCACAGTGTGGAGTGGAAAGGACAAGGCAAATCCTTTTTTTTTTTTTTTTTTTCTGAGGGCTCATAGTGCATGTGATGTGTATGTGGGCAATAAAGTTCAGGCCAGTTGCTGACTGTAGGCACCCACTGTGTGCTGAACTCACAGGCTGCCCCTGGAGGTTATGCAGGCTCCATCCTTGGAGGTATTCTAAAGATAACTGGACAATGCCCTGAGAATCCTGGTATTATCATGGAGCTGATGCTGCTAATGTGAGGGAGGTAGGCTGTCATAGATCTGACAGGTCGTTTTTCCCAACAGATAGTACTGGAATTTTTTTTTTTTTTTTTTTTTTTAATCCCATTCTTAGTAATTGGAAACAGTAGGACACAATTTGTTCTATATTTCTTCTAGAAAACTCTCACATGTTGGTTATCACTGCATTAAGTTAGTCAAATCTAGCTCGTTGCATTTAGAACTTTTTTTTTAAATTATCAGGCATAGATATTATTCCCCATTGAGTTCATTTAAATTATATTTTGTTTGAAATAAATATTCAGGAGTCGTTTTTCCACTTGGCTCTCAGATGAGTATAAATATGGCTCTTGCAAAGTGTTCTTTGCCTCAGGCCCTGTTTTTTGTAATATTGCACTTACAATATAAATAATTCAACAGGTAGACATATCAATAGATGCTGACAGTTTTGGCCATCAGGCACAAAGAAAATAATAAAAAAGAATCTTTATTTAAATAAGGCACTTCTAAACACAGGACTTTTTTTATTTACGTTTAGGGGTCAGGTGGAATTCAGGTGATAAGATTCTTTTGCTTTTATGAATTCCACTGAAATTTCCCTTTTTCACTTTACAGAGAAGTACCTACGTTCAGTTAAATTGTACCAGAAGTATTTTGCCTTAATTTGCTTTAAAACATTATCTATATATCAGATTCTGTGAAGTAGCTACATCTCCATCATAGCTTATTTTTTAACAACATGATGATGTAGGTAATAGAATGAAAGCATTACTCAAATGTACTTGAATACCAAAAGTTTTCTTTTTTAGCACATAATAGTATTCTTCTTTGTTTACATTTTTATAAATATGAATTTCTTTTTTTTATTTCTCAGCACAGTTGTTTATCTTGAATAAGTAAGATATACAGCCAGGTTCAGTGCATGTCTGTAAGCAGAAATCTTCCAGGCTAGTATTTAGATAATATGGATGCAGATAGCAACAGCTGAAGTCACACCATGTACTGATGGTGTGCTCACTGGAAAATCAGATATATTTGAGAAGCATAGATAACAGTGCCATTGCATCTATGTCCACTTCAGTATAGCTGAAGTATAAGGGGAGAGATCCTGAAGGATAAAGGTTACTGCAAACTTGGTGATGTCTTCACACCAAAAGAAGGTGATCTGAAGAAGGCTCATTCTGTGCAGCACCTCATACAAAGTCTGCTAGAGTTTATAACAGATCCTTAAAATTCCTCTGGATTTCCCTCCAAGCTCATGAACCATAAGTAATACACTAGATCTGGGAATTTCCAGGTTGAATTGCAGGTCTGTAATCTGTTAATAGCTTTCACTTTATGGTTGGCAAAATATTTACAGAAATTGCCAATGTCTGCAAGAACACTTTGATACTTTGCCATGGAAATATACTTAATGCAGCATGTTAGATTTTTTTGTTTGTTTTCATGGATTATTTGTTCACAGAAGATACAGAATATCAGCCCAATTTTGTAAGAAACTGAACCCTTGCCGACATTCATAGGAGTAAAAGTCACTCAGTACTTTATAACACTCAGTATCTTGCAATATCACAGTTTATGTTGTTGGAATAAAATATGACAGGATAGATTGAAGGGGATTTAAACAGTGTATGCCATTACCAGTTCTTGTGTTGGAAAGAGGAGTGGTGAGCAAAGCTTAATGCAGTGAAGCCAAAGCTTGGTTTCAGTCACAGCTGTTAGTAGTTCTGATGATAAAGCTGTCCAAAGAATGGCAATTCTTGCTGGCAAATACTTGCCTTCTTGTCAGAGACCTGCTGCTTGACTAAGTTTTCTAGCAGTGTTCATGACCAGGCTGAAAAATATTAGACTTAGGATCATCTCTGCTTGTGTTTTCTTTACAGATTCAAGGATTGGAATTTAAAGGACTGGTAGGGTGTTGTCACAGAAGTAAATCAGGAAGAGAAAGTCAGGGTTGGGAATACAATACGTAGGAGGAGTCTATGGTTTTAATTACCTGTAACAGCAGTGTGATGTACTGTGTACTACAACTGGAACACGACATTCTCGAGCAATATTTACAATTTCCTTTTGGGATGCTTATTTACTGGCTCCTTGAAGCTTGTGGATATTTCCCCATATAAGTGTTCTGTAATGTTGTAATAGCAGAATACTCATTTAACATGTTAACTGATAGAATTTACATTTTATTTTGAAAATAGGAACTCTACATAAGTCATACCACAATTTTGCAAGTGTCTTTATCTGAACTGTGGGAGCCAAACAGATCAAACACTAGAATTCTTAATGTTGCAAAGTGGCGTATTTTGGTGTTTGAAATTTGTGAAGTTTTGTTACTGTGTTGGATTATATATTTGAATCAAAATAACAAAAACTAAACTCAAACATCAACTGATCCCCCAAAAGCTGCTTTCTGATAACTCTGAGACCTAACCTGCATGTAGAAGCAAAAAGAAAGTCAGAGTTTTGGGGAACACAGCATCTTCTGTGTCTGAAGAGTATAGTAAATCCAGCTGCTCAGAAAATCCTTGTAAAAAAACAGACAAAAAGGTGAATTACTACTAATCCACTGCTGTTAATGTGGGTTGTGATATGGTTTGTACCAAATTTTCAAATTTAAACATCAGAATTCATGCTGGATGTAACACAAAGGATGGTAGCTGGCACAGCAGAGACAAAGAATGCATCTCTTACTTCTGTAGATTTTCTGGAGGGTTGGGATAAACAAAGCATCTCTTTTACATCCCCCACTACAGCATGAGGAGAATAGGATGCCTTTCTACCTCAGAGTGGTATTGAAAGGATGAATATGTGCTGGATGATGTGCTCAGAAGTGGTGCAACGTTTTGCTGTATTTATACCATGACTTTTGCAAAGTCTTTTGCTCTTGACTTGGCTAGGCTAGTGCCATTTTAATACTGACAAAAGCTAATAATTTAGTAAAGTACATGGGTTCAGATACAGTTTTTTTGAGGACTTCAGCTTCTTGCCTTCACACCAGAGGGTGCATATTTAAAAAAATATTTTTTTTTGCCACAGCTGTGAAATAACTTGTGGCTGGGAGCTACATTGATTGCTTGACAAGGAGGAACAATGCCTCAGGGGTTTCTGTGCATCACATGTGTGTTTTGTGAAATCTGTTTCTGGAACTACTGCTGTGCTATATTTCTCTGACTAAAGAAATGTACAAAGAAAACATGACTCAAGTCGGCACTGCTATTGGAAACCCACTGGAGTGTAAAGGATCAGAGTATTCTATGGATATCCCTATACCAATATCATGTTATGAGTTATGGATCTCATTTTGGAGTAAAATGTGCCTACGCGGGTCATTTAGCAACCTTAATCTCATTTTATAAGAGAGTAATTTATAAATGTCACGATCTCTGAAGAAATGAAATTGCTTTGTATACACTTTGTTTATACAGGGTTCACTCACAGCAAAAGCATTGCATGTATTATAATTTATTAGTGTTATATTCATCATTCTCTCTAATTTAAAGTTTATAACTGAGCGTTGCCAACAGTCTTTACAGGGATAAGAAGGAAAGTCTGAAAATGGTACATATACACTTTTTTTTCCCCAGTACCTTCTTCCAGTTGTTTCAGGCTCTGAATGTCTCTGAATGTTTCTTCTTAAAGCTCATGCTGTCTTATAATTTATTGACAGCTACAGCAGATTTCAGGTGCATTGGAGGTACTTTGCCTGCATTTCCTTAAGGTCACACAAAGCTTTAAATGAATTAATTTGATTACATACATGCTGCTTATGTTTTAGATATTCTTAGCAGTGATATGTCTATTTCAGTAGCAATAGCCAAATGCTTATGATTCCAAATGTGTAATTCCTGGCATTCTATGACATATTCAAAACTCATGGAGGGCGTATAATACCCACTGTTTTTTAAAGTGGCATAATGCTTAGGACACTATTATTTTTTTTTAGTTATTTAAAGGCTTCCGCCAGTAAATATATTTCCTATTATTGATGTTTAGCCTATATATTCATTAACCAACATTTCAGAATTACTAGGAGGTTTTGGTTTCTAATTGGCACGTACTTTTCGAAATACTATTTAAATTCTTAATTTTTGTTCATTCCTTTCAATTGCTTTGTTAACATTTGGAATAATACTAAATATTGTATCCTTACAGAAGGTTGAACAATGTCAAAGCAACTCTTTAAGTTAACAATTCCATGCTGCTGAAGCACTGTTCTACACAGCAGGCCACTAAGCAAAGCATGTGTATTACTCTGCTTATTTAGTTTCAATCACATTTCCTTTCTGGAAAACAATGTATTTCTGATTTTCATCTTTCCTGTTTCTGTGTCTGCTGCTGTTCCTTTGTTAAATATTATTGTTTGTATTGCATTATCTGGTCAAACTCAGGCTTTGTTGCTAGCAATCTTTTGCACCTGTGTACTTAATATGCCTCAGTCATTCATTATTTTATTATCCTTGAAAAATTGCAGCCTCTTTTCTTTTTCTTTTTGCGAGCTGCTGTGTCTATCATTCATCCTCATTCTTTTGAAAAAGGCTGAAAACTTGGTGTTTGTTTTTCCATCTTCCCCAGGGACTAGGGAGAAAGATCAAGCAAGTATCTGCTGTTGGGTCAGTACTGCTTGCTTTTGAGGAAATGACCAGCAATTAGCCAGGTGCACGAGCATGGATTTGGGTGGGGCTGCACAGATGGAATGTAGAGCTGAAGATCTGCAGTGGGCTCAAACCTAGCATAGCTCAGGCTGCTGTATGCACCTCTACCTGTGGAAACCTGACTGTATTTCTCTAAAGGGTGGTAGATGTGCCAAGCAGTGTTTGGAAACGTGCATGTAGCATAATACCTGGTTTATGGAAGCCCCGTCTCTGTTCTCACTGTTTTCCACTCTCAGGCTTTTTTTATATCTCTCAGAGTGGAGGCGAATATATCCAGTAAACCAAAAAATGTGTTTATGTCCATGTGGGTGTATATAAAATCTTGAATCTGTCATTGGCTTCCAAAGAAGAAAAGAATTTTCCATAGAAACCCTGATAGTAATAAGACTGAAGATCGTGAGTTCTTTACGGAAAGTTATGGAACTATGGAGGCATAAATCTGTGTTAAAGATTAAAAATACCAGTTTGGAGTCTGCAACTGCAATAGCACTATTTGCTTTGGATAAAAACAATTCTATATTAAAGGGGAAAAACAATTCTATATTAAAGGGGCATTTTGGTGGCTTTTAGGAAACTTTTCTGTTTTGTGTAACAGCTTCATTTCTACAGTTGTAATCTCTGGGGAAAAAACAAACAAACAAACAAAAAACTCGTAGCTATTTTCCTAATTCAGACTCTGACAAGAAATATGATGACGCATGGGATTTGTACCTTGCACAGAAGGGAAAAGAGAGACAAAGAAATCACAAAAGTAGCTTGAGCTTAATAACTGGCTTTGGCTTGGCTGTGTCCATTGGTGAGGATCAATAATGCCTAGAGCATTTTTTCTCTTCCTGCTTTCTGTCTATCTCAGCATTCACAGGCATCACTTTGTGCGTTTCCTTCTTCACTTGTAGGTAATCAGATCAAGTAATATAGTTATTCTTTGACCTGTAGAGCCAAAGTGCTCAGAAAAAAGAGCAAAGGTGGATCTTTCTCTGCTTATGGCTTCATTTCAGCATTACTCAGGTACAGACACAACATAAAAAGTGCATGGCAGTGACAATTACTGTCTCTAGTTCCAAAATAGTAACAGACCTATACAATGCTTTTGATTTCCCTGGGGACAGTAGCTTTTACAACTTTCTGTGAAGGTTGATAATTTTTTTTTCTCTTCTAGGAGTTAGTTCCAGGCCTGAGTGTGATGTCAAGAAAGAGTTCTAATGCTTTTATGAATTTCACTGTTGAAAGTGGCAGCCCTATTGCTGTAGTGGGATACAGGTGTTCTGGAGGATCACATGAAGTTGATTTCATGACACTCAGCTTTTAAAGACCTTTTGATACTATGGAATTTAACTTATCCTTTAACAGGGCGGCAGGTAGTGATGCACTTAATCACATGCTATTGATTTCTCTGTTCTGACTCAATTAGTTCCTTTAAAGATTAGGAGCATCATAAAGAGACAGGTGGATTGTAAAGGCTACTGAAAACTATAGCTATGTAAATAATATGGAGGCTTCACATTTGAGGGCATAAAAGCTCAGCTTTCATTAGATGAGATCAAGTCCAACCTTCTTTAAATCCAGGAAAGTGGAAGGTATTTTTATTGTAGTGGTTCCAGTTGGATATTCAGAAGTAGACATAAATCCAAGTGAACAGCCTAGTTACTGGAAGTCCTCATGAGGCTCAGGGCAGACATTCATTGTGGGGAGTGCTGTTATGGAAAAGTTTGTGCACTTCCATCTGCTTTTCTCCTTTCCAGCATCATTTTAGTCTTCCTAAGATTCAGTTTTTCGGGAGACTGAACTAGCAATGCAAAGTCTGTTGACTAGGGAACAGTTACTTGTAGGTTTCTGTGAGCCCTGCTAGGCTTTGTTCATGTGTGTGTGTTGAAGACAATGTTTCACACTGAGGGAAGCTGGTTGCCTCAGCCTGGCAAATGCAAGAGTTTCCAGTGGGAATGGGGATATTGCAATCATGGATAGTTCTGCAGTGCAGCATCCTCTTTCTAGGTTTTCATGTGGATGAGCTGAAAGAGAGGAAAATAATACTCCATTAGGGGGCTTGTATTTATTGTATTGCTCTTAACAAGAGAATTCATTTTGGTTTAGTGAGGGAGCTGAAGGGACTTTTGTCTCTCCCACTCAATTAATGACAGCCCCTGAGCTGTGATACAGTGCTTATTGTAGATCTTACTCTGGCAAACTCCTGGCATGCCACTGAAGGCTCCCAAGACAGACTAGTGCAGAAGCTATTTGCACCAAATTCATGGTTACTCTTCAACTGCCCTGTTAAATGTTGTTTGATTCCTTCTGTGTGCTGCCAAAGAAGCATGAAAGTCTTGAATGCAGAGTGAAGAATTTAAGCAGTGCTGTGGATGAGTTTCATATGTACTGAGGGCATATGCAAAATGATCATAAGCATGACAAGGTTGGCTGAATTAAGAATTCTGAATTAATTTATCGTCTGTCTGATTCCTCTTACAGCCTTGGAATGTTTCCTTTTTCATGGAAAATTATTGTAGCTGCTGCAGCTTTACTGTTTTACTTTCAATCCACCGTGTCTGGTCAGAAAAAATATAATCATCACATTCTTTTCCTCTTCTTGTTTATGTCTGTGCCTTTGGCTCAGAGTGTATGTTGCAACAAAGAACTCCTCTGAGTCACAGCAACATGATGGTTACCTCATCACAGTGTGACACAACATTTTATAAAAGCACAGGTGGTATGGTACCTTCTTATTTTGAATACCACCTGGCTAAGAATCCATTCCTAACATTTTACTTATTGTGATCCAGTGTTTCATGCTGGAATAAAAGCAAAGTGCAGCCTAGTGCAGAGTGTGTCCAAGGAGCCACCATCAACAGCAGGAGAAAAATCAAGGGCTAAGCATGGAAAGCAATGAGTCAAACATAAGGAGCCAGTCAAAATCATGCACACGTTGCTTATGCTTCAAGATATATCCCTATTCTACACCACGGTTTGTTTTGTGAAGTACAGGTTTTGTGTCTTGTATTTATTTCTTAGAACAAAACAAAAAAACCCCCCAAAACTAGACATTTGATAGGCTGATTGTGAATCTGTTGATGCATGTCTCTGCCTCTTACAATGCTCACTTCTGCTCCCCAAGCCTTTGCTGGCAATCATATGTTGGAGATGTGGATGGCTTGAGCAAATGTCAGAAACATGGACTTCTGTCTTGGATACACAAAGCTTTATGATTTTACTCCTCTAAGGGCACCTTCTGGCCACGAGTTGCTTCTAGAAAAAAATGTCTATTATCTACTTATTTGACCAGGAACTGTACACATGCATTTAAAAACCCCTCCTGCTTGCCAAGGCACATCCTCCTGCAACATGGGATTCAAATGGCAGTCATAGTGGCTTTATTGAAATTTACTCTTTTTCTGAGGAAAAAGTAATCTATTCTAGGATTTTTACTTGCGCTTACTGTTAAGAATGTGTCAGAATTTTCACTGTAGAAACATTTCATGTTTGGATGGAAAATAATTTTCATCTGTCTGAAATTTGGTGTGCTAGCTCAGCCCTTACTTAGACATCCAAATAAACAGATTGGTTTTATCAAAATATTCATCACACAAAATTCAGCACACTATAAAAGTAGAAGCCATTGCACCAGGACTTGGTTTTCACCACTTGTGGAAATATGGCACTTTCATTTGATTTAGTTAGGTGACTCTGAACAATCATGTTTTAAAAATTGGAAGTTTAGTGCATAATAATATGTAGGTCAGAGCTCCTGTGTCAAGAAGAGACCATCTTTAAATAATCCACTCTACCAACAACCATGTCTTTGTCTATGGCTGGTTTTTACTGCAATGGCCTGGCTTTTTTTTTTTTTTTTTTTTTTTTTTTTTTTTAACGTTAGAAAACTGGTTGCTCCTGCACTTGAAATAGAATTTTTTCTATCTCTTTCTAAGCTGTGTCAAACGTTCTACATTACAACCTGCACTGTCATAACATCATCAGTGTCTTGACACAGTTTTAAAGTGGGAAGTCTCAGCAGCTGAATGCAGATTGGCAGTGCAAGAAATGCTATCTGGGGACAAAGAAGTTAAAGAGAGAGGTTGAGGGATTTCAGTAACACATAAATTTGAGCTGGGCTCAAGATAGCAATGAAGAAGTTTACTAATTTTCTAGATGCTAGCTGATAAATGCTAGTTTGCTTGGATGGAGGGGTCTTTGAATTGTTTTCAGCAGATCTCAGGAAGTCTTTGAGGCTACAGTAAGTGCCACAGAGCTGCCCTGTGGAAGCAATCAGATTTGCCTTTGCTGACATCTCCACTGACTCTAATATAGCACAGCAGGCACTTTAGGTCTTAAGTGGTACCCTGGAGCCTCAAGCTCTGTTGTGCTGCTGGCTGAAATGAAAAAAACATGGAGTAAGACAGAGGTAAGACAGACAAAGAGTAAGATCCAAACCCTTTAGAGGGTCTAGCAATGACTTTTGGAGACTTTTCATAGCATGCTGTGAAAGTTGCTGTTTTTTGTGTTTCAACTAGAATGGAACAGAGATATGAAGGGAAAAAAAGTCGAATGAAATAGTCACAGGTACAAAATGGTAGAATAACTTTTTGCCTTCACAAGTCTCAGAGGCTAGCAAATAAGATCATCATCCGGGGAACCACAGGCTATGAAAATGAGGTTTAAGCTTAGACCAAATCTACATGGAAACACGGTGACATCCTAATTACAACAGCATATCACAGTTGTAGTAAAACAGCTTAATTTTCATGATTAGGTAATAAAAGATGGGCTTTGTCCTGTAGCAGTGTTCTTCTGGCAATGACTCATCCTCAGTTCCCAGATGCAGGCACAAAGGACACCCTCTTCATCCCAGAAGTGGCATCTTTAGAGAAGCTAAGGAAGATTTAGCATAAAAGATGTTTATTGACATCTTTCAGCTTGTATAAATGTTATCCTTTTGATAAGTTAATAAATGTAAACATTTCATGTCTTTCTTTCTTGCAGTGCTTGTACTACAAGACTTTGGTTTATTTGCCCTGATCTGCAATTAATATTTTAGATAATGGTCCTCTGTGGATTGCTTCATTTCATTCCAGAACTCATTTGGTGAATAGTTTTACTTTCCTTCTCATTTGAGAGTCATCACTTCTCCCTGTAACTCAGTGTATCCCTCCTCTGGTGGTAGACACTGTTCTTAGTGGTTCAGGAGAAATGTCAAGGTTTCACAGCAATACTTTGGCCCAGGCTGGTTAGGAACTGCTAGTTAGACTTAAAAAATATATTCTTTCATAGCCTTCCTAAGCTCCTTCTCTGCAAGTGCTAGCTATGTAGGTTTGTAGTGCTGAAGCAGGTCAAAGGGCTGTGCCAAGTGTATGTAGGAAGGTGTGGGGACATTGCTTTAGAAATATTGAGTCAGACAGAGTAGTGAAAGCTTACAGTGTATGCCAGAAGTAAAGGCAAGGTAAGTCAACATGAAAAGTCCCTCTGCTTAATGTGATTGCTGACTGCTGGACTTGGTTTGCTGTGGCTGAGGAAATCAGCCTAATAAGTGCATAGTGGTTGCCTCAATGTGCTGAAGAGAAGGACATGATATAATTAATTTCTGCCAGAAATTGTAGCTTCAAAGTCTTTCATTATTTCTACTCTAAGAAACTAAAAATTAGAAAGTCATCCTGTACGAGCATTTTAAAGAAATAAAGGAAACAAGAAGAGTGTGCAGTTGTAGTATTTCTTTTGCTTATGTTTATTAATTTTTTTTAAAGGGGATCTTGGCCCCTATGCAAAGACTTGTATGTATAAGAGCTTGACTTGCCATGTAAGAAGCCATGGAGATTGCTGGTTCAACTTCCCTTTAAGGCCTGCCAGCCCTTTGTTTTTCATATAAATTACCAAAAGCAGTGTCAGTCAAATGAAACAGATATCTTAAATTTTGATGGTTTTCCTGTCCTTTAGATGAGGCAAAAAACCGGAGAAATCCTTGGATGTTTTACTTATTTTATCATTTTAGCAGCTGGGATTGCTTAATCACACAGCCATACTTTACTAGAGTCTCCATATGGCATATGAATGTAGGAAAAGCAAACTATACATCACATGCTTCCTCCTCTGTAATTTATAGACTAGAATATAATAAAGAGGGTCAAAAGGATTCAATGGAATAGATCGTTTTAGTTGGAAGGGACCTACAACCACCATCTACCTAGTCTTGCTGCCTGACCTATTCGGGGGTGACCAAAAGCTAAAGCATGTTGTTAAGTGCATTGTTCAAATGTCTCTTAAATGCTGACAGTCTAGGGGCATCAACCACCTCTCTAGGAATCCCAGAGTGTTCCAGAGTCTGAGCACCCTCTCAGTGCTTCCTAGTGTCCAGTCTAAACTTCCACATGTGCAGCTGCGAGCCACTCCCACATGTCCTATTACTGAGTACCAGGGAGAAGAGATCAGCACCTCCCTCTCCATTTCCCCTCCAGAGGAAAGTGTAGTGAGCAGTGAAGTCTTCCTTCAGCCTCCTTTTCTCCAAAGTAGACCAGCCTATGAGGGCTTTAGCCTCCCAGGCTTGTTTCTCCAGCTTTATTGCCCTCCTCTGGAAGCATTCTGTGGCCTTCACATCCGTCTTAATTTGTGGAACCCGAGGGCTGGCTTTGATTTATTTTCTTTTCCCAAAGGTTGCATCTTTCAGTTTCTTTCCTTTCATCACCTTCCCTTCACTCTTCTGTTCTCTCCTTTTTCTAACCTTTTTACTTTATGGTATAGAAATGGCTACACTCATTTTTACACAGTAGCTGTTGATCTAATGGTGTTACAGGAAGGTGAGAAGCTGAAACAATGAGCAGTGCGTCACTGCTAGCTTTGACCTCATTTCTTTTTAATTCTTTTCTTATAGTCTGAGTAAAAATCGCTCAGGGGAGTTTGAAGAGGACACACCTGTGCACTTTCTCAACCTATTTGCACATGTGAAGGTGGCTGAGGAAGTCTCTGGACTTGGCTTCCAGTTCTCACCTTCCCACCAGCGCTTGTGATTGTTCGAGTACATGTAGTCTGTGGATCCATTCTGCACACCAAGACTGGGAATGATTCTGTGTTAAATATATGTTTTCAGAAAAAGTGCATGATGGAGGCATCTAAGAGCTGTGGCAGATGCACAGGGACCCAAAGCTGAAGCAGGCTTTGGCATTTCTTAAAATGACTTTGCTTCTGAGAACAAGTGTTTGTGAAACTGTGTCCTGGCATGGAGAGCCACACACACAAGCACACACAGATGTCCCTCGTGCAGCAATGTTCCCTTCCACCCCTTCTGCTGTGCTGCACAAAGCAGGTGTTTGGGGGGAGCTCCCTTTGGCAGGCAGGACCAGCCCCTCTGGTCTGCACATCTGCACTGCAGCTGCCTGAGCAGCATGGTCTGGTAGCAGGGAATGGCAGCTGGAAGGACAGGCTGGGACAGGAGCCACCCCTGGGCTCCCAGTGCTGCCCACCTGGGGCTTGGGATGCCTGCCAGAGGGCTGTTTGCTGGGGACACTTCTTTTCCCACACATCCTGCTTTGAGGCTTCCTAGCGAGATTTGAAGTGTTCCACCATGGAAACCAGTGTTTTTAAAGAGACTGTGGAGTGATAAGGAGTTCAGGTCTTAATGCCTCTAACCAGGGAAAGAAAAATCTTTGACAAAACATTCCTATGGGTTTTTTTTTTTTCAGAATACTGTAAAGCATTTGTTTAATAAGAATGTTTTTCATCTATGATAATATTTTTTCTTCTGTTTGGACTTGCACTTCTATATCTGTCCTTGAGACCTTTCCATTCATCGTCTCCTTTAAACAAGGACTTTATGTTCTGAAACTACTGATGTCAAAATAGGTCAAAATAATATTAATCATCTTCCCAGATACTATTGCAGTGGCATATACATAGCTTTTTAAGAATAGCTCCCTGCATGAAGGAAGTGAAAAAGCTGAGTTGACCTTTTCTATTATTGCTGTTTGTTTTTCTCTGGTGATTGTTGAGTATTTGTACACTTACCAGGGTTGTCTGGTTTCTAAAGCAGTTTCTTCATATATAAAATAAAACCTTTTTTTTGCCTTTTTAATATTTTTTTTTCCTTAAAAGAGAATTAATAAAACTTCCCATAAATTAAGACCAAATAAAATTGTATTTGTGGTAGAATCATTAATAGTAGAAACACAGTATCTGTACTCCACCATAAAAAAAAAAAAAGGGAGAAGAAATGCAAAGACATTCAGCTTTTAGACAAAGTTTTCTGCTATGTATTCTCACAACAGATGCAGGCTCATAGCAGATTTTTATGCAGGTTGATGGCATGAGATCACTAGGCAAAAGTAATATATTGCATTAGTATTTTGGTTTGGTCACCTGAAGCATGTGTTGATAGAGAGAACTGTAAGATGTGTTCCCCTCTGTGGTTTTTCCTTCCTTCCATTTTCTCGTTATCAATTTCACTGATACAAAATCATGCCTCATTTGAAATCCTCACAATTTCTTTAAAACCTGCCTTGAAAACTGCCTACTGACTGTGTTAATATAAAGGAAATACCTATCTTAGCTGTTTTTAAAAGTGTATTTTTCACTGTGATATCTAGATGCTGAAACTTGATTAGGAAAATTACAAAGATTCATTGGTGTCTGGAAAGTGACAATATTGGTTTTAAATACTGTGAGATAGCATGATTTTATGAGATTTATAGCGAGTCACCAATGTAAGTCACTTCAGAAACAATTTAGAAAGGAATTATTTCTGAGCATTTGATATCAAGCTACTCATGTTTCTAGAATTTTACTGATTAGCAGAACTTAAATCCCCAAGATATGAAATACAGAAGATGTGATATTTTTAGTTTATAACAGTGAACAAGGAAAGTATGGAAAAGCCCAAACTGATGGTAGTGCTACTTTGAAATTTTGACTATAAGCTCTTCTCTCCACTCTGTGCTCAAAGTCTGTGTGATCAAAGATTGGCTGTGGGTTTCAGAACAGCAGGACTTTCCTGGCACTTTAGAGGAGGTTCCTCAGTTACCCTGCAGAACTAGAGACTGAAATTCTTCCTGAGATGGAGCTGGTCAGCTGAGGGGTCATGATCACACATGGGATGCACTGCAGAGTCCTTACACTGCTGAAATCACCATCTGAAGAATCCCCATGCATGTCAGTGGCTGTTGGGGTTAAAAATTCACCAGCTGACAATGGGGTTGAGTCCCAGTCCTGTCCACAGTGTTTATTGTTAATCTAGGTTAACTAGAAATAATTCTTGCCTTTCCAAAAAGACTAAAATCTATTCAATTTGAAGCATTAAGAGCAAAAACCCTTGCTGCTTGACAAAGAGAGAGAGGAAGAAAAAAACACTACATACAATATTTAATATAATGTTTTTCTGATTAGCATTGCAAATTTAATTAATTTCTTTGCAATGATTAATTAAGTTTAAATACTCTTTAGGTTTTAAGAGAATGTTCTTTCTGTTTCTTGTATCTGTCAATGGTCAGGCCAGGTAAATCTTTTCAAGATCAAATTATGGTGTCAGAGAGACATAAACCAGTACTTTAATGATGGGGTTTCGTTAGTACTCTCACCAGAGCTTAAGCTTTCCAACTGCTTGTTATTCTCAAATTTAAAACCACATTTGAATTTAGATTCTAGTGACAGAAGTGACTGTGTATAGTGCACACACATCTATTTAAAAAATCACATAAAATATATCATATAAAACTGGTTTAAGAGATGAAGGAAGAGACCTCCTGTTCTTTGTTATCTATTGTTCTGTCCTTGCATCACTGGTACATAGTCTTTTGTATTGTCAGACATGAGTAAGCCTACCAGAAATGGTTAATACCAGAAGAGGCTCTCAAAAGAAGTGTTTTAATAGATTTTTTGCACTGTGTATTGTGTGGTTTTTTTTATTTCAAAAGGCATGCGTCATGTTGAAATGCAGTAATTGTGTCCATGTGTCTTTGGAAATGTGATAACTTAGGGGATGGGAGTTAAATGGATAATAGAAAAGGCAGCTGTCAACAGAAGAAGATTTTGCTGGAAAAAAATCATCTCTGTTGGCCCTGAATTAGTGCATTGTCTGTACAAAATTGCATAAAGTATTTTAATTATTTGGTGTAGTAGAGATGGAGAGTTCGGGTTTAGGGTTTGTATCAGTCTGGCCAACAACTTCACAGTCAAAAAATGAATGGACTCAATGCATTATCATGTCTTTTTGTTTCATCCAAATGTGTTTTATAACTTCTGCCTTTTTGAAGTAAATTGCCAATTTTTTTTCAGTCCATCTGTATATAGTTGGGTTTTTCCCCCTCTCAGGTTCTCTCTTGTTCTGTCAGGGAAACTAAGGTTTATACCAAGATCCAGTATAAATTGATCTTATTTTATTTGACTATGAAATCCCTGTTTTCTTATGAATTATTTGTCTATGGTTTTGCTTCAGTTAGTTTAGATAGGAAGAGAAATGGGACTCAGTTATTTGAGTTTTAGTTATTGGGAAATCATACACACAGTGATCATCATCTTACTTCACCATTATTTTTTGTTTTTCAGAGTTGTAAGCAATAAAATAAATTAAAATTCTAGTTATGGACAGTTTCTAATATTTCTAATAAGGTATAGAAATTTATATGATGTTACACATAATTAAGTTTCAGTCCTAGAAGAAACCTCATAAGGTTTTCTGGAAACAATTAAAAGCTAATCCTGTAAGCAATAAACAAATTTGCCCTTGAACTGGTTTGCAATGAAGTCTACATTAAATAACAATAAAATAATTTGTGACATTCTTGATGACTTCCCAAAGCACTTATCTGAAAAGGAGGGGAAGAGAGACTTTTTTTTTTTCCCAGATAAAATATGTTATGTGAGGAAATGTTGTTCCCAAGCAATTACAGAATTTCATCCAGAAATTCCATACCAAAATTTCAGTTCTTTAAAAGATAAATAAATGAAACAGATAATAGAGTCTGGCATGGATATTTCAGGCATTTTTTAAAGGCTGTCTGATGCCTATAATTCTTTCTCCCCAGGAATTAACTCCCACTGCTCTCTCTCCAGGTGGAATGAAACCTTTCCTTCATTAGGAGAAGATTGTTGGTTGTCAGCACTATCATTACCTGCACATACTGAGGAGTGGTAAAAGCAAACAATGCCAAATCCTGGCTGCTGCCCCCTGGTTACTCTAGGACTGCTTTACCAGGAGTTCCCATAAGTAGTAAAGCAAGGAAGCTTTTCTCCAAAAAAACATGCAATGTAATTTTAAATTAGTTTGGACTTCTGCAGGAAGTTCAAAACTGAAATCAGTTTAAAAATTAATCTTAAATAGTTGAATAGCTGCTTTTTCTAGTGCCCATCTGTGAACAAAAGAAGCAATTGTTGATTTGGCAAAGACATTGGAGGTGTGCTGCAATCAAAACAAGGACTTCTAGTGCTATTTTGTAGATTTTGCCTTTGAACAGGGGTGTGAGGGGAAAGCAGCTGTTAACTGGTGAAAGGTAAGGGCCAGTAGAATAATATTTGGGAAACAAGAGCAGGAGTTTGGGGCACTGATGTGATTGAGCAGAATACATTTGCAAGCTCAGTTTTTCATCTCCCACCATCTTACCAGGAGCTTTCAACTGACTGCCTGGCTGATGGCTGATGTCTTGGCCAGTAGAGAGATCTCAAGAAAATCTGCCTTTTCTGTGTCTTGGCTGCACAGAGCTGTGTGATGCTGGTGATAGAAAGCAGAAGAATTTGCATAGCTGTCTGTCCAGTGTCTGCCAAAATTTTTACTGTTTCTCAGTGGCCATCTGAAGGGCTGTGAATTACTAATGAGGTTTATCCAGATCTTCTTATTCTTCTTATTCTTATTTTTTGCATTGCTTTTTCATTTGCATTGCACGAGTAACATGGAAGAGAGGGATGGTTTTTCTCTGTAGTAGGGAGGATTTCCTGCTACGGTGTAAAACAATGGTGGGACAATGTGTATAAACTGGTCTTTCCACAAAAGGACTGAGGCTGAGCCACCAGCACAGCACTACAGACTGGTCTTATGGCCATTCAGCTCGTTCTACTTTCAGTGCTGGTTTTTATAATCTATAAACATACGGAGGGTTTTTTTCCCTTCTTATGCTTTTTTTGTTGTTGTTTTTTTTGTTTTTTTTTTTTTTTTTTTAATGGAGACAAGAGAATGGAAGAATAAGTTGGCTTTTATCTCTTCTGACTTAATTTCTGGTAGATGTTACAGAATGTCCTAAGAATAATAAATGTATACACCTTAGAAGTGTAAATACAATTCATGTCAGCAAAGCAAAGGGATATTTAGAATAGAATAGAATAGAATAGAATAGAATAGAATAGAATAGAATAGAATAGAATAGAGTAGAATATTTCAGTTGGAAGGGACCTACAACAGTTATCTAGGCCAACTGCCTGACCAATTCAGAGATGACCAAAAGATAAAGTGCATTGCTAAGGGCACTGTCCAAATGCCTCTTACACACTGAGAGACACTGGGAATAAACCACCCCTGCAGGAAACTGTTCCAGTTTTCAACCACCCTGTTGACAAAGAGATGATTTTTAATTTTCAGTCTAATTTTGCCATTTGAACTGTGGTGCTGGGCTTCCAGAGGAGGTGAGCTGGTGCATCAGTGACACAGCTTGTTCTGTGCAGGTCCTCAGTTCAGAGCTGGGGTGTCTTGCTCTGCTCCCATTATAAATACTCAAATACTAAATACTAATACTAAAAAGTATTGGAGGTCAGGCCTTGATTCAAGAGGTTCTGGGCTACATGAGCTGATTCATCTGAGGACATACACTCCTTGAATTCTAAGTGAGGTGACACAAATGAAGTATCTTTTTTTAAAAAAAATATTTTGTGGAAGCTGGCTTGAAAGTGACTGAAATGAGACCTTTTTGTATATTGTCAGATGACAAGAAAAGGTTAAATAAATGCAGCATGCATTTTCTTAGGAAAAATATGCACCAGGGTGTGGGCATAGGAAAGTGGGATCCAATCTTGGTATTTGGTTTTGGAAATTTGAAAGGCTTTGGAGCCAAAAAATTTTATTCAGTGTCAGGACATCCTACAAAGATCTGCAAGGGGTAAGCAGATGGATGTTCAGTGTGTTCTTTTTCCCACTCCCTTGTTGAGTTTGGACCAGTTTTATGACAATTAGCATGCACCCAGAATAACAAGCTTTAAAAAGCTGAGGGGAAAGAAGCTTAAGCGTATGTTAGAATATTCTGGGTAGACATATAGAAACAAGAAGGAGGTTTTACCTCTTTTCTTGGTCTAGACATAACAGAATTAAACCTCTAAATTTGATCTGGTAGTCCTAATTTAGTTTCATAGCTGATGGAGGAAATTGGGCAATTTCAGAAAGTGTTTCATTTGACCATTTTTAGACACATTATTTGGGCTGAGCTGGATTCTTCTTTGCAAATGCTAGTTTATTTCCATTGGATAAGGAGTGATCAGGCTGATTTGCTCAGGCCTGGATGTCTAACATTATATTCCTGTTAGACTGTGTGAATTTCACCTGGATTATATGGGAAAGCTGATCAATGACTTGATCAAGAAATGTGTTTTATCACGATAATTTCATTCTAGCCCATCTGCAATGGCTGTGTGACTCAACACAAGGACCAGTCAATATTTCCTGCCTCATTCTCAAAGGTAGACTGTTTCCATAAAAAAAACAAAAACAAAAACAAAAAACCAAAACCAAAAAAAAAAAGAGAAAAAAGCAGCTTTGAAAGACAAAGAGAGAGAAAAAAAAGGAAACACATTGTTTCAATTCAGTCCATCAGAATATGTGAGACCTCTTTGTCTGTAGTGATTATTTCTCAACAGATCCTCGTTAATGAATTGAGGCAGTTGAGGCAGAATGGCATCAACTTACTGAACAATTTTGGTTCACGTGCAGCACTGTGGCAGGCTGCTGCACAGAACTACTGGAGGCTGAGCAGGGTTTTACAGTGCCACTATCTCCCACTTACCTGTTTCCTAAACATAGCTTTATGAACACACTTTGTGGCACCATGGGCTCTTCCCTCTGAACAGTAATTAAATTTATACCTGGAGTCTTAGCCCTTGGGAAATAGGTTTTCATGAGAAAATAAGATATCTAATGCAGAGGGACCTCTAAGGAATATTGTGCAGTGTTCAATTCTACCTCTGCAACAAAACCTAAATCCTAACACTGTGGATGCAGCGGAAGACTTTTGCCACATATATATAATGTAGCTATCAAATTCCAGTGTTTACTTGAAATGTTAGGTTTCTGCTGCTGAGATTTAAACATGTTCAATGAATTTTTAATAGAAGGTGTTATAGAGAGGATAAATTGTCCCACAACACAAGGTTATGTGTCCTGATTGTATATTACAAATATTTGGGCACGATATGACCTTGATGATCTTGTTTGCTGTTTTGTCTCTTGGGGCTTTCTCCTTCTCATTCACCTGTATTTGTAGCTCCCTCTGGGAAACATGGGGAAAGAGGAGAAGTAGGCCTTGCAGAGTACATGCATGCATTTACCTGACCCAAAGTTATTTTTCAAAGGAAAATTACTTGGACTGTGTTCCTGGACTCTTCATCTCTCTGTGGCATCCTTTATCTTCCCTCTCAAGGCCCTGCACTATCTGTCATTTACTTCTAAGACCCAGGATGCTCACCTGTACCATTTTCTAATTATCAAACAAGCATTTTTGACTTTGCCCCTTAATCTAGGAAGAGCTACCACCTAAACTTTTTCAAAACTCTTTATGAACTTTTATGCGTAAAATTAAAGTGTTATCTAAAAAAGTGCTTTTTCTTTGTGGGCTATAAATTCTATGTGAACTATAGTTTCTGTGTAAACTATAAATTCTAGCCCCTACACAGAAGAGCAAACTATGGATTTATGCAACATTTCATTCAAAATTTTATTTTCATTTCATGGCTATTCAGCCTTTTTTATGATTATCACCCTTCCTCACTAGGCAAAGGAAAGTGGATATAAGATTTACTTTCTCATGCATTCTCTCCCTTTTAGAAATTTTTTTAGGGTTTTTTGTTTGCTTTTTTCCCCTACCTCATTGAAGTATCTTCCACATATACCTTAATATCTTTATTCACCATATCTTCTGGTCTTTCTATGGCTCTACAGTCTTGGAGTGGAGGGAATTACCCGGAATCTCTGTTGCTCTTCTTCCCTTTCAGAGAACAAAAAGTGGCTGTTCCAATTAAGGCTGTACTGGTTCACACACAACCTTTTATCATCAAATCCAAAATTACTTTTTGTTCAGATTGTATCCCAGCGTTGGTTGTTTTATTGATTTGCAGGGTGAGCAGGTGTCTTCACTGAACTCTCTGCAGGATGTCCATGTTTTTCTCTCATGACCATTTTATCTGTGATAATTTCTTCCTATTGACTACTTATTTCTATTGCCTAAGATTAAGTACCTATTCTCTGAAGCATAGAAATACTCACTTCTTTCTCATTTCTCTTTTCTTTTTCCTTTCCTATATATTTAAATATATAAATATTGATATTTTACCACCTAAACTATTTAAAAATACGGAGTTTTCTTCATACAGTAGTTAAAGTGCTTAGTGTATTCACTCTCCTGTGTCTTTTTGATTAATTTCTTCACTTTTGTTTTTAAAAAATACTCCTCTCAGAAGACTGGTGCAACAATGTCCTTTTATGCTCTGAAGAAATTGAACTTAATTGTTTTTTTATCACTGTTGTTTAGTGGATTGTAGTTATTTCTTAAACTGATTTCAACATCTTTAAGAGGAGAAACCTGAGAATAGCTCTCATCTGGTCCCATTGGGTTGTGTGTGCCTAAGAAGTGGGACATTAATTTTCCATTTAATAGATTAAGAACTAAAGAAATGTTGGCAAAAGTGTCAGTCCAACATGGAATGAAAAATATAAAATTGTTAGCATGATTCAGGAAAAATAGATTGTTCAAAGAATATTTTTTCTTGTTTTTTTGGGAAAAATTATGGTGGTATACTCTTATTACATGAAAATAATTTAGGTTATTCTGGTTCATAAACAATTAGGATGGTAAAGAATGTCTGCTAGGGAAAAGCAGTTTTAGATCACCAGAACTTGTAAGTTGATTGGAAGGTTATGTGCCACCCTAGATTTAATTTTTAATGCGTACCAGAAGAACACTGCAATTTGAGAGAATTATCACAGGGAAACATTGCTTCAGCATTAGAGAAAAGGAGTTAATCTGATCTGGGTAACCATAAATGGACATTAGCGCTGGGCAAAATAATGACAAAGTTGATATTGGATGTAATTATTAATGTCATAGAAGGTAGGAGGTTAATTAATACCAGTCAATATGGTTTCATGGAAAACAATTCCCATCAAACAACCTTTATTTCATTTTGAAGAGATTACAAATTAGATTTAAAAACTGAAAGAAAGCTGTATATGTAAAATCAAATTTCTTAAAGGTATTGTTTGGTTCTACATATCATTTTAGTTTTTTGGGTTTTGGGACCTGAGAAGTTGCTTGCTGTTTTCATAAACTTTCAAGATTAAATTTAAAAGTTACTGTTGATTTAATACAAAAGAAATAGATCATGTCGGGAGAGCTGCACGTTCTGGGAAGCGTGATCACAGGGCATGACTTGGATTGTTTGGGAAGGTCTGTCTGCTAGAGCAAACATACCCTGGGACATAGGATGGAGACCATATTTACAGAAAGGAAGACCCTGACCCTGCAGAAAGATAGAAAGACCCTTTGCCCTGCAGAAAAGCAGTGTGGGCAGCAGGGGAGGGAGGGGATTCTGCTCCTCTGCTCTGTGAGTCCCCACTGCAGTGCTGCATCCAGCTCTGGGGTCCCAGCACAGGAAGGACATTGAGCTCCTGGAAAAAATCCAAAGGAGGCCACCAAGTTGATCAGTGGATTGGAGCACCTCTCCTGTGAGGAAAGACTGAGGGGACTGGGAATGTTCAGCCTGGAGAAGATTTTGGAGTGACCTAATTGCAACCTCCCAGTACCTGAAGAAAGACGGAGAGGAACTTTTTACAAGGATACATGGTGACAGGACAACAGGAATGGCTTTAAACTGAAATGCAGTCGGTTCAAATCAGATATTAGGAAAAAATTCTTTTTTTGTGAGAGTGGTAAGGCACTGAAACAGGTTGCCCAGAGCAATTTTGGATGTCATATCCCTTGAAGGATAAGGGCAGCTTGAGCAAACTGGTCTAGCAGAAGGTGTCTCTGTCTGTGCAAGGAGGTTGAAACTAGATGACCTTTGTGGTTCTTTCCAACCCAAAACATTCTATGATTCTATTTTATGGTTCAAAGGCACAGGAGAAACTAATATGTGATAGCTGGGACTATACAAAAAGGTACAAAAAGTACAAAATAGGCATAATTTTATTAATGATCAAAATGCCTGATAGATGGAAACATTATTAAGAACTGTATTTTCTGCTTCCTTATGTCTTCAGATCTAGACACAGTACCTTTGTGGAAAACATGCATAGGTTAAAGACAAATCATTTATTTTGATAGCTTTTCTAAATTGGAATTCTCTTGGAGTCACCAGACACCACTTAAAGCACAGAGAAATGATTGTTTTATGCTGTGAGTAACCTTTCCTAGGTTTTTTGTTTGTTTTGGTTTTTTTTTTCCTATGCCTGTACCCTACCATAAAAATTGATGCATTGCCATAGTTTTAGTCATTGAAAGGAAGGAATTGATACTAGTAACAGAGGAATTTTCCCCTTGTATAGCCTGCCTCCCTTTCTGTAATTCCCCTTTTCTTTTTGGACATCACTAACCTGAGAGTTTACTCTACATTCTGCTTTGGAAATGCAGATTTCCCAGGAGACACAAAATTAGCTTTATTTAAATCCAAGTCTTTGCTTCAATTTGAGTTTTGAATTAGAAGCTATGAGAGAATTTTAAAGAAAATTCTAAGTGATTTGATTTTTTCTTTATGTTTCTTGTCTGTTTTTCCCCAGCACTGATATGGCTGATATGCCTGCCCACACGCATAGCAGAAAACCCACCCCAGAAGCTGAAATAGGCTTTTTGGCCTGAAAGATGAGGCACATTAAAATTGAACACATTTGTTGCCTTTCATCTTGTTTAATCTTACATTCTACAGGGTTTTAAAGTGACATTTCCCTCTAAGCTCTTCGGCAGACGCTCACTTTTCTTCTGACCTCACTTCAGAACATATCCTTATTTTATAAGGGGTCTTTGTGCTTTCCTGTATTAGAAAGTTGATAAAGGGCTTGTCAGAAAACCATTTCTTTGCAGACATTTCTAGGGAAAATAAGCCCATCTAGATTCCTTTCATGTTTATCAGCTGGGTGGATGAGCCCATCACTTACTTTAGTGCTGTCATCACTTTAGACTACAACACTCATATCCAGGAAGCTTTTTGTCTCAGTCATTAAAATGGGTTTTGACTGTGTTATCACCTCTAATTAAAACACAACATTAAATTTGTGTTGACAAAGATGTGTGCACATACTAATTTTACTTTTAGGGGTTTTAATGGATTGGAGTATCAGAGGGAGGCTGTACCTGTACTTTTCACTTTTCTTGGTGGATTATCTGTTATATAAGTATTTTTCCTACTTTTACCCAAAACTACTAGAAGGAAACAAATGCCTTAGTAGGCAACTTCTATTTTCTTCTCCCCTAAATGCCTTCATTTTGGCAGGGAGCAACCATCTGCACAGTACGGTAATTTCTTCCCACTAATGTATGCTCTGATGAGAAACAGAGGAGAAAATCAGTCCTTGTTATAGACATATTTAGGGGGTGGTATTTGCTTGACTCAAAGCCTCCTCTCTTCACTTTTTAAAGCTTCATAGTAATAGTGTTTGCCATAGGTGTCTCCTGTGTCTAGGTGCCCTTGGCAGCTGCATGAAAAGTGATTAATGACAACTCCTACTATTTGCATTTTGCATTTTACATTTTGTGTGCAGGCTCATGCTGCAATGGCTTTTGCAAATCCTTGCTAGCTGTAACCAATGAAAGTTGAGACAGGCCTGGTCACATTAAATTCTAGATACTTTATATGATGTCTGCATTTCTTTAAATTTGAATCTTGGCATCGTATTTTAAATTTCTCTTTGAATTCGAAGTTCATAATTCTGAATTAGCCTTATTTAGTCTTATGTTTTAAAAGCTCAGTTCTCCTTTCTCCTTTACAAATGAATACCAGATCTACTCTTCTTTCAAGTAATCCTTTAGCCATTAGGGATTCTCATCTTTTCCTGTCTCCATACTCAAAACATGTCCCAGTTTAACAAAGACTTCTGTGAGTGCGAGCTCTGCTGAGTTGATATAACATGAAAGATGGTCAGATATTTAAATACTTCCAATGGGAAATGCAAAACAAATTTGTATAGGCAATAAGAAGATATTATTTTGAAATTTAAGAAAGATTGTGATTGTCCAAACCTGAAAACAGCAGTGTTTTTTCAAGAACTCCTTGTCATTATGTTGTAATAAATTTACAGATCTCCTTTTTCCTGTGAGCAATGAGTAGGTTCCAGGAACAAAAAACCTCTTGCATTTGAGTATTTCCTAATCACAATAGCCTTGGAGGGTTTATAGACTCTGTGTCTTTGATTTGAGGCCGTGCTTTCTATAAGCACTAAATGTACATTGACACTTGCTTCCTTTTAGGGAGAAAGTCTGAGGCAGGCTTGCCTTTCAATACATTCAAAATGAAGCATTTAAGATATGTATGGGGTAATTTAGTTGGATAGGGCCTCTGGAATTCACCTGGTTCAATTCCTGCCCAAAGTGGGCCTGACCAGATAAGCTTGTTCAGGGTCAATGCTGAATATTTCCGAGGATGCCAATCACCTCTCTGGGCCACCTGGTTCAACATTTGAACTCCTTTTGTATATTAGCAGACAAATAAAGATCTTTAATGGAAAAGCTCTTCTTTTGCACAGATTGGCATTACAGAGCATCTTTTTCTGAGGTACTACATCTTCAACCTCAGTGAATCAAGAGAATTTCCCATCTTTCTTTTTCACTATGAGGGCAGTGTGTTCCTGTTTTTTCATGGATAAACCACACACTAGAGTAGCAGAGGTCCAGGAGATGCCTCACTTTACCTCCTTCCTGTCAGCTGAGTTAACTATACACAGAGATCTATATGCAAAGTTTTGCCTGTCATTTTGTAAAGCCCAATTTTGTATGTTGTCTGTGACCATTTGGAAGGATTTTTAGCTGTCTTATTTTTAGTTTGGATAATGTCTGATCAAAGGAAACAGGGTTAAGGTTGATGCAGGAGAAATACTCCTTGAGGTAATTCCGTGATTACTCAGGAGAGCATCACTTCAGAAAAATGTTAGAGTATAAGGAAAAAAAGAGGTGTGCTTGGCAAATTAAAGAGTTTTAAAATAATTGGTGCAACAGCAGCACAGCCACACAGATTTTTAAACATGGCCTGGAATAAACTAGCCAGGACTTACACAGATACAAAGCAGAATAATATAGGTACAAGATGGAATTATACCAAGATAGAAGCCACTAGAAATG
>JAOTQP010000001.1:37867008-37908212 GCA_026413545.1 Cichladusa arquata
GAAGGAAGGAAGGAAGGAAGGAAGGAAGGAAGGAAGGAAGGAAGGAAGGAAGGAAGGAAGGAAGGAAGGAACACTGGCTTTGGAAAGGGCAGTGTATGAGACGGAAAGATCTTTTTTTTCAGTGTGCTATGCTGAGGAAATGGCATGCTGTTTGTTTACAAATATTGTTCCTTTTGCTAGCAGTGGTACGGTCTGTCTGCTGCTGTCCCTAGAAAATTCCTAGGGCATTAAGGCAATGAAGGTGATGTTGTAAGTTCACATCAAAAAGATGATGATGTCTGATTCAAGATGTTACTTAGGAAATTATAGTCGGAATGAGTACATCTTATAATTTGGTTATAGGTGATGTGTGTCATGGATCACAAGGTCAAAGGCATTGGAGTGAATTCCTTCCAACTTTCACACATTTGGCTGGTGTTTTTATTTTAACACTTATAAGTAAAATGCAAAGACTGTGGTTTGTGTAGAGGGCAACAAGGCTGAAACTTTTCAGTCAGATGGTGTCACACAAAGGTCTACAAAGGTCCCATACTTTCTCTGTGCATTTCCATTTCAGTGCCAGCTTCCTTATGTGGAGCCTGAAAGAGGAGGCACGTGGGATCTTGTTGCATGTGGGGCAAATCAGTAAAGCCTTTTTTTTCTCTCCCTGGGAACAATGTGGAGGATTCTGTGCTTTGTGTCAATTAATATCATTCTACCGACAGAGAAGGGGTTTTTTCCACTGTTAAGAATATGACTGAAGATCAATGATGAGAAGGTTTTTTTAGAAAATATTGGAATAGCAGAAGGAGAGAAGTCACGAAGGGGGAAAAAATTATTTAAAAGATTGTGACCACTCAGTTCAGAAAGGCTATGGAGAGCAAAGAATGCAAAGGGATGAAAAAAGTAAATTGAAAGCTCTGATTACTCAGAGATGCAGGGGCAAGCAAACTAAAGGACAACTAAAAGAAAAACAAGTTAAATATTTGTTCTGCAAGAAACTCCTGTAGATCAGCAATTCAAATGGATATCAGCAATGAAATGAATTAGGGTTAAAAGGTTTATACAAAGTATAAAGCAATCAGACACACAGCAGAGGTTAGAAACACCAGAAACTGGGCTGGTACCTCAGCCAGTGCTGTGACAGTAGCCTACACGCTGGGGATCCACCTCTGTGACTCTGAAAAATTCCACATCTCAACACTTTGAGGCATAAGCCAAACTTTAATTATTACTGAGGGATTAGAAAGATTTTATTTCTTCCCCAAAAGAGTAATTTAATAGTTGCCTGTTTCACGATTTCTTTTGTCGTTAACTGAAGAGCTCCGAGGGTGCTGCCGTAGGAGACGTTCCTGGAATAGTCACACCACCAGACAGGCCTATCTCTCTGTTTCTGGGCTGTGCTGGAGCACAAGCTCTGTGTGTTTAAAATGGAGCTCAAGCCTGTTTAGTAGTGCAGTGTGATAATTACAGTGTCACCACGATGCTCCTGAAATAGGATTTAAAATTCTGCAAACTCTCACAGCAGTTTTCATAGGACCAGATGCTTCAACTCAATCTGTGTTGACTCAGCTCAAGTAAAAACTGCTTGAAGTTTTTGCAGTTGACAAGGAAGAAGTTGCTGTCTCCAGAAAAGAAAAAAAAAGTATTTTAACCTTCTTTTACAGATTTAAGAAACTGCAATTTAATTTTATGTAAAGTCTTTTTGGAAAGATGCTACTCTGTGTGAACATAAACCTTGAACTGGCTTTATAATCACTAAAATGGAAAAAAAAAAGTGTTTTTCTTTTATAGATTTAGACATTCTTTTCAGTTATGTAAATATTTATCAAACATGCATGACCAGATTTCAGTTGCAGAATCATAAAAAAACAAGTTAAAGACTTCTTCTAGTTTCCAGATATATCAGTAAGTTCAGTATACCTCTCCCTCATCCATGTAGCTCCTTTCAGCTGGAGTGTAGCTTGTCAGAGACAAGCAAAAATGACAAGCAAAAATAATCACATGTGACTTCAATCATTCAGGCTTTCCATCATTTCATGGTGAATAACATTATCTGAGTGCCAAATGTAAGAAGATATTTGTTATTGTAAATTCATTTGTTAAAGTTATTAATACTTTCAAAATTTCATGCAGTGCTTTTTTTGGGGGGAAATTTGTTTGAAAGAAGAGATCATGACTTCCCTGTCAAGTGTCATTAAGATGTAAATCATTGATTCCTTAGAAAGAACAAACATGATTTAGTCAGTGATGATTCACTCTGAACTATATATGACCAATATTCTTGAAAGGCTTCTCTTTTTCCCCTTTTTGCTTCTGTTTTGAGTTGGTAAAAATTGGAATAATTTTTATACAATAAGTCATTGCAGCTTCCTGACAGTTCAGATAATTTTTGTAGCGTTCTGTCATCCGAATGACTTGATGCATTTGGTATGAATAGAGATGGGAACATTCTGTAAGTTATAACTGCAAGATAATTTATTCATACAGAGAAGGCATTGTGTTTGATAACTGATAAATTTCATTCTGTTTTCATGATAAAAGCAGAAATGGGTGTGTGGATTGCAGCTGCTTGCTTAATAGTGTTAGTGATGACTAAGGAGTGAATGGATCTTTCTCTGGGTTATATAATCAGTTTTAAACCTCTCTACACTCTGCCTGTAACACTTTCTTTAAAAAAAAATAAAATTAAACAAGAACCCATGAAAGAGAGACGTTTTTCTTTTTAAAACAGTTACCTCTTTTAGATGAATCTATCAGCCAGATAAAGATCAGGCATGAAGTATTTGAACAGTATCTGTAGGAATAATTTTAAAAGTAAGCACTGAATCTTGTCTCTATTTAAATGAAACTAAATATTATGTTTATTTAGACTAAGAGATTCTCATTTAGGAAACTATGAAGGGAAGGATTGAATATTTAGCTCACACTAATTGGGAGCTTGCTTGGAATTATGATAATTATTAACAACTGAAGAAAGTAGCAAGACAGATCTTTTTTCTCCATACACTAGGGGTTAGTGCTTCCTAAAATTGAGCTTTGACTGCAACAGTGATAGCCTACATAAAGACACAGTCCACAGGGCATTTGAGTTTTTTTTTTTTAGCCTGGGACTGACTATTAGCCAAGAAAAATTCTAAGTGTATGCTTATCTTCTGTCTCACTGAAGGTGTCTTGTATACATCACATTTACATCTACTTAGAATCTCTTTAAATGGAATAGCAGAAAAGGCCAGAAAGAAGAAGAGGGGTGATTCCATAAAGATAATCTCCATCAACTGCCCTAAAATACAAACAAAAAAAAAAAAAAAAGGAGATGTTTCAAAAAATGTGGGCTTGGGAGTTTTTGGGGTTGGTTTTATTTTTTTTCCTTTTTTAAAGCAAATACAATCTCAGAGTAGAAGAAAAACCTTTTATCACATAAGCCCAGAGGTTTTTTTATCATCTCCAGAGAGGATGAGGTTGTGTTTGCATCACTGGTTTTCCTCCCTAGACCAAAGAGAAGGTAAATGGAAGGAACAGACTTTGGCATTAAGGTGGTAATGGGAGATTTCTGCTTTTATTCCCTTGCATGAACAGAGTCTGTCACAAGTTTACCCAAATCCAGAAAATAAACCAACAAAGCAAACAAAATAACTGGTTGATTACGATGTAAAATGAACAATTTTTAAAAAGGTAGGTGGAAGAATCCCACCTCAACAAAAACACTCCCTGGCATTCCTCAGACTCTGAGCTTCATCCTGTGACCAGGCTCATAACACCACAGACAGCCTGTATATCTCCTACTACCCACATTTTTCTTCAGTCTTTGTTTTACCATAATAATTTAATACCTGGGCTACCTCAGGTGTAGGATGGAAGAGTTTTTCCCAACATCTGGTGAAACAAATTATCTGGTCATGTAGAAAGTGTCAGAGCTGTATTGCTGAATAATTCTGTTGGGTTATTTTCTATGAGGCATTCTATTTTTCTCTATGTTTTCTTAACATTTTACCTTTCTTTCTTCACAAGATGTTTTAGCTTCTTGAGATCCTTTTGAACTTTCCATAATACCTGAATGGCTTCCCAGTTTTACAAAAATAACATTTCTTTGGTGTTAAAAATGTATCTTGAAGAAACCAAATGTTAAATACAATGATATCTACTAGCTTTTGAAAGATCAGGCTTGGACAATAATTGGTGCAGACTGGCTGAGCTGTACAGGTTTATGTATGTGAGATGGTGATGTGTAAATGGCAGGGAGAAAGGAGAAAGACAAGGGATTTATAATGATAATTTTGTGGCACTTTTACTGAAGGCATTTAAAAGAGTAGAAAAATCCATTGGTAATGTGAAAGTGGTTCTGTCCATTTCCAAGTTCTTTTGTGTCTATTAGTTTTCCTTATATGTGATACTGGAAGCATCTACTTATCTTTGGAAAAAATTGACATGTATATGCTTCCAGGTCTGGAAGCAGTCCCAGGAAGTTTGAAAATAAATTGATTCTGGGAAAACATCTATCTCACACTCAGATAGTGTTTCTCATCTTGTTCTTCCACATGATTTTCATCATCTCAGAAGATATTTTGAAGGATTCAGAATCTGGCAGTGCAGTGAGGCTGGTAGCAGTGCTGAGAGCAATCAACACAGTAATTCTGTGACAGTGGAGGGCCTCAAATACTCCTGGAGAGATAACTTAGGATGATGTTACTAGAAACCACAGTGCAAACTGAAAGTTTAGCATGGTCTAGCAAGCAAATTGTTGAAGCAAAGACTTCCAGCAGTCCTGTTTCAATGCACTTGCAAGCTTAGTTTCTTCTTGGTTCTGCCTCCCAAGCACAGGGAAGGTCCTGCTGTGTAGGTGACTTTTGTGCTTGGCACATCTGCTCTGCCTGACCCTGCACAATGAGTCCAACAGCCCAGGTCTCACCTTTTTTTTGGTAAGGGAGCTGCTCAGATGTTTGTTCATGCACTCCAAAGCACCATGAGAGAACTAGAGCAATCCTTTTCAGCTGTTGACTTCTATATAAATAAAGAAGTATAGAGGTTTAAAATGTTTTCTGCGGTTGCCTAACATAAAATAATTTTGTAATTGTGGGAATAAGTACACTGAACTGCATGATCTTTATACCAAAACATCTTGGACTTACAAGGAAAGAAGGAACAGGTGACATTTTACTGGCCTTTATTGCTTCTGTGGACTGCAGATAACTCTAAGATTACAGTCATGAACAGAGCAGCTTTTCAGAAATGCTGAAATTTTTCACATTCATCTCTATTGAAACTGTTAAAAGCTTAGTGTTTTTGTTAAGTAAATAGTTGAATGGATACCATATCATTTATGATATTCTGAGATAGCTGAGGCATATAAATGAAGTTTGAAGGATCTATTAGCTCATCCATTGCAATGTTGTGTTGACTGACAGAAGATTAAAAGACAAATAACAGCCCTGATCACTCAGCTGACCTCATTCCATATCAGTTATGGGAGACTGTATCTAGGCAACCTGAGCAATGATAATTGCATTGTTTAATAAAAACATTGCAAAGACGTGTGTTTAGCTCCTGATAGGATTGTTAAGGTAGGGCATTGCCTACCGTGGTCAGAGCTTCCTGTGCTTCCCTGTGCTGTGTGGAAGTGAAGCCAGAGCAAAGCCATTCCTTACAAAAGCCTTGTCTTCAGGTATCCCCAGGTGGGTCTGGCATAGAAGGGAGCAGTAAACAGTGTCATTTCGGGCACCAGAACTGCTGGAAGTGTCAAGGTGAGAAAAGTGTGACTTGCAGCAATATCTGGTATTTCTGCCTTTATCAAACAGTGTTGGCAGGAGAAGAGGGTCCCATCACACAGAATAGCTTTCTACTGTGACTGCAAGGATGGGAGGCTCTAGCATTCTTGTCTCCTGGAAACACAAGATCATTTCCTGTGTTTCCATAGGGAATTACTTTATTGTGATTTTATTAATGAAATAATGCTGACCTTTATTTTCAAAACCCTAGAAAAAGAGGTTTTTACCTTTTCTCTTGCCAGACTACTTTATGAATGGGTGCAGGATGCTTTTTCTGAAAAGATACATAGGTGTGCTCTTTCCTGTTTTAATCCTAACATTTAATTAATTTTTTTTCATTGTGTCTTAATTCAACTCTTTTCTCCAAAATGGCTTTAGTAATCTTCAAACACTCGTAGGACACTGACTTATTCCCCAAGAGAAGCAGCTGTTTTATGATAAATGCATCTAGTTCTTTTTCACTCTAAACCACTTTCTGCTCCCTCTTATCCTCTTTATCTGATTTAGCTTTGCTTTTTAGGTAACATGTTGCCACTAATTGAATCTGATGATTCAAAGGTAGTTGCACACAAGTGCTGAGGAAAGACTCACCAATTGCTAAAGAAGGTGTTTTAAAAGGAAAGGAAGTGATTCAGTCATCAAGAAAACCCTGAAAGAAATAATCTTCTACTTTACTAACTCTAAGTTCAGTAGCAGTAAACACCTTTATTTTTTTATGTCCTTCAAAATTCATGAGTGGATGAGTTGAAAGTTACATACACCTTCCATTTCTGCAGTAAGCTTGCAAGATTTTTTACATCTCCTTTCTTTTAATATCCTTACTAAAAGTTCAAATGTTACGGGTTTTTTTCCCTACAGGTAATCTGCAAATTTGTTCTTATGGAGTGTCGCTCTCTGATGAGGTTCAGCAACACCAAAGATATGGGGAATTCCATATTGTTTATAATTTTTAATTTTTTAAAAATAAACTTAATGTTTTGGAATAAATAATTTCTTGCTTTTTCTATTAATTTGCAAGCTCCCATGTGCTGCATGTCTTTTATGTAAATCCGCAGTATTTCTATCTGATACTTAGTTTGGAAGAATGTAGTTAAAATTAGAAAATATGTATTTTTCAGCTGAATCTTTCAGGAGAGATTTTTGCCTGGTACCTCCACCAGCTCCACAGAAGATTTTATCACCAGAACAAGATTGCAAAGGGTACTGCATGTGAGTCCTGGAGAAAAAACTCTGTGGTCCTTTCTTCCCCTTCCTGGGTGAAAAGGAGGAGATCCTCAGCAGTTATAAACAGCAGAAGTTATGCTGTGGTTTAAACAGTATAAAATTATGTCAAGGTCCATTTTAGCACTGCAGAGAACTGGAAGTATAGAGGTACCATAGATTCAAGAGGATATGCTAGTCCTTTGCAGAATGAGCCTGTGTAATCTGGGATAACAGTAACTATTTATGTGCTATTTAGTTGATTTGGGCATGAGTAGAGTACTTGATACTCAAAAAATGCATCAATTTTACCACATCCCAAAGCAAACAGCTTGTTCAGTGCAGAGGCAGGCATCCCAGGTAAGGAAGACTGTGTTTGTGCACTGTAGGTCTGATCTATATTTATGTAATGGACATTTCCCTGTGGTTGTCTGAACATGTGGGAATGAGGGCAGGGCTCTGTCTACTATACTGACCAACCTGGGGAACACTCAGACTCCTCTCTGACTCCTTTGGCTGTTGAATTACTATAATGTCCAGGTGGAAAGAGGTGTGTGGAGAGCAGCTGTACTCTGTGATATTTGTCTTGTGTCTTGCAGGATAGTGCTTGGTGAGGTGAGCCAGACAGAAAATAGCCAGTTTTGCTTAGCATCTGGACAGGGAGCAGCAGCACTGAGAGTGTCATTCATATGGCAGGTCAGAAAGTGAACAGTTTCCTGCAAATAAATAGGAGATTTTTAGACTTGGCTACAACTCTGTTTTATATCAAAACTTTAGAATTAACTAATTCACACTGAAAATCTGATGTTTTCAAGAGCTCAGTTGCAGCAGAGCTGTTTTATTTCCCTTAGTTATTCATTCCTGAATTTTTAAACTTGGACCCTAATTGGTAAACTTTGGTTATAGATGTACAAAACTGTGCTTTTGCTCTCACATGCTGAGGCTAAGGATAACACTGATGTGAATCTCTGTTCTCAGAAATATTTTATCTGAGGCATTGCTGAGATAGATTATCAGTGCTTCTGGGGAGGTCTTTGCATTTCTGCCTATAATGTATCACCTGTACTGATGCATCTGCTCTTGCTGTAGTTGACAGTATCACTTTTTCAGACAAGAATTTGATTTTTTCTAAGACTTGCTTCTTTTCTAAAATAAAGAATAATAATTATTCTGGTCTAGCTCTAAGAAAGAAGAGTCTCAGCTTTAGTTAGTTATTCAAAGCCTGTTGATGTCTGTATTCAATAGCAAATAGGTATGATGGGGCCAGTTCTTAAATTTTTCATGCTCTTGGTTCCCAGATGAGCTGAGTGCTTTAGATTCACATGTACAGAAGAACACTAAATAAGTACATTTAATTGAAAATACATATAACTTTTTCATTCTTGTGGGGTATATAAAATATTTCATTATTTGCTTTGTGTAATCTGAAAACTTAGCAAGAGTAACAAAATGTTTTCAAGAAATTGCTTCAAACAAGCCTCTGTGGGTTGTAAAAATGAAAGATATCAGGTGTTGCATAAAAGCTGAACTCCTTGGGACTTGTGCTTTTCCTCTTATTTTATCAAAATGCTGAGAAAATCGAATGTTTATTGGTTTCCTGGAGAAGTCTATCCATAGAAGGACATCATTCAAAATTGGTAAAAATTCCTGGAAATATATTTTTTTCTGTTGGTATAACAATAGTAAGGGAGACACTTGAGACATTTATTTTGCTCTTGTGTGTTTTAGTATCCTAAATTCCAATGCAGATAAGCTGAAATCTTGGTGAAGCAAAGGGGAAATGTTTTGCTACATGGGTTTGTTCTACAGCTTCAAGAAAACATAAGGCCTATGAATGGAATCCATTTTGCTTGATTTTTGAAAACTGTAAGCCTGAATATGAGCTATTTCTCCTAAGCCATTTTTACAGCCACTAAAGAGGAAAAGGCAACTCTAGAAGGTGGTACTTGCCATACCAAAACAGACACCCGTCTTTTACCAAATGAATAATTAATATCTGATGCAAAAATATGAATGCCTTAATTTTAAACACCTAAGCTAAGTTAGATATAGTCCAGCCTAAGTCAGGAAACGTCTTCTAGTTCAGTAGCACCCATGTGAGGAGTTCAAGTAATATTTTGCCTTCAGTGGGTAAACTTCGAAACTGACCCTTTGAGGGGTAAAGCTTGTTTACCTTTGTGCAGTTTGTTGCTGAGGCAGTGGGCCAGGCAGGGGTTTGAAAGGTGAGGATGCACTATAGTTTTTCAAAGAGTGTCATTTTACTGTGGGAATTTGTATTTGGTAGTTGTTACCTAAAAATAAAAAAAAACATTTTTAAGGAAATACAAATTCAAATTAAGAATGTTGTAACAAACACATAACGACTGAGAAATGTTCCTTATAGAATCCCTGCCTGCCAAAGTTAAACCTAAGCCAAAATTAGTGTTTGACAAAGGCAGATCTTTGCTTAGAGTGTGATATACAGTTTGATTTTCATATGGTATTAGTGCCTGGCATGTGGATAAAGTGAATTCTTTTGTAGTATCTGTTTAAAATTACTTCCCTAAGAGTGTTTGTGCATTTGATTATCTCCTATTTTCTTATAAAACTGATGTTAAGAAAATGTTAAAATGTTTTTAACTCATGCCATTAAGTCTTTATAATCTTATTAATATGAAAGAAATAACAGAGCTTATAAATAGCCTTGGGTGGAGATAGAGGAAAGTCTGACCTTCCAGATCGCACGGTCATTAAAAAGTTAAGGTGCTCTTTGCTATGCCAGTCTGACTTGCTCTGCAGAGCCAGAGAGAAAGAAATGTATGCCTACAAAGGAAATTGTGACTTAATGAAGAGAAATGAGAGCTTGTCTAAATTAGCCCTTTATTAGTGCTGGAATATAAATCAGCATTTAATCTGAGGGTCTTTTTTCATCACCAGTGTGTCTGTGTTCCCAGAGCTCCTGTACTGCCGCTGGCTCTTCCCCGTCTGTGTTGGGCAGGAGGGCTGGGTACAGCACTGCAAAGGACTGTGATGGTTTGGATTGACCTGAGCCTGGAACAAACCATTCAGGATTTTAAATACTGCCAAAGCAGGAGTGGGGAGGGGGAAAGAAAACACATATGCACCCTCCATACAGAAAGAGGAGGAGAAGGCAGCAGCAGTACCTTCCCCATACAGCTCTGAAGGGAAGACTGTGTTCGCACATCCAACAACATTCCTGCCTGTTCTCTGCCCCTAGAACTGAGTCTAGGGCTGGAGCTGAAGTGGGCTGCCTGCCAGAGCCCAGGGACATGGCTTGGGGCACCTTTTGACTCAGATAAGGCAGCAAACAGAAGCAGCTGGGAAATGTCTCTGTAGTTTAAGAGCTTCAGTATGTAATCACGGTACAGATAAACGATCTGGGCAAATCACAGTACAGATGAGATTACTGTATTGTTACATTGTGATACTTGATTTTTCTTTGTTAATATATTTACTTACTTAGAGGCTGCAATAGAACACTGCTTTTAAGGGAGTACTTGGCCAGAGATTTTACACAAGGACAGTATGCCTTGTCTGTTACTTTTAAGATATATTTTATAAAAAGAACTTTATTAAAATAAATAATACAGTGAGAAATTTTCTACTCTGTGTACCAGGCTTTCTGAAGAGAGTGATTTTTTTTTCATACTAATAGAAGTGATCATAGTTGGCATCTGAACATCAAATGAAAGAAGGTGCTCCAAAGGAAACCAGGAGGGATCAGTCACTCTCTATGACAGAGCAACTTATTCCTGCCTTACAGTCAGAATAAATCAGCTTTCTTCTCATGGATTCTGCTGCTCTGTAGTTTTAAGTTGTCCCAAGGCTTAGTTTATTCAAACGTACGTTGCGTGACACTGGACATCTGATGTGACTCCTTAGCACTGTGGGCTCTCACCCTGCAGGCAGGATTCAGAGAGGATTGCAAATAGAGTCTTATGCAATGTTATCTTCAAGGGAAAAAATACTTCAAATTTTCTGCTTTCTAATGAAAAAATGTTTTGAGGAACATGTAGCAATTTGCTGAAAATGTTCTTGCGCCAGTGAAAATGTTTATCTAAGTTGCTTGCTAGGTTTGTCTGCAGAAATACTAGTGCTGTTTTATGAGATGATTTTGAGCTTTGAGGTGGGTTGGAACAGACTGCTATCATGTAATGCATTTCTTCAGCCTTCAAAGGAGCCTGACATAATTCCATGGCATTGCAGAGGTCTCTCAATGTTACATGTTACTGTAATATCACTTCTTAAAAGTCAAGGTTTCCTTTTCTTTTCTTGGATTCAGGTTGATGAATCAGATTAGTTTTTTCAGTGTTTTAGGTGCTTACTGTTATATGTATGGCTTTCTTCTCACATTTTCAGAAATCCAAACAAATTTTCCTCTGGCATTCAAATGAATTTTACATTAAGAGGGACTAAGAAGAAGAGGTCTCATCACTCTATACTATTCTGATATACACATATAGACTAGATAAATTCAAGGAAATATGGTGCTGACTGAGGAAATCAAACATTTTTTCATCCTCACGACTCACATTTATCTTGCAATTAGCTGATTTTGCTGTTCATAAGGCTTGTGCAAGGTGCAAAATATTGCTGACAAAGTAGGTAGCCTTGCGGTGGTTATTTATCTCTAAGCTAACATCAGATGCTCATGACTCCTCAGAATACAACAATTCATTTTTCCTTATTGTAGAGGAGAAAGTTCCAAAACTTAAACTCAAACACAAGCAGCAGCCATGAGCACTGTTTGTGTGGAAGTCAGGTGAGTGTTTTGTTTGCATCCAGCAGCTGTGGAGCTGATAAGGCAGGATTCAGGGGGACCAGATGAATTGTACTTAAACACTGTTGAATGTTCACTAATATGTCCCTGTCAGGGACATCGGTTTTCTTAACCTCCCAACTGCTTCAGGTGGCTGACCTTGAATAAATATATGTTGCTGCAAATAATTTGCTTGCTTCTGTCAATTTTTGGTTCTCTGTCCTCTTCAGTACAAAATATGCAGCCACCCACTGCATTTTCAAATGATGTGCAAATTTCATGAGTGTGAGTAAAACGTTTGGTCCCACAGCAGTAAAGGTTTTGTTTATAATAATTCTGAAAGGTCTTAGACATATGCATAGCAAATATTACCTAATTAGGAGCCTGCTATCAGAAAGCTAGTACACTTTAAAGCTGTGACATTTTTATAAGTGAGTTTTTCTCTGTATGAATATATAGGACTACCTCTCAATGTTATGCATTTGAACTTACTTTGATTGAAAGATCCTCTTTTAAAAATCATGTCCTAAACACAGTTTATAATTTTAGAAATGCTTGCATCAAATATTAAATGCATTTAGGTTTCAGAAATTGATGAAAGAAAGCTCAATAACAATAGCTGTCTCCAAGCAAACATACCAGTGTAGAAGAATGATAAAAACACATTGTATAAAGCTAAGGCACGATAACAATTTCTAAAGGAACTAAAACAATTGAGTCCCTATTGTTTAATATTTATTGCCTCTATTTTATACTCAAATGCCTGTCTAGTTAACCAGAAAATTTAAAAGAACTAAGTGAACCTAGGGCAATGCAGGAATCCCTGTGTATGTGTGTGTGTAGAAAGATAAAAAAGTGGTAAATTGTTACATGGAAAAGTGATGCAACTGTGATTTACTTGTAATATTTTCAATTTACAGGCTGCTTGAGATGGCTTGTAAGCTGCCTCTTAAGCAGGAGGTAACACAATAACACTTGTCTAGGCATTCACTTCTAGAGAGATGTTCCCTATCAAAAGGAGGAACTAATTTTTATTTAATATTCTTGGATTTGCTCTTTCCAGTGGCATTAGAATGTCTAATTCAGGAGTTTCATAACTTCCCCTGCTGTGTTTCTGCCAGATGACAACACATCCTGGAAGAATAACCCCACATATGTAATAGAAGAGAATAGTAAAAGAGAGGATGACATACAACTGCTGTTGCAGTAGCAGTGACTGCCTAATGATACAAGGGATGCTCAGTTTGCAGTAATGTCAACCCATATACTCAGGAAAAAGGCAGTGAACCCGTGTGCACCCTTCACCCTGATGTGTGAGACTAAAAGCTCCCCTGCAACTTCTTGACTCTTCTGACTCTTCTGACTCTCAGGTAAGAGATAAAATGTGCTGTCTCTTCCCAGAAATTGAGTGGCTCTCACGTAATGTGGAAGTGCAGCTGCTACTGCCTTTGGGCAGGGAACAGGCAAGGTGCTTTCTCACCTTTCCTGCTGAGGGAGTCCTCAAGCACTGAGCTCCTCTGAGCATGAGCTTTCATCTACTCATGCCCACTAGAACCATGGCAGCTTCTGAACCACCAAGGTGTTTTTGGAAAAAGGCTCAGCACCCTCATCCTGTCAGAGAGCACTGTTTGTGTCCTGCCATGAGGGTGGGCTGTGCAGGAAGCACTTTGCATTACCCTACTTGTGATCCATTACAGCCTGTGTACCTGTAAGAGGATCACTGAGACTTAGCAGGAGCCATTAATGCTCTTATACATCCATCCCAGTTTACTTGCTCTTTTTGCTAAAATCCTCTGCTTTGGAGTCAGATGAAGATTATAAATATCATTGTTGGAACGAGTAAAATATTTACAGGATCAGAATTTGATCCCTATGCAAGCATGAGGCTCAGAGATATAAACAGCATTCAGTGAATCTGCCTGCTTTGACTGAATAGCATGAGAAAAGAACAGATAAGGTAGTTTAAGAAACAGATCTTCTCTAATCTAATCTACTCTGTGTATAATTTGATTTTATTCAGACTCAGAGGAAAGGTAATTTTTTTTTTTGACATCTTTACAGAAGCCAGATCAGCAGCCTTTCTATCCTGAACACTGTGTATTTTAATTAGTTTAATAGCCTAAAGGCTGCAAATGTAAGTCCCTTGATGTGAAAGATGAGGAGTCAGGCAAAGGAGATGTCACAAAGAATGTCCATGAATAGCCTACAGGGTAGTAGTCACCAGCTTCTGAGGATCCTGTTGGGAATACTCCACCCTTCTAAGGGTTTTACAGACACCCTTACTCAGGCTCATCAAAACAACTGTAGCATATTAAGGCCTGCAAGCACCTGATTCAGCAGGACCCCTAAATAATTTCTGTCCAGGCTTGCCCAGCTTGGTTATAAAGTCCATCAAATAAGCAAAAGGAGAATTAACCAAAGAGAAACCTTTTCCAGGAAGTAACATCTTCTATCTAGCCTGTAAGTTTCTCAATCCTCCTACATAATTTGGCAGCAGAATTAAAGGACTTCCAATTAATTTTTGGGGGTGCAGAGCTGAACTTAATATTATTGGCAAGGTGCTCCCTTTGTTATAGGGCAAAACCATCTCCTTTTCTGTAATTCCTTCTGCATCAAGGATCTACATCCTCAAAGTGTTGGCTCCAAGACCTTTTATACGTTTTTTTAGACATTAAGTCTATATCTACTGCTAAATAAAAGGACACCAAGGATCTTGATAATCACTTTTTTTAGTGTTAGCTTCTCCAGAGCTGGCTGGCTGGCTGGCAACAGCAGGGTACCTGTTATTGGCTCTTCCCTGGGCCCTGCGTGGGGGATGTGTGGCTGCCTTTCAGAGCAGATTTTGATGTGTGATGCTCAGGCTGCTGCAATCCCTGGCTGAGGAGTGTCTGCTTAACCCTGCAGAACTTGGGGCATAGTTGGAGCACATCACATGGTCTTTGTTTCTACTGCTGTTTGGCACAGCTTGCACTTTATAAAGTGTCCACAGAATAATATCTAGGGTTTTTATAGAGACAACAGTAAATCCAGGATTCAGCTGTATGATGAAATATGAAATAAATGACGGGAAAACTTGTGTGATTTAGCTGTGTAGGTGTGCCATAAGAATCTGGCAAGTTGTGATACAATGTTCAAAGGTTCCCTTTGAGCTGTGTGGTTGAGGTGGCAATGTGGGCTCTTGAGATTTTAAATTTTTTTTGCAAGAAAAGTATCTGGGAGAAGTTCACATTAATGTGACTGCACTACTTTTTAAACCCAAATGCTGCCACACAGACATGCCTGTTTGCTTCCTGTTGCTGGGATAGTCTTTGCCAGGGCCCCTTCTTGCTGCCCTAAGCAATCCTCCTGCAAGTCATGACCTGCAGCACTTATGGCTGGATCTTCCCTTGACTGTTTTCCCACTCTGGGGCTTTCATCTAGTCTTTTGAATAGCCTGTCTCTTTGTCTATGGCTCCTGTGTATGTTGCATCTCCATTTGGGCTGATGTGTAGTATATGCTTTTCTCATTAGTGCAGCCTTTCAAATTTTGTTATGATGAAAAAGAATGTCAAATCAGGAAGTCCAAGAAGCTTGAGAAAGTTTAATTTTGTCTTTCACTTATCTCTCTAGATTTTGAGTCCTTTGCAAACTTCATCTTGGTAAGAATAAGTAGATGATGTGTTACTCTTACAGCCGAGGGCTTTCCAGCCATGTATAGTGATTTCTGATGTCTAAAATTCTTACACTGAGGTTTGAGCCTTGTTACACTACAGTCTCTGACTCCCACTGACCTTTAAGAGAGACTTGTAAAACAGTCATTACAATTTTTCTGCTGGGACAGATTTTCTTTTGCTTTCTGCCATAATACATAGAAAGTGTAATGGAAAAAAGTTGTTTTTGTTGCTATCCCTCAGCAAGTTTGGCATTTTATCTTAATGACTGAGAAAAAAAGTCAAGGTTGTGTTACTCAGTTCCTCACTATTATCTCATTTCCCTGCTGGAGTTCAGTATGGGCTATCACTGGGGACTTTGTGTGGCAAAATCTGCAAACAGATCTCTCTTTTACAGTGTCCAGAGGGAATACAGAGGGCAGTGTCTTCATGTATATTATTTAACACTATTGATAACAGTTACAGTCCTCTTCAGAAATTGTCAATATGAATCTCTGATTTAAGTACTTATTGCAATCAGGTCAACTGATTTATGTGTGGAAAATTCTGGGTTTATACATTAAGAGATATCCTGCTCTTAACAGACATCCCAATTCTTTTCCTCCAAGGGTAGAAGGTGATTTCTCAATATTCTTGATGTCTTCATCTAATTTCCCATTCACAGCTACTAGAATTGATAATGGATGAAATGTAGACCTTCATTTAGTATATAGATTAAAATATACAAAGGCTGTAACCCTTTCAAAGGAATCAGAGTACACAATCAACACTGCCTAGAGGTTCTCTTGGTCCCTGTCATCAAGGCATCTGAAAGACATCTTAAAGAAGAGGTTCCAGTTGGCTTATGACCACTCTGCCCTGTATTTCTTTGCTTCCTAAGATGAGTCAAATGCTGTAGTATGAGCAATAGTTATGACAATTATAGTTTAGCAACTTATTTTGTCAGAAAGAAATGGTTCAATAGAGGAATTAATATTAATTGTTTGACGGATAAACTTTGTAGTATGAAATATACAGCTTCAAGAAATTTTAGCTTTCCTGCTCATTTGTCATCTTAAGACGAACAAAAAAAGGGCTGCTGCAGCCAGATCAGTATAAGGAGTGTCTACTAATTGCTCTCATCCTGAACTGTAGTTCATTCTTCTATATACTTAATCAGGATTTTGCAGTCTTCATCTTTAGACAGACTGTGGAGCAATAATAAAGCTTGAAGATGCTTGTCCAGCTTGATTAAGAATGGGAATAGAGAGAATATTTTTCAATCAATGCAATAATATATCATTCTCCAGTATACCAAGAGCTTCATAATCAATCTGGAGCTACTGGGGAATGAGGGGGTTTGTGTTTGTGTTTGCTTGTTTGTTTGCTTTTAACATTCTTATAAGCCCACAGCCACCCTTTCTTTTTTCCCCCCAAGAGTTCCGTATCCTCTGATAACCTCAAATCTGCCAGACAGTTAGTGGCTAAACAACCTTTCACTATAGTCTGATGTGGGAAGACAGGATTTTCTAATCCACTTTTTCTCTAAAGGCAGTTTTTCTCATGCAATTTTGCCAATATTTGTCTTTTTTTCTTGATCTTCTGAAAAGCATCAAGGGGATTTCCCTAGCTAGCCTGATGTCTTGATCTGGACATTGAGAAGTGGGCCCAAGGGAATCTCATGAGGTTTACCAAAACAAAGTGCAAGGTGCTGCACCTGGGCTGGGGCAGCCTGTGGTATCAGCACTGGCTGGGGGATGGACAGACTGAGAGCAGCTCTGCAAGGGCTTGGGGGTGCTGGGGGATGAGAGCCTGTCCATGACCTGGCTGTGTGCATCCACAGCCCAGAAAGCCCAGAAATCATATCCTGGATGGCACCAAAAGCAATGAGACCAACAGGTCAAGGCAGGTGATTCTGCCCCTCTGCTCCAGTCTGATGAGACTCCACCTGTAGGGCTGCATCCAGCTCTGGGGTCTCCAGCACAGGAAGGATATTGCTGAAACAAGTCCAGAGGAGGACTTGGTGGAGTACACCAAGATTAATAGAGGCATGAAGCTCCTCTCCTATGAGGAATAGCTAAAAGAATTTGGACTATTCAGCTTGGAGAAAAGAAGAATTTGGGACGACCTAATGGCTGCCTTCCGGTACCTGAAGGGACCCTGCAAGAAAGATGGAAAGGAGCTTTTTACAAGGGCATGTAGTGACAGGACAAGGGGAATATGGCTTCAAAGCAAAAGAGAGTAGGATAAGATTAGATATTAGGAAGGAGTTCTTCACTGTGAGGGTGGTGAGGCACTGAAACAGGTTGCCCAGGGCAGTTCTGGATGCCCCATCCCTTTAAGTGTTTAAGGCCGGGTTGGATGGTGCTTTGAGCAACCTGGTCTAGTGCTTTATATTCTATAATTTTAGGAAATCTCTTCAGCCAGTGCTGCTGCAGCTAAATAGCTCTCTCTACCCAACTTTTTCCAAAAGCTCAGTAGTCACCATGGAGTCCTTAGAGATGCTTTTTGTCCCTACCATGACTCTGTCTCCTCTTCCAGGTTGCATATATGACCCCTAGTCGGATAGTTTTGGTCAGAGGTTTGGATTTTAGGGGTCAAGTATTTTCCAGGATTGTCTTCTTTTCAGAATGAGGGGTCCATCTTGTATCTTTGCAATTGCTGAGTTAAACCACCACTTCAAATACACACTTCAATTCTTTAGCCAGATCCTGTTAGATAATGAGGAAACTGTGGTTCCTAGCAGTGAATTCACTTGGTAGCATACATAGGGGTTTTTGTGCTCCTAATGGAAGTTACAGAACAGGCACTAAATGATTATTTGACCATCTAATATGGCATTTTTACTTTGATGTGAATTATTCCATCCACATTGTCAAACTTGACATCCAAGGCAGGGCCAGGCAGTGGAGAAGTCCAGAGTATAGATGTCAGTTCTCAATTTATATAGATTTAGTATTTCATTTACCGGACATTGTGAATAGCATTGTCCTTGCCAGATGTCTGCTGAAATGAGAACTGTGCATTCAGTCAACAACAGGACTGGGGTGTGCCTTTACAACTAGTAGAGCAGTAGAAAAAAGTAAATAGATGAGATACTGGAGCTGCCTGACTTGGGGACCTGTACATTTGTGTTTTCTCCCAGTATTATGCTGACACTGATCAAGTGTCCACCCTGAATGCATAGGAGAATTGGGAGAAAAAATTATGTAAGTGAAATATTAGAATTTACTTTTGCCTTTAAGGAAATAGTAATTTTGACTTGTTCCTTACAGACATAATTTATTGTGATGAAATTATTCATCACTTAGTCTATGCTTTTTGTTGGAATTTTTTCATCCCTTTCACGATGGATTTATTTTCATTCTTTTTCTTTAAGGGCTTGATTCAATGAAAAGACAAATTGGTTCTCTCCTGCATGTTTCAAACCTCAAATGATGCAGGATGCATTAAGGCATATGGCAGATGTATACTTTGATATGCTGGGAATATCGGAGTTTATGCACATGATTTATATTACAGCTGGAATTTCTAGAGCTAAGAGAGGAGATGAGGATGACAGATATGCTGAATAATAAAATGTATTTCACTTCAAAAGAACACAGAAGTGACAATTGCTCATGCATCTTATTTCCTTGTGTGTGGTTTGCTGCAATCTCTCAGTGAAGAGCTAGATAAAAATAAATAAATTAACAGGACACGTTCTGCAGCTGATTGTGGGGCATTGTATTCCAAACCAACAGGCATCAATAACAAAAAGGGTAAATATCAATTGCACCCCTTCACAATGCATCCCTAGTTAATTTAGTGATCATAAATGGTGCTGGAAAGAGACGATTTCCTGCTATACTGTGCTCTGCAAACAAAACCACACTTTCCTTAAGCTTCCTTTAATTTGGGAACGCTCCAGTTCTGGCCTTCTTTTTGTTTTCTGTTTGACCAAAAAAAGAGCTTATGATCTCTTTATGACTTCACCATGACCCTGTAATTTCAGCTGTGTAATGAACAGGGTGAGCTGGGATCCTGTGGGTGCACTGTTGGCCCAAAGTGGTGCCAAGCAGGGGCTTGGGTTTTCCTATGGCTTCCTGAGGTGCCGGAGACACCCAGCACCCCCTTTTCAGGAAGCCCAAGCTTTCATTTAATACAAGAAGCTATCAGTTCAGGATCTGGCTTACCACTGTGTATGCTGAGATTCCCTCCTTCCTCTCACCTAGAGATAGAGGAGAGTCTATCTTTAAAAAATTCAACTTACTTTTCTAGTTTAGTTCACTAGGAGATCTTGATAGCTAGAATGATGTTCCTTGTCTCATAACAATTTGCTTTTTATTTTAAACTCCCTAGCTTCACTTGCCTGACCTAACCATCTTCTTGGAGGGTGTTCTCATTAAATGGAAGATTTTTCAATGTTCAAGAATATCCATTACTTAGTGATGCCAGCACTGACTTAGATTTCATATATAAATGGAAGTAAAAATAATAATAGATATGTCAGGTAATTATAAAAATTAAAATATAAGCTGTCGTTTAACAAAGGTGTACACAGGGAGTTCATAAAATCAGACTGGTTTCCACACCTTCATAATGCAGTGTTCATATGACCCCATAGTAATTTTATTTTATGAACTCCACCACATCAAACTGTGAACATGTCTTAAATTTCTGTATATTCTATTACCACCTGCAGATTTTCAAACACAGGAACCTAATAAATTATCAGCAGAGGGATTCAGGCAGTTACAGAAAGAGAGCAACTGTGGTATTCATAAAGTCTGGTAAAAATGATTTTACCAATAACCTGTGGTAAAGCAGGGAATTTCCTGAGGTTCAGCCATTGTACAGCAACTGTTTACTGCAGAGGTTGACCAGTCCATTGGCAGGTCTGAACAAGCTGAAATTAATATGATTTCAGTCCCTGGATGCAGCTGAAATCCATGTAGAGGCTCCCTGTTGTGCCTCAGGCACTTTCAGGTGCAGTCTGACCTTGTCTTTTTAAATGCTCTATGAGGATGATATGTAGGTTCCAAAATTACCTACTGCCACTGAAAGTATTGCCCTTTACTTCCAGTGACCTTTTTCAGCTGTAAGAAGTCATGGATTTTGGACTTTTATTTTTTTTTGTTGTTTGCCAGTCTGAGCTCTCATGTTGCCAGCACCAGAGTAACCATTTGGATGGACAGGCAAAAGAACTTCATGCTTTGGTAGGACTGGCTTTGGTTCCAGCTGAAATCAATTCCACTAGTTTGAATAATGTCTTTTCTTGTTGACACTGGAAGATATGTCGTTGAAGCCAAAAAACCCAGCAGATTATATTTACCTGTACTGAGGAAAAATCCAGGAAGAGTGGCAGAGTGATGCCTAAATCATTTATCTTAAACCTCTTGGGAGGTAATCCATGCAAATAGATTCTTGTCTATTATAAAATATAAACTAGCAAAACTAAGTCAGTTTAGACAATATGCTAATTATTCCACCATTTGCCCTCAAAGAAAAGTACAAAAAAAGAGAACATTGAGAAATATGAAAGAAGTTATAAATACATTTTGTCTGCTGCAGGCTTCTTCTTGTCTTTCCTATAGAGCTATAGACATAATTTGATCCTTTTTTTTTTTCTTTTTGTCACAAATTATTTTATAGACTTCTGAAAAAAAGAGACTTAGGACAGGAATGCTATGCAATTATCAGTGTACAGGAATAAATATTTTTCCTCACAAGGGTTACACCTTGTACTCTGAACATCTGATTCAAGATCACAGGATGCTGATGTTGTGCAGGTTGTTTAACTAGTCGCAAATAATATGGAAGAAGAATGAAACTTTGTGGCTATGTGCTGCTAATTATAAATAACTTGATTTAATATTTCCACCGTGTTTTATTTGTTTGCCAAACAACGTTTACAAATGCAAGTTTAGAAGGCAGTAGTTGGCCACGAGAATTTCTCTATGTAATAAGGGGTAAACCTGGTAAACCTCTCTTGGGGATTTTTAAAGGCACTTACTCCATTGATTGTATCAGCCTCTTTGGCACTTCAGTTGTGATGCTCTAGCAGTGCTTTAAAGCATACATGCAAGTTAGAGAGGCCAGATTCCTGCCTCCTGCTTGCTTTTCATAACATGCATATAGCTTTGGTTATTTTTTGTTGAGGAAGAAAGATATGATCAGAGCAGGTTCAGATATTCCTAAACTAGTGTTCACCTAAATCTGACAAGGAGATGCAGAAGCACAGCTACAACCTTGTTACCAACAAAAATCTTATTACTGTACTTGAGCGTTATCAGCACCTGAGCTCTGCTTCTGCCTGTGCCATACAGGTTTGGCCAGGGAAAATGCAGTACACAAATACTTAAACTGTCCCTGGAAACAGCCATTATTGGCTGACCAAATTACCACAATTTGTGCAGTTGGTTCTCATTAGCCACAATGTGAACATGCAGATCTCTCTATTCAGGCTCAGTAATCCCTCTCCTTCCTGTGTGGGAATTTTTGTGCTATTCTTGGCAAAAGTAGTGCACTGATTTCCAAGTCTCTTCAGAATAAACTTCAACATGTACATGAGAGGCATGAGAAGAAGATGATGGGACTGTATCGGTAATGAGATATTTTAAAGTTAATTTTCATCCCTTTACTTCCCTCCATCCTTTCACATGTCCTCTGTAAACTCCCTGCTTTAAGGAGCTCAGAAGTCATCAAACAATTATCACTCCATATCCCCTCTTCACAACTACTCTCAGGAATGGAAAAGTGTTTTGTATCATCATTCCACCTCCCCTTCAGGCAGAGCCGCTATCCTTTGCAATCACTTACACAGAAAAGAAAATCGTTTCCTTGGATTTGTGTTATGCAGTTAAAGCATGGTGATTACACAGATAATGTACAATTGTTACTGCTTGTGTCATTTGTATAGGCTGAACAATTCTGTTTCTCCTATTGTGAGGCAACTTGCATTAAAAGTAGGGGCTAAGGCTGTCATCTCTTGTGACTTTTTGGCACAGAGGAATGAAGATTATTCCTCTGGAGGAAGTTGTTTCTCAGTATTAGCCTGTCCTTTGTTATCTGTCTGTATAGTATGCAGATGCAGCAGTGTGAGATCTAGTGCAGATGCTTTGTTCTGTATCTTACAAGACTGAGTAAAGTCAGATGGCTACTGTGTAGAGGATATGATCTGATTATAATCTCCATCCTTTGGTCTGTTGTGGTGCCTTGAGATCTTGAAAACTTTAACTTCATAATAGAAATATTTAAACTGAATGTGGTAAGACGGGGACATGGGCTCTTCATGTTGACTGATGCTGTTGTGGTAATAAAAATAGTAATACTCAGCAGACCATCAATATTAAATATTTTCCCATGGCAACATGTAGCATTATCTGTAGTGGAAAACCACCTTGCCCTTTAGCTTGTGATGTTATAAGGACCTACTTTATGTTTGGCTAATTTATGGTTTACGTTTCTCCTGGCCTTGCTGTTGGCATCAGTCTTCAGCAGATGCTGGAAATATGAGGTGTAATTCAGAACTATGGGAAGTCCTCACAGCTGTCTGCAGCTTCAGAGTGGATCCACTCTCCAGTCCCTTTGAACAAAATTTGCTGAGGTAGAACACAGAGGCTGTCATTCTAAAAAGCTATAAAAAGAATATGACTACATATATGCGTAGAAGGGCTAATAATAACTATTTGCATTGCATTTTCGGTTTCATATTCAGGACAATTTGCCATTCAGAAAATCTTTAATTTTCCAATTTCCTCCCTTTCCTATAAAATATAGAAAACATGCACAAAACCTTAGTGTTGTAACAAGCTTATTATTTCAGCTGCACTACCAAAACATTTATATTTTAGTCAAAATTAGTGTGATGCCTTAAGCATTTGAGATAAAGCAGCACCAGGGGCCTGAACCGTGTATCGAAGGTATGCACTGATGCTTTGTAATATCTATGTGGCACTGGCTTTTAGTCCTCTATGTCTGCCTTGAAAGGGATGATTGCAGTGGAATCTGCAGGTTGTGTTCCTCTCTGGCATTTCAAGCAACAGAAATCATGAAAACAAAGGGAAGTTTAACTCTTGTTTGGTTTGCCTTGGCACCTTAAAAGGTTATGACATTAGCCTTGATGGAACATTTCGTGACACCAGTTCACATTTTAAAATGCCTGGTGTGTTTTTGACTCCTTGTCAGAGCATTTTGAGACAGGACACATTTGGGCAGACTTTGAGCTTCACAATCAAGTGTAAGCATCCCATTAATGCTAATTTTTCTCTGAGAAGATTGCTAGTGCTCGCTGACCTCACCACCCATTTTACAAGTAGGAGAATGTTTAAACAACTGGCCTTCATGAAAAGACCTGACAAGTTCTTTGTAGCCTGTCAGGTTGCCTTGCTTTGGAAAAGGATTGAGCATCAATTATTTTCTCTCTGAGCCTAATGCTTATGGGAAGGTTGGCAATGGATACTGCAACATTACTGTAACATTTCAGAATCTTTTGAAAGAAGAAAATGAGAGTCTGCAAGAATTTCTTGTTAGCCTAACAGAAACCCCTGTACTTCAAGATCCTTTTGAATCCTGTATACTTTCTTTATCTCCCCCTATTGCACTGTGTCATAATAGGTAGCAACTCCTGTTGCTGCCTTTGGCTCTGTGAAGTGGCTTGTGCTGCGTGTCTCTCCCATGTTACTGCAAAGCAGAAAGCCAGGCTTGTGCTGGCATCTGTGCAAGAGTGAGGAATGTATAACAGTATTACATCTGGCAAGTCATATGGATGCCTTGTTTGATCACATCAATCATTGGCTTTGTGGCTGAGACTTTTTAATGATAGTACCAAGCACATTCCAGGAATCTGACTGAAACAGAAAAGGCTGGACCCAGAAGGATTTTCTGAGAATCTAAATGTGTCTCACGCAGAACTCAGAAGCCAGTGCGCCAAGCTGTGATGTGGAAATTGCTGTTCATCTCCTCCCTACCCTAGGAAGGGCAGTATGAGTTCTGCCCTCTTGGACTACGGAATTTCTTGGGCACCTGCAGTCTGGCTTCTGTGAATGTAAAGGGTCTATGATTCTAGATATGATCAAATGGCTTAAGTGGCATTTAAGTGCCATTTGGATCCAAAGCTGCTTCTCCTTTACCCTCTGGAGCACTGCTAATCTGATCTGAACACACTGAGCTGCTCAGGCAGCAAGGAGCAAATGTTGGTTCAGTTTCCTCGTGAGCCAAACCTTCCAACTCCCAGGACATTGCCCGGTACCACTTGGTAGGGAGAGCTCAGTAAGGAGAAAGGAAGCTTCTTTTCTTCCTGATTTCCTGTTTCCATGTAAAGCAAGCTCACTACCATATGAGAAGGAACTACTGTGGTCCCAGACTGAGCTGAGAGATTTCATCTAATGTCATCAAAATCAGTCTTTGGAGCAGGATCTGGCATTTGCACTTTCTCAGGTGTGTATTGCATCTATAAAATATTGTATTTCTAGTTTTTAGGTGTCATTGCCTGGTCTGAGGTGGAATAACTCTCATAGATGAAAAAATGGATTGAACTGTGAATGCCATAGGGGGCAGATACGGGGATGCACTCATGTGCATGGGTGTCTCAAGCTGAGCTGCTGAACTCTTGAGCAGAAACCTGCTACTTGCTGGCTGCAACCACCGTAAGTTGCTTGTAAACTTTGGTAACATCTGGACTAAGCAAAAAGTGTCTTGTCCTCAGTTCTTCAGCTAAGAGAAACATGACCCTGAAACAATAATTGGGTGTCTGATCACACACTTCTGCATGTAGACTATTTAGATCAGGAAAGTTCAGGGCTTGGGGTGCTGGAAAGAAGAGGTGATATCAGTAAGTGTTTTTGAAAAGAAACACATCTCTGAAAGAAGAAAGGAGCCTGCAAAGATGAAGGTGAAGAACTTGGTTGGAAGAAAGATCATGGAAGTGATCTTGGAGACCAAATGTCTCACAAAGACCCAACTGGAGATGGGTGCCAGGGGACACCCAAGGACCTTGTCATGCAGCAACCAACATGGATCATGGTGAGCAGGGACATGGTAGGAGCTAGCTTGACTGTCTGCCTGACTGTCCTGAACCAGCAGCAATAATCCTGCTGGAAATAGATGGCAAGGTCTAGTAGCCATGGCAGGAGGGGCAATGGGGGCAGTGGAAATGTGAGTGCCTCATAATCGAGTAGAGTAAAGCTCTTGTCTCACTGGTTGTTAAGTAAACCCCAGCACCCAAATCCTCAGGGGGATGTTGTTCACTCTGTCATTGCAGTCTGAATCATGGCTCCTGTGGCTGTTGAGGTCCTGGCGACTTGGAGCAGTCTTACAATTGCAGCTCTACTTTTCCTTAGGGAGCAGGAATTTCTGAAGCTGGAAGGATTTTTGACCACATCCATTTTTCCTGTCATGCATGAGCAAAGCCTACAGCTATTTCAGGCCAGGAACTCATATGAAGTTAGCATTTTCTACTAAAACTGGGTCTTTGGAAGGGCTTATAATTATCTAACTCAATGATGCGACCTGAACTTTTGTAAGACAGATGGTTTTAAATATAAAAATATACTTCCTGTAGATACATAATATATTTTTGACTTATTTCTCCTCTCCTCTCCTATGTGAGTGACAAGTATTTAAGACTTGCAGATATCTCAATACAACTACAGCATGGCTTTCTCATTCTCTTCACCTTTCTTTCCTTCACCATTTTATGTCTTACATTTCTCTGGTTTGTAATCCCCCCTCTTCTTTTTCACTGTTCTAACATATCTTAAGGTAACCTAAGTATTAAAAGGCTTTTATGAGTGCAAATTCATTGTCATGGAAGAGTCTGTGAAATACTTACAATGTCCATATATACTCTTTGCCAAGGATTTATAAGCAGAAAAATTCAGTGTACTGTCAAAGGAGCAAAGGCTTTTATTTTTTTTAGTTATGGAAAATCACTAGCAACAAATTTGGCTTATACATAATAATGCCATTTGTGTTCTGCAGGTTATTCCATTTTATTTGGTTAGATTTCCTGACAGAGATACGTCTGGTAGAAGTCACAGAACTGGTAAAACCACTGGACTGATGGTGGCATATAAGTAATGAGCAGTGTTTTGGTATCAAAATGAGAACAAAAATAGGCCATATGGGACACTGCTAGTAACACCACTGGAGGTGCTTCTGGCATGAGAAGGGTACATGTGCTAGAATTAGGTCATGCTCCTTGTCCAGCTTCTAGCACAAAATTGTCTGACCCTGGCACTTACCCCAGTGCACCTGAGGGAGAGCGATCTGGCCTGGCATCTGTCATCAGTTTTAAGTCCTAAAACGCAGATTTATGATAGTCTGTGGAAAAATCAGTGCCTCAAGCAGATCTGCTGTGGTCTTCATTACCTTTCCTGAGGGTGTCTGTGATTCTTGACGGAGTCTTGGTTGTTAGTAAGAAAAACAGGAAACTGGAGGGCGTTTATTTGAAAGAAAAAAAAAATCTTACAGGGTTACTCTAAGTAGAACATTATGAGAGGATTTGTCCCTGTAAAGACTCACATGCTGGGTATTCAAGCTTTGAGAGGCACAGACTTTGGGGATTTTTTCACTCCTTTTCTGCAGCACAGACCATAGGTCAGCAGCTGAAATCATCTTGGTGCTTGGCTGGCTAATTGCCATCACAAAAGTGTTAGATTTTGTCTACATGTCAAAATCTCCTGTTCTCTACATACAGCAAGTGACTTCTCAGCTTCTTTGTAGGTTGAACTTCTTATGTCTTTACTGGTAAATAAAGTGAGCCAGGAGCTGGCCTCTGGCTGTGAAGCCAGCTTGTACAGCTTGCCTTGCACCCTTTGGGGAATGCTCTTCCTTTTTAAAACAAGGTGCACACACCTAGCTAAAACCTTGTAAGAGACAGCTTTAACATTTTAATACTCTGAAAGGAAGTTTTTCAATGCACAGATGTGTGTATTTGTGCCCAACAGGTGTATGTTCATCTAACCAAAGTCTCTGGACCTTTTCTAGAGGTGTTCATTAGCCAGCTAACATGTAAAATGTACCTGAAAACATCCATTTGTCCTGTATTAGGGATATAGAGAATGCCAGGAAAATCTAAACATGAGGATAAATGGGTAGATAAAAGCTGGAATAACCCACAGGTGCAATGTAGGGTGTGTATGTGGCATGGGAATAGACCTTGTTGATACCCTACATCCTCTGCCAGTATCTTGGGATTTGAATATTAGGTGCTGGGATTACCATGGTTGATAAAATTTAAGCAGGTGGAGGAGGCAAATATTATGTGTTTCTTCTGTGAAGAGGCTTCTCTGTGAGTTCTGTTACTAAAGCTCTCTTAGAATTAATGACTTCTATGTTTTAACTACACAAAGGTTAATACATATATTATAAATATTTCAACTCTTTTTTCTTTTGTTCCTGCAGTGTAGCATGACATTTATACTATTTATTGCCCAAATGATCCTATGTCTTGTAAAACTGTGTGATCCTCTATAATAGAAAGTCCTTGTGGGCCTAATGGCAGTGATGCAGATGAAGAAACTGTCTTTTTGCTCACAAAAGGAAGCTTCTGTGCAGTGGGAAACCACAACTGTTTTGGATTTTTCTTCTGCAGATCACGTAATTTTGGATATATAACAATGAATGGATAACACAGCAGAATATTACACCCGTTAAAGATGATTAAATGAATGCTTTCTCTGACTGATGAACAGCTTAATGCTAGAAATAACTTAGGAGGCTTTTTTATGTCAGCCTGCTTGTAGAGAGAGTGTGGCAGTGTTTTAAGTAGTGCAGTATGTTCTGTGAGTTTGGTGCAGTGCAGCAAGCTTGTATAATATTAGCATCATCTTGATGTTACATTTGGATCTTAGCTTAGAGAAATGGAAAGCATCCAGTGTTTTGCCTTTCTTTTCTGTGTCTTCTTTTCTTAAAAAAAAAAATTGTAGCTTAACAAATGAGTTCCAGTACAACGTTGCTACCAGCAAGCCCACCATTTGCAGGGGTTTGATTTTTGTCTAGATGGTTAAAGAGTTTTGAGCAAACTTTGGGATAACCCTGGGAATTCATGGGTCTGAGTCCTGTTTTAGTTCCGTGTAAGTAGGGAATAGATGGCAGGATGCTTCTGTGCTTTTTTCAGTTTGATATTCTTAAAAAACAGTTTTAGGGTCAGATCCATTCATTGTCAAGTATTATCAAAATCCCCAGAGCTGGTAGTTCTTGCAATACTAATATTTTATACTTTGCTTTCTAAAATCTTTGGAAGCGTCCATGTAACATATTTTCCTTTTGCTACCAGGTTTGATATTTTCACACTTGCATTTGTTTTAGTGCAATAGGACTCCACAACCAAATTCTTGAATTCTGAAATGTGAAGCTCTTAAAAGAGTAGAAGTCTTTTGCTTCTGTCTTTGAGATTTTTCCTGCAGTAAAGGTGTGTTTTTCCAGGCCCTTTTCTGTAGATCTGCTTAGTCTCATAGTAATCTTTTCTGCTTACTCATAAAGGGGCAATCTAATTTAGATGGCTGCCTCTCCTGAAAGATAATTTTTTTATCTGCCAATTCTACCCGTATTTTTTTTGGAATGAAGTAATCTTTTTCATAACTGAGAACTAAAAATGATGAATGATTTAATTTATAATTTATTTGTCCAGAAGAATAAAGCCTTTTTTTTTTTTTTTTTTTGTATCGGGGTTATTTCAGAATTAATGCACCTAAAACAAAATCAGCAGTCACCTGTCTTATTTTCCTCAGTTCCTGCCATGATCACTAATTAAACTGCATCTTTTAAATGTAAATATACTGCAACAAAGTAAAAGTGTTTTATGACCATAAATCTCATGAGTGTTGTTACTAGGCTGCTTATGCACAGTGTGATTATTCTGCAGCTCTTAAGAGGAGTAACAGTGATGCAGTAATTTATAATCTCAAAAAATATAATTTACCAATCATAAGATTCAAATGCCTTTCAATAATGAAATCTTAGGGATTTTTTTGGCAATATATCCATCCCTTAATATTTTCTGATGTCAAATGAATGGCAGGAGATTCTCTCTCTCTTTAAAAAAATCTATTTATTGTTTCAAATCCTAATCTCCTTTCAGTTTCCTGAATTTAACTGCTACCTGCAGAAGCAGAAATTTCTGATTCAGTTTATTGTTACGTAGCTTCTGCTGAAGGAAGTTCATTCTTAAACGATTCCTGTAAATTAGTTTCCCAGCAAAAAATGAGTCTTGATGTTGGATGCTGCACCAAAATCTGATGATGCAAAGACATCTGGGCTAAGGCAGAAAGGAGATTTAAAGCTGACTTTTTTCTTCTGAACTCATTCTGCTCTCCCACACACATACATGCACAATTTCTCTCCTCTGCCTCCTAGTACATTTGCCACCTCCTTTCTTTCTTACTTTTTTTTTCCCCTCCCTCAATAAATGTCTAAAAACTGGAATTAGAGACTGGTTACAGTCATGTTGCATTCATTGTAAAAAGAAGCTTTGGCTGCCCTGCCCAGGAAGCAAAAAATCTGCATTTCTCAAAGGACATGACATGGAGTGGTAGTGAAGAAAAAACACATTGGAATTCCTCTCAGACCTCTAATCTCTATTTTTGATTGCTTCCTATTCTCAAAGTTTTCATTTAAACTCTGTTTTTTTCTTTTTTTTAAATTTATTTTTTTAATGGACATGCCTTATTTTTCTAATACTTTTTCTCATATGCTTTTCTTAGCTAAGGTACTGCAAAGCCGTAGTGAACTTGAGGGGGTTTTGTACCTCCCAGATAGAATACAGATCAACAGATAGATTAGGGTGGAGCCTGGAAGTCATAAAATATTTTTGAAACTACCAGAGTCTAGTCTTCACCAGTACTTCATCTCAGTGGTAGTTACCACAAAAATACAGATGGGTTTGTGCTGAAAAAAGGCTGTGTGAAAGAAATAGAATCTGTCTGATACTCAGAAAACTTCTAAATGTTAGCAGCCTTGAAAGCAAAGGCTTGGGAAGAGCTGCTGGCTATTCTAATGGCTCCTTGCTTGCAGTGCCACCTTTGAAGGTATTATGCTTATTTGTTCCAGAGGAAGGACCCAGCTGATGCAGTTGCAACCCCCAAAAGTGTGAGCTAAATGCAAGTTATATCTCACTGCCAGTCAGAAAGGTGATGCTAGATGTTTAGGACGAAACTTTTAAAAATGCCACTAAGATCTCTTCACAATTAATGGTAATTTCTAAAAGTTGAATTCATGTGTTTCTCAACCTCTACATTTCTCAGTAGCAGTAATATATTTTTTTCCTTCTCGAGCTCTCTTAAGGAATTTTATCATCCTCTGAAGAAATAGCAAATTTTTTTCTGTATCACTTAAAGGAATTAATTTTAGGAAGACTTTTGCATTACTAAATATCTTCCTTGTTCTCTTTGAGGTTTTCAAGATTTAAATGTTTTGCATCTCTGGCCCTTTTTTGTGGTACAGAGGAAAGACTTAATGTTGATTGGATCATGGCAGACAGACCAACATGGTGGTTAAGGAAAAAAAAAAACCCTTTGCTATCATCTAAGACATCGAGATGTGTGGTATAAAAACTAGATGACTCCTTCCTCCATTGATCTTGGCCAAACTTCCTAGTAGTATTTTGGTGCAAGTAAGGTTTTGGGCCTCTGAGACACAGCTCATCCTTGCTTTTGTCCAGTGTCAAGCTAAACATGACTAAAGATTTGGCGACTTTGGGTGAATATCCCTCCAGTATTTTATGATATCTATTCTTCAATTTATTTCTGAGAGAAAAATGCTTCTCTAATTATAGTGGACATAGATTTTTCTTATTCATTTATCCCATGACCATTTGGAAGGCTCAATCTATCAAACCTGTATAGTAGAACAACATGAAGCAGTTTAAGCATTTAATAAATCTCCTCTTCAAGGTAAAATGCAGCCTGAGAAGAATGTTTTGGAAAAAAATCAGCTACAAATCTTTAATGAAGGGAGGCTCTCCTCTCTCATTTTGCTCTGAAATGTGGCAGTACTGTGAAACAAAGGGACTGAACAACTCTGTCTAGTAAAATCTGGATTTTTTCTTCCTTCATTAGCATTCTCAAGAAATTTTCATCCAGTCTCAGCAGGCCATGTGCAGGAGTATGGGAAGATAATTTGTACTCTGGTGCTGATTTATTCTTAGTCACTAAGAAGATGCTGGAATGAAGGTGCCAAATCAGTAAGCACAATGGGCACCCCGATGGGTATGGGTTGAATGTAAGTTTTGTAGAAGAACTGAGGTGAAAGACTGCTACTAAACATCTCCCTCCCTTCCAAAACTGGGACTACAGTTTGGATGCTGAATGACCTAGCGAAAAAGAGATAGTAAATTCTGAAGAAACCACAGATGTTTGTACCCCAAATTTGAATTCTGATTTATATGTTTATTTGAGCTGGCTGTTCTTTCTTTTCCCCAAAATACTCTGCCATTTAAAGTTGAGCAGTGTATATTTAATTTAAAATAAATATGGTATTAGGTATTGTATAATTAGATCTATACAGGAATTTAAGAATACCCTAAAGCAGCCTAAATTTCTTCTTCAGATTTACGAACAGATTACTTAAATGTGAAAAGATAAATAAAAATTAAACATATTCAATATTAGAGGTGAATGGAAAATTTTCAGGGTGCAGAATCTCAAGTCTGTTGAACGTGAGGGATGAAAGAAAGAAAGAACATCTAAAATTATTAAAGTCTACATTTTGATATTACAAAAATATTCTTAGTCAATCTGTTCATATTTATATTCAGTGCTACCATGGTGGTAACATCACACTGGTGAGTCAAAGTACAAAAAGAGAAGCTTTACTTTTTCAGAAGTGAGTAGGAGAGCAGTTTTCATGCATCTGCAGAGATAGCAGTAAGTCTTACTGGAGTTTGTGCAGAATAAATTTCTCAGTCGCTGATGAATGACTGTCAGATGTAGGGCAGCATGCAAAACAAGCAGATCACAAACCCAACCCCAGCACAGCTCAAGAACAGAATTCTTGAAAGTTCTGCAGTAAAAAACATTATAAAATAAGAAAATACAGTATGTAATAAAGAAGATTTTGGAGTAAGTATGTGGGTTTACTACATATTATGCATAATTATTCATACTGATGAATTAGCTATGGTGAAAAATAAAGTACTGCTGTTTGCCACACAGTAGGATAGAAACTTTATGAATAGTCAATCATGTAAAACTTCTTAAAATTAATTACTTGTTTGAAAGGATATATTTTTCTCTGTGACCACTGATGCATCAGACCAAGAAAACACCAAAATGCTTCCAAATTATTTGCTATTATATAATCTCAGTGAAAAGAATCTGTTGTTTCCTTGGTTATATTTTTAAAAAATTAGGAATATTTTAAAATATAAGAATGTATACTGTATAAACTGCTTTCAGTTTTGGCAGGGTATCTTCATTTGTAGCTAAGAATACTTCTATTTGTAGACACTATTTGTAGACACTGTCTTGTCTAGAGATAAATGAAATTTAGGATGAACATTTATTTCCAGGTATTTACCAGCTTTTTTTGCTGCGGCAGTCAGCAAAGCCAAACACCATCAACTGAAAGCTGTGTAGTAGAATTTTTGTTTCCTTCTTGTTATCAGCTCCAAAGGAGTCATATTTATATTCAATGAAATTTCCTCTGGCCTCTGTCTACTCTTCAGCCTGCGATCAAAAGTGTATAAAATATTTTCCAAGTGGTTTAAGTTGCTTTCTACTTTGTATGAAGATAGCAATTTTAAAGTCCTTAATGAAAGACAGAGATGCTGCCAATGACATAATACTAATTTCTATTTCTGTCACAGTATATTTAAAGTTTTTATGAAGGAATTTGAAAGCTAGGTAAAAAACTCCCCTGTTTTATACATGACAAAGTTTCTGACATAATATAGTCACCTAAAGACTAGTAAGTCCTTCCTGAAAAAAAAAAAAATCTGGTTACTATTTTTTCAGTATATACATATTGTGAAGCAGCAAGACACAGAGACTTCAATTCTTCAGTGTATTAGCACATAATCATCTGCCTCCAAACTCTAATTTCCACAAGAAAATTTTCCTTAACTTGATTTAGCCGTTTGCTCTTGTCTTGATTTTAGTCATTCTGAAATCATGGTGTTCAGTCTTGCCTCAAACACAGCAGTGCAAAGTTACCTAAAGAGATCTGGACAGATTGCCCAACCTGCTGAATATTGATTCTGCTAAGCCTGAGCTCCCAATTAAAGTTCAATTTTTCATACAGAGAGTTCTGTGAATGAAGAAAGATGTATTCAAATCAATTAAAGCTGATAAGTGCTACTTTAAGCAATAAATTTATTTCTTTTTAATTATTGAACTCTCTGTTTGGAAGCTTTAGAAGTGTACATTTTAGGAAAAGTACATGTTATATGGCATTTCTTGGACAGATCATGTTTTATTTCATTGTCTTTTTCCATCCAAGTAATATTTTGACTCCAGCTTGACCTTATTATCTATATAAGAATTAGTGGTAAATTATTATACTGGGTAAAATCCAATAATCAATAGGAAAATCTTCCTCAGGCTTGACTAGCTGCAATAAACATCTCTGGCAATGATAGAAACTGATGTTTAAAAGCAAAATACATTAAGGTTTGGGGATTTTTTCTGTGGTAAAAACAAAATTAGACCATGAACTAAAGGAACTAGTCACATATACAGCATGCAAAATGCTGTATATAAAAAAATACAGCATACAGATGGCAAAAGGAAAGAAATAATTTCTTTTTAATGATAAATTCTCATTTTTTCCATAGCAGTTTAAAAACAAAATGTAAATGTTGGCTGTACAAATAAAAGCCTTCTTTGAAAGGGCGTATCTTTGGGATGACACCATGTTGAAATGCATCACTTTTTTGTAAGCTGATTCATTTGACTTCTATGATTTTATTAACTGATTATTTATGCCTTTGTGCAGTTTTCTTCTAAAGAGGTTTGGTGCTAATTTGTTTCTTGTAGCATTACTGTTTAATTAGGCAATCAACTTATGGTTGTCTACCTGCTGGTGGAAAAAAAAAGGAAGTGACAACCTTACACAATGTGTCAATTTAAAACTTCAAAATATCAACTTGAACTAAAAACCCCAAATGGGTTTAGAATACAGCTGAGGATTATTAATGGTGAGATTCTTATGTTAGCACAGCTCCATTGCTGAGGTATAACTCATGTTTTCTTGCATAGAATATAACAGAAATTTTTCAAATAAAGCATTATTTAACTTGATAATCCTTCTGGGACTTGTAAAATCCCTGAAAATCTCATGTTTAAGTTTGACCAGATTTTTCTTACTTTACTCAAGTCAAGTAATGTCTTTTATCCTTTAAATTTCTTACTGTAATCCCCGAGATCACTTGCAGGATAAAGTGATGCCTATTCTCCCAAGAATGTGAGAGTTCTCAACATAATGTTCTTTGGAAAATCAGCAAATTTCTTCAAAAGAGAAGAGCTTAAACATTTCTGCAGCATACCACCAATTTAGGGATTTCTGGGACAGCATATGGAGTCAATTCCCGAGTTGTGGACCTCTTTTAAAAAAGAAAAAAGTCCTGGTAACCATTTTTTTTTCTGTATTGAGAAACCTGCAAAAAACATCAGCGAGAGCAATTGTCTTCAAAACCTCAAAATGCAGTCCAGAGTAGCTCATTTTGATTACACAGTGTGGAAGAAAACTGAACGTTTCCAAGCCTTTTGTCTCAAATTTTTTTTATGCCTCTCTTCACCTGCAAAGTACGTGGAATCATAATTATAAAGAGTCCAAAGGCTTGAAAATTTATAAGCAATGAAAAGGTACCCAAACCCTCTTTTATATGCTTGCTTAAAAAATATAAAATACCTATATGTAATAACTTGCTGTAAAAATAAAAATTTTTTGATAACTACTTTTTACCTCTTTTTCATGTGATATTTTCAAGCTTTGCATCATGAATATGAAGACTACATATTTGGTATAATTTTTTGAATAAAAAGGTCACAATTTCAAAAATTGAAGGGAAAAAGCTCCAAAGTACTGAAAAAAAATCATAAAGTAAGGAGTAACTGTGCTACTTTATTACTAGTTTGCTATGGCATTTCTGGCTTCAGAAACTGCCACTGTTTGTGGCAGTAGAGGAGTAAAGAGCTTTCTCTGTTCTTGCATTGAACTTATTTTTTTCAATTAAGGTTTAAAAATAAATTGTTCATACAATTAATCATCCCACTGAAATGGGATCTTTCATTCTTCTTTTGTTTGCTTCAGTAATCTTTGTCAGCTTTGCAAAGCTTAAATCGTCTCACAATATGTTTCAGTTATTGGCCTAATTAACATACAGCTTTACATGATTGAGTGATCAGTGCAAATTAGACACCAACAGGGGCCATTGACCTAGTGTGCAGACATTCCTCAAACTAGATCCTCAAAATTTTTAATGACTTCAGAGTGTGGAGTTAGCACCATATAGCACTGTGTGGCTGAGCCCTGAGGTTAAAAATAGTTCTGCTGCAGTTAAGAAAAGTAGAGAGGACTTGAGTGTGCCCAGAACACTTCATGGTGTCTCACTTCTATCAGTGAATGGATCAGCAGAATGAAAATGAAAAATTACCTCTGTCATTATTGTTATACCATTGCAAAAGTTAAAATGATATTTTGAAGTGAACCATCTCTTTCTTTGGGAATGCCCAGCCTCTTTATGATACTTATCTTACTGGAAAGGAGAGAGGGGAGGTAACATTAAATTTGCATATTTGTAATAAATGAAAAAGTGGTTATACTTCTGATGGAAAAAATAAATCTCTGAGCATCTGTAATTATTTGGTGGACTGTTACCTTAAGACTGTTCACAGGTGTTCACAACTCATCAGGGGGCAGAGGCAAGGGTATTTGCAAAGCCAAAGCCAAGTGGGTGTCTTGGCTTTGCTTAACTCCTTTCTAGGACTAATTTTGAGAAATAAAAGGCCTGAAACTATTGGATTATGATCAGAAGCATTTCTGTTGCTAAAATCTGGGGAGGAGGGGTATGAAAACACTCTTTAAAATGCATGCAAGAATGCCAGTTTGGTTTTTGTGTGTGACATCTGCCTGTGATTGTCTATTTTAAGAATAGCTAGGCTGTGTGCTGTGTAAAAGTGTGGTTTGCCTTGTTAGAAACTTTGCAGTTTAAGCAGTTGTTTGAGCTGCTTACCTTACAGCCTTACAACAGTTGTGCAGAACCTTCTTCCTCGACTTCCCAGTTTACTGCATTATAAGCTAGACCTGTCACCCACAGTGGCACAGTGTCACAGTGGCACAGTCCACCAAGCCACCCTTACCCAGGAAATACCACTTGGACCACCAAGTTTTTGCTGGTGTCTGAAAGCATGAATGACGTCAGGGTTGGATTTTTTTCCTGATATTAGATGACAGATTGAATCAAGTCCCATTTGTTAAAAGGTTTTCTTGGCATCTGAAGCTAAAATATTCTGTGACACTTTAGAGTGAAAAAGTGTGCACTTCAAAACACAGACATAGGGTTGTCTGTCATTTTTTGCCTCTGTGTACAGCTTCACAAAGTGAAACAAAGGGAGATTTATTGAAAGAGGCTTCTCATGACTTCCATTTTTTTATTTATTCATTTGTTCATCCGTTCATTCACATATTTTGAAAAGACTCTATTCATTTCATTTGTGCATAGCAGATAAAATTAATTACTGCACCGCAGATAATAGCACATAAAGGTCATCCTCAGAATTGTGTTTCACTTTGGTGTCTTTATCATGCTTTGAAGATAATGGTTTGATGTTGTTTGTACACTGTGGAGTGCACTTCTATCCCTTGGGAAGCATACTGAGAAAACAAATAATAGTAACAGGATGGTAGAGCATAGCTGTTGTGTAGTGTTTGTCCCTGCTTTAAAAGTCTCAGCTGCTTAAAGCAGTGCCTGATGACAGTGCAGAGTTCCTCAGTCCGTAAACATGAAGGTATCGATCCAAAGACACTGAAATTGATGCATCTCTGTGTGAGGAAAAGGGATGTGCTGTTCTGGCAGCTGTTAAATTATTCACAATGATTTGCTGCTGTGGTGCATTTCTGCAACATTCTTCCTGTGCATCCTTTTCTCACCCAGTGCTGGATTAGTCAGTTTTCAATGGGTCTGGGATCACAGAAAGGTGTTTTGTTTATCAAATGTTTTTCCCCACACACAGTGCAGGGGTATAAATGAGGTTGCTTGGGAGAGAAGTGTTAGATTTCATCAGTATTCACGCAGATTTTTTATCTGTGGACAAATGCAGTGGGTTTACTAATGGTCACAGAGCATATGGTTCAGCTTCCCCACACCGAGCCGGGCGACAAACGAGGCGCATCAACAATGAAGATGCAGACAGCAAGCAGCATGTGTTCAGGGCCTGCTTTGGGAGAGATTTCATTTTTTATTTTCATATCTGTGAGCAGGGCCAGGTTTAATTGCCACGTGACAGAGTTAGCTGGGCCTCACTGATATTTTTGGTCACACTGTGGGCTTGTGTGGATCATGTGCTGGAGGTGGTCTGACATGGCAAGGCTCCTGGGCCAGGGGAGGTGCACACATGTGCCTGTGCTCATGTAATCCCAACCCTGGCTGAGGTGTGGCTCTGCTGCTTCTCCCAGCAAAGCAGCTGGGAAGCAATGAGCTGCCAGGACTGTGGCAGGGAGGGGAGATGAGGAACGAGGGATGATATGAGGAACTCGGAGGTTGAGCTTGATAAGAGCTTAAGCTCCCTTTTTCCTCTTGAAAACTAGCCCCTGATGTTTGCTAGAGGTATGCTGCTGCTAAGAGGTGATTGTATGGCTTAGAAATTTTTTGGGTGCATGTAAAGAAGATGGGAGAGAGAGAGAAGGTGGCCTCAACAAAGCTTATCTTCTCATGGGCAATCTGTAGAGTTCAAATAATTTCTGACCTGTGAAATAGCAACAAATCTTAAAGATCCTCTTTTTCAAATAAATGAAGAGTATACATTTTGAGTCATCTGGGAGGCTTGGTATTTTGTTAGGAATGGTAATGATGTTCGAAAACTTCTCCTTGTAGATATTGCCCAATTCAGAACATTTAATGCTGTCCAAAACTCGAAGTAATTTGTCCAATATCTTATTAAAACTGTGTTGATTTGCATGCAGTTTTCACTAGAAATATGCCTGCTTATTTTTCCATAAATTAACAATTAATGTTTAAAGTATGGTTTAGAGAAACCATACTGGAGTCCTAACAGTAGTTGTGACCATAACATAGTGGTGGAGTACTGTGAAAGGCGTCTGTTTATGGCCATGCAGTTGTGGGGAGTATGGCAACCTTTTTCTCAGGGTCACAGTCATTCCTCAGAAAAACTGAGATAAATCTCGGTACATCAGCCCAGTATTCAAATAACGTGGCTTGCAAAGAAACTTCCTGTACAGAAATCTAAAGAGAAGAAAACACCATCTAGTGTTAACTTGAGCTGTTGTGGGTGATGGGATAGGTTCTTTCTAGGAATACATAAGCTCCTGTTGTGGTTTAAGCCCAGCTGACAACAAAGCACCATCAGCCACCCAGTCAACCTCCCTCTTTCCACATCTTGCCCTGATGGACAGGGGAGGAGAATCAAAAGTAAGACTTGAGAGTAAGGTAAGAGTAGTTTAATAATTGAAAACAAAGTAAAATATAATAATAGTAAATAATTGTAATAGTGGTAATAAAAAGGGAAATGGAAAAAATCCAAACATGTGATGCACAATACAATTGCTCATGAACTTCTGGCTGATGCAGGCTCTGTTTGTGAAGCCAGATTGGTCCCCCTTCCATGTAACTCTGAAAGTTTATATACTGGGCATGGTGTTCTGTGGTGTGGAGTATCCCTTTGGCCAGTTCAGGTCGCCTGTTCTAGCTATGCTCTCTTCTATTGAGGTTTTTTTTTTTTTGTGGATCTCCTCAATGGCATAGCGGAAGGGCCAAAAAAAAAAAAATCCTTGATTTACTATGGACTTGACTTATAAAAACCCAAAACATCAGAGTTTTATCAATGTCATTTTCATTCTGTATTCAAAACACAGCACTGAGAAGAAATTAACTCTACCCCAGCTGAAACCAGAACAGTCATAAAAAAAAATCCCACTTTGCATTATTAACAAGTATTTTATAGGTCAGAAGTGTTAAATTTGAAGCATTTAGAGCACATCCGGGTCATCTGCAACCAGGAAAGGATGCAGTGTATCCAAAGTACTTGTAATAGGCTACAAAATAGTTTGAATTACCTCTGATGCCTTTGATAGTTACAATGTGATCCTTGGCTGTTGATAGAAGCATTTCAAAGGAGACGTAGCACTGAGTCTCGAGGACGTTGTTAGTGCTGATGAGATTGCTCATAATCAGTAAGTGGTTCATCATGCTCTTAAAAGCCAGTTGGGAAAGCCAGTAATACAGAAAAAAAGCCTCAAAGGAATGGTGTCACTGTGTGTCACATTACCCATATCATTAGATGGATTCTCGTAATAGCTTTTTGTCTGGAAATAATTCTTCATGACAAGCAATATTTGTGTCATTAAATGTTTGTGCCATTAAATGTTTGTGCCATGTAATAGGCTTGAAGAGTGTAAGAGAAAAATTGGTGAGATATTTTGAAGCTCAGATTCATACTCCAACTTTTTTTCAGTGAAAGGACAAGATAAACATGCAATTAGAAAAAATGAGAAAAAAATTCCAAGAGTAAACAACTTTTTTTCCCCCTCCTCAATTTCCTACATTTATTTAGAACAGGTTCAATGTGTTTTGACAGTGGTTGCCCTGCCAATAGATTACTGCTGTCCAAACGGGAAAAGCATTTCTGCTGTAAGTGCCCCTTCAATTTTGGGAAGTAGCTCTTTACACACTGCTTACTAAACCTAAAGGTAATAAAAGCCACTGTGTAATTCTGACATCCTTTTAAAGATTTTTAAGAGGTCCAACTGTTCTGAAGCAATGAAACTTAGCTGTTCAGGTTGATATGTTCAAGTTTATTCAGGTTGTTAGGTCTTTTTCCTGTAAACAATTGTACATAATGGTTCTTTGGGGCTTGTTTATGCTCAGTAGCTGCTCAGTGACTGGAGAATCTGTAGGGTGGTTTCTTCTTCACCAACTGACCCCATCCATTTCTTAAATGAAACTGTCAAATCAAAAGCAGTGCAAAAAAGGGGTTCATTTTAAATTCAGAAACTTAAAAATAATTAGTGATCAGCTGGTCGTTCTGTTTGTTGCTGAGTCACAGGTTGCACCCCAAAAAGGGTGTTTGTGTGTGAAGGTCCAGCACTGGCTGAAATGAGAGCTGGACACTCATCTATCTGTGAGGATCTGAGCCTTGTCGAGGAGGGGATGAAAAGCATAAGCCCCTTAAAAGCAGTGTTTTTCCGACACTGTGCATCTCTTGAAGGTGTGCCAGAGACTGTTAACTCATTTAGCGAGAGTATTTGATCTGTTTTCTTTCTTACGACAATAGATAAAGGTGCACTTCCTCCTGCAAATCTGCACAGCAGAGCTCATTTGGGCAAAAATTCATTGTTCCATACCCAATAATTCTCAAGTCTAAAGAGAGACAGTAGGAACACAGTAGGTTCAGACCTATTCAACAAGACAGGAAGCTGAACTGCTTCCAGAGAGCTTGCTGTGTCTCCTGGCAGACTCGCCGAGACAGGATATTATGGGAAGACACCTCTGTCCCTCCTCCACTGCCCATCTCCAGCTCTTTATGTAAGAGATTCTGTAGTTGGATGCTGCTGGGAACCAGGGAAAAAGCAGCCTTGGGTTTCTCAGGCTGCACAAGGATAAGAAGTTATAACAATGATTATGCACCTGCAGAGCCGCGTGAGTGTCTCGTGATGTTTTGCAGAAAGCATGTTTTCAAAGAGGTGTTGCCTTCTTGGACCAATGAGTCTTTTCTA
>JAOTQP010000001.1:37908312-37928143 GCA_026413545.1 Cichladusa arquata
CTAGCTCAGCTGTGACTGCAGGCTCCAACAGCAGGCTCTGACTCCATCAGACCCAGACTGACCTCACAGCAGATCTTCTACAGCAGCAGCTCTTTTCTTTGTTTCGTTATTCTTTGTGTCTCTCTGGATCATTCCTTCTTCCTCAGGGCTCCTCTACCTCCTCAAGGCTCTCTTTCTCCAGGCCCTCTGCCTCCAAGATCCCCCTAACCGGCCAACCCACCCCTTTTATCACACTTATCTTTATTAGTCACAGCTGTGAGGGCAAGGGTGTTCCTCTTCTTTGGTAATCAGTACAACTGTGACTTATCAGGGGTGAGGTCACCTGTAATCTCTTCTTCTACACCTACACCTTCCACTAGACCAGGTTGTTCAGAGCCCCATCCAGGTCATCAAATACTTCCAAAGGGTTTCCATTTTGTACAGTTAAAATCTTTTGCTTTTCCTCAGGGCTAGAGGAGTTGATGACTTGGGATTGGAAAAATAAGGCTTAGAAATGGAAAAAATGATCATGTATTATAGGGACAAAAATTATTCTGTTTATTGTGTGCTTTTCACTCTTGATATGATAGCTGCTGTTTAGGCACTAGGAAAACTTCACAGAGATCAGGATTTCATACAGCATTTTTAATATTTATAGGTTTAGTTTTACCTTAATTTCTTATTCTTTCAGCTACACATAGTGAGACTTAAATTATGTATTTTCAGATCAAAAGGAAAGTGATTAGATACTCTTCCTTTCCCCAAATTGCCTTGTTCTTCAGAACAGATTTATTCCTTTACAGATTGTAGGAGTGTGTTCATTCCTTAATGAATTAAGAATTCATGAGACCCTGCCTTTTCTTTGTCTCTCTCTTTTTTTGGTGGAGTTGTCTGTGCTGCTGCTGTTTTGTATTGGTGCGTGGTACTGTAACCTCTAACTTGTGTGAAACACTGTTGACTTTTTTTCTTTTTTTTTTTTTTTTTTTGCCTGAAGTGTATAGACTGGTTGCCCTTGGAAGGAAAAAGATGCAGTTTCTTCATTCATGCAGCTTCCTTCTGTAAACTTGCATGCTTCATTTTAATCATGGTTGAACTATAGAATCACCATTACTATGCTGTAATATTTTCAGTATTAAAGCAGGATTCTAGAAGACTAGAATAATTTTTGAGGGAAAAAAACCCCACAAATTTGTTCTTATTTCAAAAGGTTTCAGAAATGTTAAATCTTTACAGTACATTTTGTCACTTCTCCAGACAGTTTTCTTCAAGTGCAAAAAGCTAACATGCTTTTCAGTGTGCACAGTACAGATAAATGCTAATAAAATAGCTGAACTCGTGGTGTGGGGTACGCTTTACAAACTCTTTCAAGCAGAGAAATGGTTAACATAGGCACTGGCAAGACAGCAGATGGGATGATGAAATGCAGCTGCAAGGGATAAATGCACTCAGGAGAAGGCTGCAGAGGAGGGGAAGTGCCTAAGGAAGTCGGGAGAGCACTTAGAGGAGTGCTGGTAGAAGGGCATGCTGTGAGGCTCAAGGTGACATGAGCCTCTGAAATTAGGGAATAGGAAAACAGCTATGTGGAGGGGAAAAAAATAAAGATGCACTTTTGGGAATGGGTTTGAGGATGAGTAAATAAAAGCCTTTTTTTCCTAGCAAGGATGCCCCTGGCAAGGATGAGTCCTGGCAGTCAGCCTGTTTGTAAGAGCATGAGTAGGGTTCAGCTCCCCAAACTTCAGAAGTCTTCTATGACACAAGTTTGCATTTGAGCTTGTTGGTGTTGCCCCCTTCCCTGTCAGTGGAAAGAAACAGATGCTTTTAGGGCATGATTCATCTGACCTATTTTGAACACCTGCCTTAGGAGGAGTTGAATCATACCCTAGAACTGTTTCTGTCTATTGACTGTAAAGGGAGCCTAGGGCGACTAACTCAGATTTAAATATCTATATATTAGATATCTTGGCTTGGCCAGATATAAATGGTCCCAAAGAATATCATGCAAGTGCAGAAGTTAATGTTTGAATGTCATCATTGTGACAGCTCTAGAGCATGAACACTACAGCAGTTTCTCCATATTTACCTTTAACTCCACTGTTTGTTTCTGTACAGGATATGGGCAGTGGGAGGTGGTGGCACAGCTGCCTTTTGTCACTGGATATATGCTGAGGTCTGATGGCTGCTGCAGAAACCTATGGCTCTGCCAATTGCCCCAAAGTTCTGCTGATTCTTAGGAATTCTTCCCTTAGATCTTCAGGGGAGAAATTCACAAAGGAGAGAGAGAAAGAGAAAACCAAAACACCCCAGGTCCTTCCTGACAATGAAATTTGGCAAGCCTACCAAGTTTTTCTATTTGCTAGACTATCTCACTTTAAAGAGGCACTTCACTAATTAGAAGGAAGATTGTGAAATTTTGCTGTGGAAGGGACAAGGTTATCTTGAAATGAGATTTTTTACATGAGAAAGGCAAGGTTATCTTTGCATCAACTATTTTTTCCTATGAAAATATGCTCAGTTCTGTCTGAATGGCAAGCTTCCATGTACCTCAGTTTGACTTGGTATTTGTGGACATGTCTCACATGACGTCACTGTGTCACAGATTCCTAGCTGGGAAATCAGGATTGCTGCTATAGCCCTCACTTGCAAAGATAAATTGTCCTGAAGCTTTTGTCTAGAGTAAATGATGACAGTCCTCAAAAAACCCATGAGGAAATTAGCAATGGTTCTTTCAAACTAGGGTTTGAATCATTTTTAGTAAATAAGACGTTGGGCTAAGCATCCAACATTAATTAAATGTTGCATAAATGTTCATCAAATGTGCACCATGAAGCTGATGTATTTGCAAAGGCATTGTGGAAAAACATTTTGAAGAAATGAGTTCTCCTAACTCTAGTATATCCTAAAGAATGGGCCCTCCTAAATCTTCAGCATTTCTTAAAGGTTGAATATGAGTGACTTTGCAACCATAATAATATTCTTTGATGAAACATCTTCCTAGATGGATGAGAGGAGAACAGTGGATGTTGTCTACTTTGAGTTCAGCAAGGCTTTTGACACTGCCTCTCACAAGATCCTCATAGGCAAGTGTGGACAAGATCCTCAGGAAGTGCGGACTGGATGAGTGGCCAGTGAGGTGGGTTAAGAGCTGGCTGAACAGCAGATCCCAGAGGGTTGTCATCAGTGGTACAGGGTCTTATTGGAGGCCTCTCACTATCAGTTCCCCTCCAAGGTTAATACTGGGGCCAGGGTTGGTTAAATTGTTCATCCATGACTTGGATGAAGGGGCAGATGTCTCAGCAAGTTCACTGACCACACAAAGCTGGGAGGTGTGGCCAATACCCCAGAGGGCTGTGCAGCTCACGGGCCCCAGTAGGCTGCAGAGATGGGCAAAGAAGAACAATCTGAAATTCAGCAAAGGCAAATTCAGGGTCCTGAACTGAGGAAGCATAATCCCAGGCACCAGGACAGGCTGGGGGTCAACTTGCTGAAAAGCAATTCTGCACAGAATGACCTGGGACCCTAGTGGGCAGCAAGGTGTCTATGAGTCAGCAGTGCTCTTTAGGAAGAGCATTGCCATGAGGTGTTGAGGGAGGTGATCCTGCATCTCTACTCAGCCCTGGTGAGGCCAGATATGGAATGCTGGGTCCAGTTCTGTGGAATACTGTGTCCACTTCTGGGCTCCTCAGTACAAGAGAGACGTGGAGCTCCTGGAGTGGGTCCAGTGGAGAGTGACAAAGATGATATGGGGGCTGGAGCATCTCTCTTATGGGTAAAGGCTGAGGGAGATGGGCCTGTTCAGCCTCGAGAAGAGACATCTAAGAGGGGACCTCATCAATTTCTTCAAGTATTGAAGGGAGGGTGTCAAGAGGATGAAGCCAGGCTCTTCTCAGCAGGGAAATAGAACAGGAGGCAGTGGACAGAGGTTGATGCACAGGAAGTTCCACCTAAATATGAAGAGCTTCTTTATTTTGTGGGTAAGAAATGAAGGAGATTGACCAGACAGGTTGTGAAGCATCCCTCCCTGGAGATTGAAGAACCTTCTGAACACAATCCTGTGCCGTGTGCTCTGGGATGACCCTGTTTGAGCTGCAAGGTTGGACCAGATGACCCACTGTGGTCCCTTCCAACCTTAGCCATTAGGTGATTCTATGAATCTTTAAATTAAAAAAATACATGTGCAATGTTAAAATGTCTTAAAAATAAGGTTTTAAAGTTCACTGTAATTATAATGTGTTTATATAATCGCCAGAAACTTAAGTTTAAGGCTGTGATTCTGTTTATAATATTTGTGCTTAGAAGTGAAATATCTTCCATTATTATCTGCACAAGCATAAGATCATTGCAGTTTCTCTATAAGCCCATCACACTCCAAGTTTGGCATATCTCCTTTTTCTACAGTAGAAGCTTGGATATTTGTCAACACAACAGACTTGGCTAGCAGAAGTGAATTTAGGTCAAAATACAGATCTATGTTCTATATTTATTCTTTGCATTTTCAGCAAGATGATATCATCACTGACTTTAAAGATGGCAATATTTGAATTTTAAAATTAATGAAATTAATTTTTAATTATAGTTTAGAAAAAGTTCTGCCCACTTTTAATATTAATTATCCAATTATTTCATACCTAAAGTACAGAAATGATAACTTTTCAATATTACCATTTTTATTGAACCTCACCTTTAACAAACCAAAGCAAAAAGAAGCAAGTCTTTCACCATTACCATATTTTTTGGTTTTCAGTCTGTGTTTGGCACATTTTCAGATACTGTGCTTTTCTTTCAGGCGGGCAATTCAAATGAATCAAGGAGAATTAAGTATTTGCTTAATGAGTAGTACACAAGCATGTTTTCAGAATTGGCCCTAAGAAGTGAATTCAAATCAGGAAATATTTTTGTCAACACACTCTACATTCTCCTGGAATTTAGAAGAAAATTGTCCTTAATTGCAGATTTAGATTATCATCTTACCTACATATTTTTGTGTATATTTTATTCTGTGTCATTGCTTCAAGTTTGACTAAATGATCTGTAATGATTCTTCTAGTCCTATGTTTGATGATACTCCCACATGAGGGGAGAAATGAAGTGGCACAAATGAGGTCTGCTCTCTTACTATAATTCTACGGATGCTGAAGCTTTCCTGTAGCTAAAAGAGAACACATCCAACCTCCTATTCTAGTAACAGGAGTAGAGGAAAGCCTGGTTAGGAGAAAAATTTAGGATAATACAGAAGTATATTCGTTGCTTAGTGTATGTGCCATTTATGTCAAGTTCTCTTTATATTCCAATGTTGAATGAAAGGACCTGAGGCTTAGATTTAAAAATAAAGGAATAATTAACTGATGGCATGTAATTATTAGAAATAAAATATGAAAATTCCCACATTACAAGGCATGTCTCACTACAGAAGCCAGGTAAAACAGATGAGATTATTTGATTAAAAAGTTGGAAGAAAGGAGAGCTATCCCATCCAGACAACCCAGCAGTTTAGTAGGACTGCCTAAAGCTCCAGTTAAAACTGTCTCTGATTGTTCAATTTATTTCTCCTTTGCATGAATAAAAGGCAAAGCCAGGAGTGCTGCTAAGAAAGCTAACACTGCCTTCTTAAAGTATCTACTTCTATATATACTCTGAGTTGTTAATCACATTTGATACATTGGCTTAAAATCTATTATTTGAAGGGTTGGTTTAAAAGAAGAATACCAAAGATACGTGGATGAGCCTTTTTGAAGGAAAAACTGCCAGCTTGTTCTTTGTTGACAGAAGTTTCTAACTCTAGCTGCACAGTTTGCACTTGTGCATTTTTACTGATACTGAATACTACTCATCAATAAGACATAATACTGTTTCTGACTTCTGACTAAGAAAATATGAGGCAGACTTATTTATTACTTTCATCACCTTAAAATATTATTTGAATATGTAAAATAGGGAAAATTACAATTTCCCATTAATTTTTTTAACAAATAGTTATAATTCAGTACTAGTGAACTCTCTCTGTATTAGGAAAAGAGGATGTCAATAAACCTCACATCTGGGATTTGAATGTTTGTTCATCTTTATATACATACTTATATGCATAGTGATTTCTTTTTTTCACACGAAACTTTTGGTCACTGTTAAGACTTCCTTCATTTTCAATATCAAATTTGCATTTCCCTTTGCTGGGATTTTGCAATGTATCTGAAAAGGGTCTTCATCTTTGGTATCTAGTGGACTTAGTCCACACAGACTGACTTCTTGCAATTGCCAATTAACTTCTTCCCAGAAGGAAGCAGTAGCATGTCTGCCCTGTATTTGATAAACAGGTCTGACATGAACTCAAAGGACTCACTGAAGAAATATATTCTGAGTGTTTCATGACAACAACAGAAGATGCATAAGACTTAGAAAGCTGAAGGAGTAGAAAAACTTCAAGGAAAGAGAAAAAATAAAGTAATACCTAAAACTTTAGAAGATTTGGAGCTAAGTCCTAATAATTTGTATTCTGGTTAGTGCATGGCCTGTCTGCCAAAACCTTTATAAACTCCCCTGTGACTTTTTCTAGTGTGGCAATTTTAATATCACTAAGGACAGGCAAAATGGGTTAAGTCAATCACTGTCCACCTAGGTCTTCACCTGAAGTCCAATCACAACTGATTTTTTAGTTATTTCATTGCCAATTAAATTTAGAACATGTGGCATTTTTGTATTCCTATATGGTAAACATCCACTCCCCCTTCTGCAGTTCCAGCCTGCATACTTTTTGATACTTAGAAAGTACTTGAGCTGCTTGTGGTGCTCAAGAACAACCTACTTATAAATTCAATGTGGTGAGTTCAGTGAGTAGGAAGGCAGATCAAGGTTTAACTCTCTCTGGAAGCTAGCAGCTGTACTCATCACTTGTCCTTGTGACCCAGGAGCACAGGAGGAGTAACTGTAATAACAAGTACTGGTGATCATGCAGATTTCACTGGTCTGACTTGGCACTGATAGGTGGCCAGGCCTCTTTTTTTCCATTGTAATGTAAATGGCCAGACTGAGAGCTCATTTAATAAAATATCCATAACTTTAGAAAAAAAAAAAAAAAAAGCCTAAGTCTTAAATGCCGTTTTTTTGTGATGTGTTGGGATAGTTCCATTCTTTTTCTTTTCTTCTTTTTTTTTTCTTAATTTTTTTTTTTTTTTTTTTTTTTTTTTTTTTTTTTAGTTGTTTGTAAGTGTTTCCCTTTTTTGGTTGTGAGAGGAAGCACTATTGTAGTGCAATAAGTGCATAATAATAGTTTTATAGGTATAAAAGTCTAAATGCTATTAGTGCTGAGAGCTATTGTTTTAGCAACTGGATCTTATGTAAGAACCTAATTTCTAATAATATAATTTGCTTAATGTTATGTATTCACAAAGTTAGTAGTCAATGAAATTTTGCATACACTGTCTTTTTTGAGCAGAAATACTTTTGCCTGTCAGGTGCTATGTTATTAAAGAACATTAGTTAAATTAAAATTGCACCTAGGCTGAGAGTGTTCACAACACTTAATGGACTTTTTGCTGTTTGCTTCCAAGTACTTGTCTCCTAACAAGATTACAGGCATATTAAGATGAGTGTATTTAGGGGGGAGAAGGGTAAATAGTGTGCTTAAAAAATAAAGCCACTTTCAGCTGCGTGTCTGTTGAGGCATAAATTTATCACAGAGATGGTGAAGCAAGGTAAGCATCTCTCCTGCCATTGCTGCTGTAGTCTGGCAGGGCACTGAGCTGTAGCAGAGGGGCAGTAAGATGGGTGACTTACCCAAGTACTCTGAAATAAAAGGCTTTTAGCAGTGAGGTCTGAGCCTGTCCTGCAAGAAGGGTGGTGTGTGCTCGGTGGCAGGCTGGTGACAGGCTGGAGCTGTAAGCATCTGGAAGTAGAAATGGGGAGAGTCACTTTCAGGAGAAATCAGCTCCCCTCCTTCCTACCCCATCTTTATGCCATAATATTTTCTTACAGTTCTTCTGCCATAACCTCCATTTAGTGAGAGCTTTGTTACACATTTATGGTCTTGTGCAATTTGATAACTCCTCCAGACAGCAGAGTAACTTTCCACAATACAAGCGTATTATTTCTGAAATTTGTGAGGTTCTCAGGAGACTTCATCAGTATTTATAAAATGTCTTTAGATGTTTCTGTGAGAGATGTTCTGTACTGTGATAAGTGTTGTGGAACAGGCCCTCCCTCTCTCCTTTCCTCTATCCTACACCCAAAACAAACATCTCTACAGTGGTAATGGGAAATTTCTATAGCCCCAAGACATTTTTTTTTTCACCAAGGGGCCATGCCATGTGTTTTATGGGATTCTCTACATTGGTATCCAAGTCTTGCTTTGGCAGCATGGCAGAGCTAATCACATCCATACAATGCTCCGAACCAAGCCCAAACAAAGAATACCAGATTGACTCTAATTCATACAGTCATTTTGTCCCACTCTAGTCTCATCCTAAACTGAACTTCCATCTGTTGCCTCCAGTACACTGTACCAGCAAAAAGAAGACACAAAAGAAGCAGCTTGAATTGCTGCATTGCTCATGAGACTGCCTCGCTCATGAGACTGCCTCAGTGTTCCTTACCTGCACATTGTTCAGCTGAACATCTGGCTGGTTTGGGGTGGTTTCTCTTTCAATTGCTGTGCCAGCCTTTGCCATGCCACACATTACCTGCTTCATTCAAGCAGCAGTCAGATTCATTATCTTGTGTCTGTTCCAGTTGTCTTGTTCTGGATGGGTCACTGAATTGTTTTCTAGACTGCATCTCCTGTTACCTGCATTGAATGGAAACCATATGTGGGGCTGTGAAGTACAGAGAACTGGCAGCTATAGCTGTTTATGAGTTGTATCTTTCAAAGAGAAAGAATTGAGATTGCACTTTTCAGCTTCAATGTGGAAATAAATAAAGCCTTTCTAAAAGTGTCATATTAGGTTAAGATCAATGGGAACAACACAGAAGGAGATTACAAGAGTACAAATGGTCCAAATCCAAATTAGAAATCCTACTTTGAACTTTCAGAAGACAAAAGATGGAAAGACATATTTTTAGTTCTGCATATTTGATCACAAGCTAGTGTAAAAGAATATTGCAAAATATAGGTAACACTCTCCCAATAATTGTCAAAACATCCTTTAATGGTGGGATTTCTCCAATTTGTACTTATTCCTACAGAATATGTCTCATTTGTATAGTTTTATTTCCTTCTTTCAAATATACAGATTTTATTATGCTACTAGCCAAGTTAGTACTTCCTAAAAATGTCAGAATTTTTGAATAATAACAGCAGAAAGAAGTCTTGCTTTTATTAAGGAACAGAGGGACATGGAAATCTTGATAAAGTCTACAGAGATTAACCTCATGTACAGAAGCTAATTCATAGATTTTAAAAATGACCAACCTTGACTTGATTGTTTTTAGTGTTTTTGTTTTTTGAAAGAACTGTGTGCGTTATGTCTCTGACCTGTACCTGTGTGACACTATTTGCATAGTTTTCAGCATGCAGTGAACTACTGAATTCAGCTATCTACAAATTAATAGCAAAGGGAAACAGATATTTCCTAACTGCAAGAAATCTGAAAATCCTTCTGTTTGGGGCAGATTAGCCTTTACATTGGTCCAAACAGTACAACCACTGGGAGAGATTAATTGCTGGAAATGCATGATTCAAATATGCATGTGCAGCATCATCACCAAAAGCACCTTAGGCAGCCAGGTCACTGCTGAATGACTATATTGGTTCCAGGAAATAGAAGCAGTACTGTTATTAACAGGTACAGTAAATCAGTGTCAAAATGAAAAATCTTGAACAATTAGAAAGTAATAATATTGTACTGTTGAGAAAAAATACTAAGACTTAGCAATAAATTTACTTGAGTGGAAGATCCATATGTCCTCCAATAAAATTAAAAGACTCATAAGCCTTCATTTCAGTTAAAGATTTATAACTCATTACCATGAGAGTAAGACTGAACCTTAAATTCTGGAGAAAATTTAGAGACTAGCGAGCAGGATTTTCTTTTTTTGTGTGTATACAGATTGAATTATAAAGCTGGTCTCACAACATTATTTTTAAACTTGGTGGTCATGTTTATATTTTCTAATTGCAGCTTATTTTGAGGATTTACTTTTTTGTCTGCCCTAAATTACACTTTAGAATATTTCTTCTGATTTAAAGAGAAGTGACTTCTTGTCTTTAATAATGTGTCATACCTATGGCTTGCAGCATTTATTAGGAGGGAAGTTCAAATCCATATTTTCACATTTGGGTTTTTTGGGAGTGGAAGGCATACTTGCAGAGATTTGGTAACAAGACAAATCTGTATAATGTGTCCTCTTCCACAGTGTCATGTCTGTAATGGTCAGCTGGAGCAGTTGCTGGAGACAGGACAAGCATACTGTGAACTTTCTTTTCATTAATTATCCCAAATTTCAATAGGCAGAATTTAGGAGGCTTTCCTTTCATACTTTCAAGGTGACAAAACAAATGCTAAGAGTCAGAAGGGAATACATCCTGGTAGCTTGAAAGAAAATAGATTTTCCCCTAGGCAACATAAACTGCTTCTTAACATTCCTAACTTTCCTACATCTGGGAATAAACAGGCCTGGAGAGTAGTGTTATACTAGCATTAATGTGTTATTGCAATAGCTAATGACTTAAAAAGAAGATTATTGTTTATTTAATTCTTTTCCAAAAAAAGATAAATAGACAATATTTGTTATGTCTCAGAAAAATAAGAAGGAGATGTTTTCAATTTCACTGCTGTATTCTCCGGGCTGTAAGTTTGTCTGCATATGCTATTTTCAGTTAATAAATTATGTTTTCTCTGTCTTATTATATACAGACATATACAAAGCACATGGTGACTTTTCCCCCTCATGTATAAATAATTTCTTCCATACAAATGTAAATTTTAATGTATTTTTCAAAATCACGCAGAGTGAACATCCATTAACCAGGAAGTTAATGCACAAAGGCAGCAGGCTTTTTCTTTCTTTGTCTTTAATTTCCAACTGGCTTTATATGTGTTCAAGGCTTAAGGCAAGGAGTTTAAAAAAGCCACTGAGGTTAACAGGTAATTCTTAGCAATAAACAAGATAAACTTCTCTATTTTGAAGGGAATTTTTTCATATAAAGACATCAAGAGGGCCTCCAGCTTGCTTTCAGAGCAGGTTTTTACTAGATAGCAGATAAGTACTCTTGAAGAATCTGCATTTCACAGAGCTGTTTCAACATTCTTCAGCAGTGCTGCCATGAAGTTTCAGGTGGATTTAAAAGAAGGCTGAGTGGATTTTCACCTCTGCTTGCCCTCTTCATACCCTGGCCTCTGGGTGCTTGAGAGGGAGAGCTGTGCTGAATTGTCCCTCTTCTGTGAAGCAATTGTGCTTTTCCTATTCCTAGCTTGCTTTTTGGGCCACATTCAGGTATGACCCCAGTAAAGATAGGGCTCATTGCCAGGAGGGAACATCCTCCGGCTCTTTTCATGTTAAAGCTGTCTTGCTCCTTATTTTTGAGAATGTCACCAAAGTTTTTAACCTATCCCTGCTGGTATCTGCAATAACTGGTGCTTGTATCAGCAATAGTGTGACCAGCAGGACTGGGTCAGTGATCCACCCCCCTGGGCTCAGCACTAGTGAGGCTGCGCCTCAAATCCTGAGTTCAGTTTTGGATCCCTCATGACAAGAAGGACATTGACAAGGTGAAGCATGTCCAGAGAAGGGCATTGAAGCTGGTGGAGGGTCTGGAGCACAAGTCCTGTTAGGAGCAGCTGAGGGAGCTCGGGGTGTCTAGCCTGGACAAGAGGATGCTGGGGTGACATTATCACTTCCTACAACTACGAGGCAGGAATGAGGGACCTGGTCTCTTCTGCCAACTAACAAGTGATAGCATGAAGGGAAATGGCCTCAGGCTGCACTAGGGGAGGTTTAGATTGAATATTAGGAAAAGTTATTCATGGAAAGGATTGTTAAGCATTGCAACAGGCTGCCCAGGGATGTGGTGGGGTCACCATTGCTGGAGGTATTAAAAGATGTGTAGATGCAGCACTTGGGGACATGATTTAGTTGTGAACTTGGCAGTGCTATGTTAACAAGTTGGACTTGATGACTGCAAAGGTCTTTTACAACCTAAAACTCCCTGTGGCTCTATCATTCTATGATACTGTATAATTTTTATTTGTATTTTCATTATGCACCACTTACCTATATAGTCATATAGTTACTATGCACATTTTGTTAATGGAGTTACAAGATGCAGGAAAATTACAAAGGTTTTTCATCCTGATAGAAGTTCTTGATGTGCAAGTTCATAACCTTTACCTGAAGATCACCCTTCTTCAGATGTACTGTGTCGAGGAGTCTAATCTGAAGTTTAAGTTTTCAGTGCATGTACAAAGAATTTTGTATATGAGTAATTTTCATATTAGTATTTGACAAGTATGGATATAAATCCTAATTTATGGAGTAAATAATATCCTTTATAAATTTAAATTTAATTTAAAAATGCCATTTAGTTTCTGAAAATCAGATATAGTCATGGTCACTATATAAAGGTAACAACAGACGTGTAATAAGTAGCATTGTGTAAGAGGATGAGAAGAATATTTACATAATATGGATGTAAAAAACCAGAGTTACCATATACAAAATCAAAAGTAAAATATTTCTGTGAGTGGAGTATTTGGCAGCTTGTTCTTTTCAATGGCATGCTTACCTGAATCTCCCCTTGTAAATACTTAGGGAATAGTTGGTATGAAGGCTGTCATAGTTTTTCTATAAATTCAGGCTGCTGATAATTGCAATGTATTTTGATTTATTGCAGTGCTAAAAGCACTGTAGCTGGAATGTACTCTTGTTACATTGCTGAAGTAAAATCTGAAGTAAGGATAAGAAAATATGTATTAGTTATTAGATATCTATCACTTTTATAACCTAATTACACTTTTAATAGTTTTTAATGTGTTGAAGTAGAAAAAATGGTAATGAAAATGCTTGAGTTAATTTTAAATTGAGAAGACCCTGACTCTACTAGAAGAAAATGTAGAGGGTGACAGTCAGACTTTTTATCTGGGCAGAAAGTTTGGTGGGAAATGACAGGATCAGCTTGCGTTTCACTAATTAATGAGAACCCAGATGGAACAGCTGTCTGCTGTTGTGTTCAGAAATGCTGAGGTGTAGAGAGAGGGGGAAAAAAGGAACACTTAACCCAAAATTAGTAAATTAATTTTCCTACAAGAAATCATATATTGAAGTATTGATTTCATTTCTTGATATCTACTATTGCTTTCACAAAATGCAACTCATCAGTTTAAACTGAGTGTAAGAGTATTTGCAGCATAAAAAACAATTAAATTTCTAGGAAAGGGTTAATTTTCAATAATGAAACCTCTCTGCTCTGAATGGATTTATGGCTGAAGTTAGTCTCTTATCTCTAGTAGGGCATTCTGTTTTGGTAGATGGATGAAAGAATTGTATGGGTCATACGCAGGCAGACGATATTGAGGTTGTAAAGAAACACCAGGATCTGTAGCATTTTAACAAAGCCTTTTTTTCCACCTGCCACCCCTTCAAAGCAGTAAGCTGTATAGCAGCAGTAATGAACACAGATTTTGGGCTCCTCGTACTGCTTGGATAGTTTCCTGGGTTTTAGTTCACATTTATAAACTGAGAGCTCTAGAGCCCAGTGTAGGCAATACATCCCGGACAGGCCACATGGTAATGTTACCTGAGTTACAAAATTGGTGTGGGGCAGAACCAAGTGGTTTGTGTTTGTGCTGCAATGAAGCATGTGAAGGTCTGTTATTTAGCTACCTATGGCAGATACCCTGGAGCTGCAATATTAGTGATGGAATAAGGTAGAACCATAGAATCAACATAGAACAGTCTGGGTTGGAAGGGACCTTACCAATCATGCCATGGGCAGGAAACTTTCCATTAGATCAGGTTGCTCAAAACCTTGTCCTGGTCCTCAGAACCAACTTGGCCTTGAACACTTCCAGGGATGAGGTGTCCTCAATTTTTCTGGGCAGCCTGTTCCAGTGCCTCCCTACTCACAGGATTTCTTCCTTATATCTGACCTCAACCTGCCCTCCTTCAGTTCAAATCCATTCCCCCTTGTCCTATCACTACAAACCCTTGTAAAAAGTCTCCCTCCAGTTCCTTGTAGGCCCCCTTTAGGTACTGGAATGCTGCTGAAGGTCTCCAGGAGCCTTCTCAAGGCTGAGCAACCTCAATCATCTCAGCCTGTCTTCATAGCAGAGATATTCCAGCCTTCTGATCTGCTTCATGGGCCTCCTCTGGACTTGCTCTGACAGGTTCATGTCCTTTTTATGCTGTGTCCCCCAGAGCTGAGGGCAGGACTCCACCTGGAGTCTTATAAGGTAGAATCACCTTCCTGGACTGTTGGCTGCTCTTTGGATACAGTTGGTTTCCTGGGCTGCAAATGCACATGCCAGCTCGTGTTGAGCTTCCTGTGAATCAAGAAGCTTGTGCGTCTTTCTTTTCTGGGCTGCATCAAGTAGCATTAGCTGGAGTTGTGGGGGGCTCTGCTTTCCACTAACATGTTTTTTTCAGGTGAGTTTAGGTTTAGAGCTGAAGGAAGTGTATGACAGCTCCACCATAGATTAATTTGAATTGACATCAAATCACACCTGGAGTTAATCTATTTACCCTTCCAGGGAACTCCCTGCATTTTTCTCTGGACCTGAATTTGCTACCCCTCTGCTTCTCTTGCAAAAGTATCTGCATAGAGTCAAACTTATTCTTGATTTTGGGCAAGTTGAGACATTACCATGAAGTATGCTAAAAGGGAGTAAGACGTAATTCCTCATGCAGCTTAAGTGGATCTAAATCACACTGCTGCAAAAGGCAGTTTATTGACATAGCCACCCCACCTGGCAGCATCCCCTGACCTGGGCACACAACTTGTGCTCACTAAAACAAAAAACAGTGTGGTCCAGTAAGGCCACCTCACCCACCCAGCAGAAAACACCCAGCAGAAGGGGGATGGACCATAGTTTCTGGTGGCCGTGCTGCTCATGGATACATCTTCACTTCTTGGCCGCTGATCCTGGTTAGATGTGCCACAAGGTGGCTGTGTTAACTGTGCCTTCATGACATAGGCATTTGAGTGCCTTGGAACAGCCTCATCAGCTCTCTTTTGTAGACAAGCCTTCCAGCTTGATATGCCACCTTTTTTTTGGTGAGTGGGGAGAACAATGTGTGCTTTAGTTTTGTAGTTTTGTAAGCTTACATCTCAAAAGACTTTTAGATCCTGGACGAAAAGGAAATACCAAATCCACAAAAATCCTACTGATTATAAAGCTGAGGATTCGAGGAAGGTGGGAATTGATGTGAGAATTGACTGTTACTCCAATTGGAGTTATTAAAACCTACGGATTGTTATTGGGTAGGAAGTCAAATCCTTGTAAATATTAATGGCATTTGTAAAGAGTAAGGCCTTAATTCCCTTGGGTATCCAACTTCATTAAGTGTAGATGATCTTTAAACTGGCAGGCAGGTGGGGTGAATGCGAGCTCCAGTGATTATCACCTGCTTGGTGAACTCACCTTATTGCTCTTTCTTTCAAATCTCAGGCTCTGTTCATTTCATGTAGTTTAATATTTTAAAAAGTGTCAGTTGCAACAATATGTAAAGGGAGCTGACAGGAATAAACTGAAAATGCTATCCTTTTCTTTTTTGTGACCCCATGGGTGTTTGCTGGAGTGTCAAGCTCTTTCTTAGGATGAGGCATAAAGCTGTGTAGAGTAACACCACCTGGGAGTGTCTGTTGTTTCTTTAGCATTGATGCAGGCTGATGTTTTCACCTACTGTGTGCCTAATAATTGCATTAAACAAAATTGTATTCCTTTCCTTTCCCTATAACTATTGTTTTCTTCTTTCCCAAGCCTGTATTTTTAATGTTTTGCCTGTTAATTTGATATTTGCATAAGAAAGCCTCAGGATTTTTGGTCATAGAACACAACACAAAGTTATAGATTTTTCCTGATTGATTTAATCTGACAGATGTACTTAAATTTTGTTCACATGGATAGGATGACAGGTTCGTAAGGTTTTAGTGCAATCATTCTTTTTTTGACAAAGTGAAAAATCTTTAAAGGGAAATTTTCCTGATTTGTAAGTACAGTACTGATGAACACATATAAAGCCATAATAAATTTGAGAAATATCACGTGAAAAAAAAGAACAAATGAAGAGCGATGAAACTCTTCATGAAAATCATTCCCTAAATTTTTTTCCCATTCCAGTTTTTTTCATAGTGTCAAACTGTGTAAACTTCTTGATTTAGTATTCTGTGAGGTTGCCAAAATAGGAAATCAATTAAAAATAAGATGCTGAACAAACTTTTTTGGGGTCAGAAATTTTTAAAGTTTTTAAAGGAGAAAATTAATAATTTTTAATTCTACTTTATTTTCATTTTAGATTGAGATTTCAAGAAAGGGATTCAGATTATGCTCCTCCTCCAGAGTATCTCTGTAACTAATGGGGGTTTGCATAGTGCAGATATTACACCTCCATAGGAAGGTCCAATTGCAAGGAAACCTTGAGCTCTCAGGTGTCACCTCTCAGTTCCTTTAGTAGGAGAATCAATGTCCTAAGAAAGGAACAAATTTTAGTTGCCAAATAATATTTTCTTATTACACCAAGCTGAGAAAGTTTTTGGGTTTTATGTTTATTGCTGAATAATAATGTTTAAAGTCTTTGTTTTGATCTAAATATGAAATAAAGTTGTTAAAATAGAGATTCTCTAGAGAGGAAAAAAAGAATTTTTATCCTGGTATAAGCATTTTGACTGATTGGGAGGATATTAATGTTTTAGTGAATTGAGGTTTAGTATAATGCTATACTTATCAAATCTGTCCCAAATAACTCAGAAGGCATAACCTTGTAAAATATGCACCTCTTACTTTTTCTAGAACTGATTTCATTAGTTGTATGCAGAAATAGTTTAACTATTTCTGCAATGAACACAAAGTGGTTGAAGAAATGTACCTTGGTTTTTCAGCCATTCTTCAGTACCTAGAATTTGGGTAAGAAAATCCTCACAATTTACTACTTTCCAATAATACTGAAAATTTATTTTAAATGTTCTGGAATGGAAAAAGCAAGGTTATTTTTGTTTTACTAAAACACATTAGTTCAGTAGGAATGATTAAATAGCTGATACTTCTCTTGAAATCATAAACTTTATCAAACTTTCATTCACTTGTTCTTTCTTGTCTTCTTGTTGTCAAGTTACGAGAAAAAAAAGCCCAACGTAGTTATATAATTTTAAATCTGGTGAAAGAATGATTGCCTTAGCTTAAGACAGAAAAGAAACTATTTCAGTGGCTAAAATCTTCTGAAGGGCAGAATTCCAGGGCACCTAAGTGGTTCTTTATTCAAATTACTGGGCACTTGAATAGGTATAAAAAAATTATATTTTTTAACTTGTGGCCTAAGGAGATTCTTCAGTCGCTTACAGCACTGTATGAGAAGTTAAATTCACTGATTATTTTCAAATTTTTCAGGAAGAGGATTTTGAGGCTTAATCTCTCATTACTCAACTTTTGTGCTTCTACCTAACATCGGTGAAGTTTTACATGTGAATAAATAAGTGAAGCAAATGAGTATTTGAAAGTGGTTCACTTTTCTGCATAAATTATCTTGTTCAGATATGTATGGCATGCTGCTGCAATGCTTGGGGTCCTTCCACTTGTGTGTTCAGCCAGGAAAAGATGAGCAAACCTCTAATGGGAAAATCACATACAAGAACAGAGGTTTGTGAGGTGCAAATAGGACGAATTGTTGGAATATAGGTAGTTATAGAAAGGGTTCTGAGGAAGGAATGAAGCAAATGTCACTATGAAACTAAAAGTAAGCAAATATTCATCAGGAGCAGAAGAGTCTGTTGAATTTGCAGCGTTGTGAAAAGCTGTGCCCAAGCAAGAGGAGGGCAAAGACTTTCTCAGGATTCTGTGTTGATATGCACTTTGATATCCAGAAGAGGTTTTTTTTCCTTAGGTTTTACAAAATTCCCAGATCATCTAAACCACACAGGTACAATGAACTTCTGTGATGGACGATGAAGCAGGCTACTGAGGGTGCTGGCATTTCTCACACCTGCTTTGAATCCCTGTCTCAGTGCTCAAGGATTACTGAGATGCAGCAATGCATTCCACCAACACAACCCCACCTTTCCTTGAGCTGCAGGCCAAAGGGAATTGAAATCTGTGCACTTTGTGTGAAATAGTTCTACCAATAATAATTATGTGGAAAGCACTATCCTTCAGGAACAGGAGTAGGTGTCAGAACTGGTCTATGACCCTTCTGTGCCTACCAAGTGTAACCAAGAGGTTGTTGAAAATTCAGTCTGAGTGACATCTTTCAAAAATATCTTTTGTATGTTCTTACTCAGGGACTAGGTTTTAGGTTAGATGCTTCCTTCTTGCTTAATAAACATTAAATTTTTTAGCTCAAGATTTCAACTTATCTAAACCTGCAATTATTCTTATAGCCCTTTATTTGAGAGTTGAATTCGCAACACAAAGTAGTAATAATAATAATAATAGTAATAATAGTAATACTAGTAATAATAAAAACCTAACAGCCAAGAATTGCTTAATGTAGTGGTGTCCAGGAATGCACAAATCCAGTAGCTCTGATATTGTGTCTGTGTGTGCTCATGTAGCCCTTAAATTTCTTTCCTTGCCCATCTGAATAAGAGAAGCCAGCAGATCTTCAGGGCATTACCTGGTAGGTGGATTTGGAACAGGGCTATTTTGATTCTGGAGGTTTCTGCAAGTGCTTCACCCACTGCTCTTCTAAGGTGTGCATGCCTCAGCAAGGCTGACTCAAGCCCTGCCCTTGCATTAATGTGGTTCTCATTGTCTGAGTGTTTTTGTAGGACCACTGTGAACTGAGAGAATAGGCACACATTTGCAAGGTGGAGTTCTTTGGCTGCTTCTTGACAAATGTTGTCCTGGAATGAAGAAGCTTCACATAATAAAAATTCAGCTACAGCCATGTACGAGTCACCTCTAAGAAGGTTTCTCATTGTCTAGGAGACAAGAATAGCTGTATTTGAAGAAGAAGGAACCCATATGTGATTGATTCATCTGACCTGATATTCAGGCAGGTGTTTACAAAGCACATGGTTGATCAGAGTGTTACTCAGCTGTGAAAAAACATGTGAAAAACTACATATTTGTCCCATTTCTTTGTAAATTCTCAGCCAAGAACTGATTTATATTTGAATTAATGTGTACTATGCTTTGTTTGTTTGAAATCCTTTTTTTGTTTTACAGGTCACACTCTTCTACAAACTGTTTTGTTCAAATCAATATTTGCTACATTTATTCTCCAGGATGTGAGGTGATCCTGTGACATCCTCATGTCTTGAAAGAGCTGCTGACATTCATGTCTGTTTACAATACTGAGTATTTTGCAGCACTGAACTCTGATTACCCTTTTACTGTCTTTGATCTATGCATCTGAGTCTGTGTGTTTGAGGAATCTCATTTCTTGACATTATTCTTTTCAGCTTATATACTGTTGCTTAGTGAAAGTTTAAAATGTGCATGCAAAGGATTAATCTGTTGATTGAGTCCCTTTCACAGCAGTCAGTAGAGTTGCCTACACTGCTCCTTTGCATGAACTCCCTTTTTCCAAATTGAGGAATCAATTGTCTGTCCCCTATTCCCCTTTTGTCATACAGGTGTTTATTGATTGCAGTGAAAATAGACATATGCAAAGTAACATGCAACATTTGTTCTAACAGAGCATTCAGATTAAATTTATGCTAGTTGAAATGATCTTTGAATTCAAACATGGTCTGGGCATATAAGGAAAAAACGGT
>JAOTQP010000001.1:37928184-37964917 GCA_026413545.1 Cichladusa arquata
CCAAGTCCTGTGCTTAGTGTTAGGGCTACACCTAAAAAAAAAAAAAAAAATTAAAAAAATTAATATAATAATAATAATAATAATAAATATATATATAAAGAATATTAGAGAATTAATTAATAAACTGATATATGGAGTCTCTCTTTTATTTTAAAATAAAACCTCAAGGCCCTTAGACTTTTAACAAAACTTCCCACTTGCCTTTCCCGAAGTGAGCCTTGTTGTGTGTGAAGTCTTGTAGTACATTATTTTCAGGTAGGAAAAACACTATTTAAGGGATTTGCTAAAAGGCTTGACAAGGAAAATGTGACACACTGAATAGAGTGGGTGATTTAGTAACAGGAGCCATGGGTAAGGCTGATAGACTCAATGTCTTCACCAGAAAAGTCTTTCAGGCGTCGAGCTCAGTGAAAGCTTTGGAGGAAGAGGAGAATGCCCAGCACAGCATGAGGACAGGAGGAGATTGGCTGCATTCAAGGCTGCTTAGAGACCTGACTGATGTACTTGCAAGGCCATTTTCTAGCATCTATGAAAGTCACTGAGACCAGCATAGGTTCCCAATGAGTGGAAAAGGTGCACTTGTTGCTGTAAAGGCAAAAAGGACAATTTGGGGAGCTACAGAGTTTCAGCCTTACTGTGACCACTGTGTGTGTTTTAGAAAAGGTCTTCTTAGAGCACATTTCTGGGCACATATAGAAGGTAACTGGGAGCTGCCAGCATTAATTTGCCAAGAATAAACCATGTCTGACAAACCCAACTGCCTTTTTTGATAAATTTATTGGATTGCTGGACTAGGAAAGAACAGTGAATGACATTTATGACTTAAGCAAAGCTTTCATCACCATCTGCCACTGCATTCTTCAGTCCTAGTTAGGACATTCTGGACTAGATAACAGACTATCAGATGGGTGAAAAGAATGGATGGTCAGGCTAAAGTTCAGTGGTTGTGCTCTTCCTGGAGGTCGGGTACAAGTGCACTACTGCAGGGGTCTGTCCTGGGTCCTACTCTGTTCAGTAACTTTGTCACTGTCCAACCAGCTTGGAGGGGGCAATGGAAGGCAGCATCAACAAACTGAAATCCTCAATATGTTTGAGGGTAGGGCTGCCATCCAGAAGGGTGTAGGTAAACAAGAGGATTCATGAAATCTAGCAAGGCCTTATGTGAAGGTCTGCAGTGGGGTTGGTCAAATTGGTCAGTGCTGTGGCAGGCAGAGGAACAGGGGCTTATTCAGCCTGGGGTTCAGGGGACCTAACCACAGGAACATGGTGCCTGCAGGGAGGGAACTGAGGAGTCTGAGCCAGTCTCTGAGCCAGTGGCCACAGAGAGAAAAATGGGAAAAGTGACATCCTTTTATAGGAGTGTGTCCTATGTCCTTCTCAGGAGGACACTTGGGTGGTGGGACAGGACATGCCCATAGAGATTGTGCAGTGTCATTCTTGCAGGGTTTCAAGATGTAATATGGCAAAGAGCAACCTGGTTGTACCTCAGAATTGACTCTCATATGAGCAGGAGGTTGGACTATAAACCTTCAGATGTCCCTTCCAACCTGAGTGATTCCATGAATGAGCAGAAATAAAATTATATTTAGCTTTCACAGAATGTAAGGTAATATATCAATTTTTGTGTTCAGACAAGATTTTTAAATTGGGAAGTGAGGGATTGAGCTGTCTTAATCTGTAAAGTGTGTTCTTTCCAGAGTTTGAGCATCAGTATTAATGATGGGTATGCAGAGGCAGAATAGATGAAAAGAGGGAGATTTATCTTCTGAATTGGTGGTGTCTTCATTTCAATCATAGGAAAGTGTTTTACTTAAGAGCTGGAGCCCATATACTTCAATTTCTTGGAGATAAACTGATTCCAGTGTGATTATTTACTGGATGTATTCCATCGAGTATAGTGTTTAATGTTTCTCTGACTGATTGTTCTGACAGAAATTCCTTATTGTGCTCAGATAAAAATAAAAAGGGAGGCAGGGAGCTTGAGTTAGCAGCCTTCCAAACAACAAAATCATAAATCCACTATTGGGTTGCTTTTCTTCCCTTAAGCCTGACATTGTTTTCTTCTGAGTGAATTTATATCTTTTGAAGGATGTAGCAAAAAAAAAAATTGCAACTGTGTTTTGCAAATAGAAGAATCTGTGAACTAGAATAAATTGCCAGCTATTGGCTTGATTCTGAAACTTGAATTCAAGCACATGGTTGGTTAGTCATACAAGTATTCCTCATGTAATTCGGCACCCTATTCTCAGGTGTTAGGTTTGGCTATGATGTGATGAACAATTTAAGATAATTCAAGTTGCTTTGAATATTACAGTTTTAATTATACCTAGGCTGGCTCTTTGAGTGTTTTGAAAGCACAGACTCTTTTTTTTTTTATAGAAAAGATATATGCTACTAAAAAATGCGGCAATTATATGGAGTATATAAGGTATCAGAATGAACATTCCCCTTCTCCCCGCACTCCATTAAAATAAACAAAATTTTCAAAGACCAAGGGCCTAATCTGGTGTATTTGTTACTGCCTTAGATCTGCCCACAGCTGTCCCTTGAGGCATGCAGAAAGATTTGATAAGCAAACGTTGCCAGATGGTTAATGCTTGAAGGGAACGTTTTCCTACAAACACTGCAGAGTACAGCAATGCTAAGGCGTCGGACTGCTCTGTGCTTCGGAGGACGTGCTCACATCTCAGCTCCTGGAGTGGGGTCAGAGCCTCAATCAGCTTTTCAAGTACCCTTGGCACAGCTGACTTTAGCATGCATGTTTGTGGTCTTGACTGAATAAAAAAATTAAAAACACTGTAGGAATTAAGGTGCCCCTAATGTGTAGGTTCCTCAATATCCTCCAGATAAGCAAGAGTATGGAGAGGGAGAAAGAAGGCATAAAAAAGGAAGGGAACTCTGGAAAAGCTGTTAGCCTTGAGTTGACACTGCTGGACACACCGTGAGTGAGGACAGGAGCTTGTGAGTGCCAGCTGGTGGGTGTTAGAGCAGCATGTTCTGCCTCCTCTGTCCCATCCCTGCCCTTGTGCACAGCTGATGCAGCCAAGCTGTTGAGTACAAGAAGTGGATTTTTGTCCCTTAGTTGTTGTGGATGTGCCATCAAAATAAACTTTTTGTGGTACCGAGGGCACCTCTAGAGAGGAATATTGCATCTTGTGACACAGCTGTGCTTGGACAAGCACTTAAATCTTCTCCCATACAGATGAATGGGGGCAAAATAAATTCAGATCATTATTGTGTATTTGTAATTTCTTCTTTTAGAAATTGTGCTCGGGGATGAATAAACTAAAAACAATGGGATTAGGTGTATATAATAGCTATATATTACTAGTTTTCTCTGTCCTATAGCTCCTATTAGATTTTGGACATTTGTGAAGAAATGAGCCTGATTTTAAAATGTAAGGATTGAGTCTTTAGCTGTAACTTCAGAGTATGAGCCATCAAGTCTAGAAGTGAAAGCAACTAGTGCATCCATCTATGCTTTACATTCCTAAGGTCTCACATCGTATTCAGCATGGATTTTGACAAAGTGAGGGAAATGTAAGGATTCCTACAAATATTCAGGTCTATGGTTCTTGTGGGAGCTCTACCCAACCTGTTGTATAAGATTGTGGTCTGAGGTGATGTTAGCATCCCTTCCAAATTTGCAAACTTCTACCTTAATTTGCTCTTTTCACCTCAAAGTACCTTAAAATTCAATTTTCAACTACAGAGTTACTATAGAAAACAACATACAAATGTTAGACAGCTGAATGCAGTCAGTGATCTTGAAGATCTTCTAACCCTAATGATTCTGTGGTTCTTTTTTTCTAAGTTTTACATCCTTTTCTGAGCATGAGAGGTAACAGTGAAAACTGAGCTGTTGTATATGAGTTGTTGGCTAACACTTCTTTGCGTAATGGATTTTCTAACCTTGAGATATTGGAAATGAAGTAAAACAGCAAAGCAAAGCAATAACTTCAGATTGTTGTGTTACTTGAAAGCATCCCATAATTGCTTCCTAAAACACTTAATCATGAAATTCTTTGCTTCCCAGATTTTATGTAAGCAACAGATCATAGGTCCACTGAAAAAAGAAAACTCAGTAAATTGCAGAGGAGTTTTATTGTTGTAACCTATGAAGCATATCTTCCCTTACTATTCATCAGGATGACCTTCCTAAGAAGTCTAAAATTTGTTCTCTTCAAGGTATGAAAATGATTAATTTAGACATTTATAGGACACAAGTGTTTTTCATCACCTTTGAACAGCAGCACATTTGTATCTGTAAATAGATGTTGTTGGAAGATATTGTGTTGCAAGGGAATTTTACTTGTTGATTGTGAATCACACCTGAAATGAGTGAGTAATCATTGATAATTTGACAGGCAAGCACCATCAAGTTACAGAAAAATGTGTCTAAATTTACTGCAATATTAAAATATTTATAAAACCAAATTCAAATTATATTTCCCCAAACGCTAAAACAAATTTTCTGCTACACTTGCAAAAGTAATGAACATGAACATCTTTATTCACATAAAAACCTTTTCTTATGAAGTAAAATCCAAAATTAGTAGTCTATTAGGACCACATGCCATGTTTCAAATTTTAGCAGTTATTCCTGTAGTCTTTCCTTAAAGGAATAAAAATAGGATAAAAATATCAGCCTGGAACATTATTTTTTCACTGTTTGACTTTTGAAGGCAAAGGAAAATATACTGTAAGAGTACCTACAGAGCTACCAATTAGTGCCTGGTAAAGCATTGCATAGTGGAAATTACTTGCAGGATGAGGGAGCCAAATACTGGTACAGATCATATTGATAAATAATGTACCTCAGCAGCTTCCTGTGGTGTTTAATCTTAGCTGTTTCAAAATGTTTTCCATAACTATATGAATAAACCACTTATTACACACCGTAAAGAGTATTTCATTATTTTCTTCCCTGCGTTTTTTATGGTGGAATCATGTAGGACACCTCACCTCTAGAAGAGAAGAAATGGAAAGCCAGCGAGGCACACCAATCACTCTTCCCTAAGAGGTGGAAGGATACAATTAAGAGGTACAAGTTTAAACAACATTGTAAGTCTCTCACAGAAACAGGAGTGGACTGAACCAGTGAGATTTCTGTACCTCCATACAGAAAATGCTTCTGTATTTCAAAGGGAGCCTCAGCTGAGGCCACAGAGCCCCACAGACCTCTGCTAAGATCTTGAAGAATAGTCACAGGCATTACAAGTGTTTCAGGAAGAATCTTTCTACACAAGGCAGTCAGGCACTTGCAAAAGATTATTTAAATGAAAATTACAGAGTCATAGGAACATGAAATGGCTTGTGTTGGAAAGGACCTTAAATACCATCTAGTTCAAACCCCCCTGCCACGGGCCAAAGGGACACATTTCACTGGATCAGGTTTGTCAGAGCCCCATCCAGCCTGGCCTTGAACACTGCCAGGGATGGGGCATCCACAACTTCTCTTGGAAACCTTTTCCAGTGCCCCACCACCCTCACATCCTTCTAATATCCTAATCTAAACCTACTCTCTTTCAGTTTGAATCCATTCCCCTCTGTCATCTCACTACATATTATTGAAAATAGCCTCTCTCCATCTTTCTTGAAGGTGGTGCATAGCAAACCACACTTCAATTTATTTTTTTTATGATTTTTATATTTTTAGGAGAAACCAAGTAAGGATTTCTTTTCCTTTTCTTTGTTTTTGTGTTGGAAGATGCTATCTTCAGTAGTTTACAAGTTTAGCAAGTTTAAACATATAAGTGAAACTATCAATGCTGACTGCTTGCCTCAGGATATCTTTGGTTTGCTTAGTGATTTTCTATTTTTTATTTTTTTTTAAACTTGAATGATGTATGTTGAAGGGAAGCAGAAGACATGCAGTTCTGAGGAATTTCAAATTATATTCACTTTTGCAGATCTTTGATGATCCATAGCTGAATGTGAGTCATCTTAGATCTGAAATGGTGTCATGTTTTAACTCATCAGGTGGCTAAACACCACAGAGCTACTCTCTCACTCACCACCCCAGTGGGATGAGTGAGAAATTTGTGGGAAACAAAAAGTAAAACTCTTGAGCTCAGATAGTGACAATTTAATAGGACAGAAATGCTCCTTGTGCACCCCCAGCCTGCTCACTGGTGGGGTGGGTTGAGAGGCAGAAAAGGCCTTGACTTTATGTAAACACTTCTTAGCAACTAAGGCATCAGTGTGTTATCAGCATTATTCTCATCCTAAATCCAAAACGCAGCACTGTACCAGCTACTAGGAAAAAAAAATAACCTCCCAGCTGAAACCATGACAATATGAACAACATGAAAACTACCCCTAATTCTATACCATTTCCATCATGGCCAGTTTCCAATATTTCTGACACATTCTTTCCTGTCTTTTGATATATACATGCAGATATAATTCCCTTAGTCTATGGTCCATTCCTGTAAAATATCCACTGAGATAATTTAGTCCATGATTTTGAGCTGTATCCATCATAGCAGTCCTTCATGGCAAGAAGTTGTTTGAGGTGTTGGATTGCTACATGCTGAAGTCAGTTCTGCTTCCATCATTTCTATGCTTGTCCAGGTCTATCATTGCTGCACTCTCCCCAGATTCATCAAAAATTCATTCTTCACTAATCTGGGCAATTATTCCTGTCGTGTCATTGGCATGAATATATAGGAACTGTTGTAGTGAGGATATATAGTATTATATAGCAGTTAACATAATGTAATTCAAATCAATGGCTATTACCTGAAATCTCACTGAGGCACAGATCACTTCCTCATTACCTACCAAGTGCACCCAGACCCTTGAGAAAAGCCATTTCACAAATGTGTTTGCCATTTCCTGGAGCACAGGTAACCCAGACTGTGTTCTGCAGCATATTTTTTATGTGCACTACAGTGACTTTATCCTCTTCCATAGCATGTTAAAGCAAGGCCACCCAACTAGGAGATTGCTTAGAGTTAACTAACCAGGTGGCTTTTTCTTAATGTGTACCACGATATTTGAAGGTCCCACCACCCATTTCTTTCAGTGTAGTCTTTAAGTTCATTGTATGATTTGATTTTCCCAGAGACTGGTGCATGGTGGGGGTTGTGATTTACCCACTCAATGCCATGCTCTTTGGACCAGGAATCTATGAGGTTGTTTTGGAACTGAGTACCCTTGTCTGAAAAAATTCTTTCTGGGATTTCATCATAAAACTTGTTTTTAAAGGCCCAAGATAGTGTTCTTGGTAGTGGCATGGGGCAAGGAATATATTTCTAGCCTTTTGGTGGTTTCTTTCATCATTGTGAGCACGTGCTGCATGTCTGGGAGGGTTGGAGGAAATGTGGTATAGTCAATCTGCCAGACCTTCCCATATTTATATTTCAGCCATCCTCATCCATACCAGAGAGGTTTTAAGTGCTTGGCCTGCTTGATTGCAGCACATTTCACACTGATGAATATCCTGTGCATTAGTGTCAGTGGTTCAGCCCAACCCATCTGTATGGACCCATCTATATGTTGCAACTCTTCCTTGATGGCCTGAGGTGTCATCAGCCCATTGGATTCCAAATAATGCCCCTCCTTCTGTTGCCAGCTCAGATTCAAATGAGAGACAGAACCACTTCAATCACAGAGCCTGACCCACCTGCTGATTTAATGTTTTTCAGTGGCCCAGCTCTTGGTACAGAAGCATCTACATGATGTACTTTTACAACCAGCAGCAGTATTTTGCCATAATTCAGCAGCACAGACGGGTTTAATGCTGTGCCATCAGTCGCTCTGTTTCCATTGTAACCATCCTCACAGGACATTTGCCACTGTCCATGAATCATTATAAAGTATTGGCCGTTTTTCTCATTCAGCAATGTCTAAAGCCGGCTTGATGGCTTTCAGCTCTACAAACTGACTCAATTCACCTTGTCCTTCAGCAGCTTCTGTGACTTGTCATGTGTACTCCACACAACAGCTTTCTACCTTTGATGTTTTCCTACAATATGGTATGATCCTTCAGTGAGTAGGGCATATTGCTTTGTATTCCATGGTAGTTCATGACACAGTGGGGCCCCTTCAGCACAGTCTCCAAAAACCTAAAATGCCTAAGAAGGCTTGTGTTCCCTTTTGGCTTGGTGGTGGAGACATTGCTGTTATCTTGTTTATTTCATCCATTGAGATCTGACAACCTCCATCTCACAATTTTATTCCTAAAAACTAAATGTCTTGTGCAAGTCCATTGACCATATTTTATTCTATGGCCAAATTGGCTTTGAGAGCGATTTGGACTATTGTCTTCCCCTTCTCAAAAATTTGTTTTGATGTGTTGCCCCACACAATGATAGCATCCATGTATTGCATGTATTTCAGAGCTTCACCCTATTCCAGTAAAGTCTGGATCAGTCCATGGAAGATATAAGGGCTTTATTTGCACCCCTGGAACAGGTGCAGTGGACACCCATCCAAATGAAAGCAAATTGTCTCCTGTATTCTGCTACCAAAGGGGTCGAGAAAAATGTGTTAGCCTGCTTGGCTTCCTTAACCTCTAATTCCAGGTTACTGGCACCATTACCCCAAAATCACAGCAGCCAAGTGACAATCTGTACAACACTGCAATTCTTTCACATAACTCAAAGATCACACAGGAATAGGGGTTGGGTAGTTACTGGCCTATGAGTTCTCCCTCTTCCTCCATCTGCCTATCTTCCTCCTGTTCTCGTGATGCCCCCACATGGGAGTAGCACAGGGCGGGGATTTTTCCTGCTTTTTAAAAAAATTATTTTGCTAATAGTAAGTACCTACTCTCGTGTGGAAATGAAATTGCAATTAATGACTGATATATTTTGCCTTCAAATAAAACACTGAATTGTGATCTTGTAGATAAGTTTCCTTTTTTGAATACTCTCCCTTTTGAATATTTGTTATTTGAAATTTTAGCATACCTTTAGTGATACCATATACTATATACCATATAGTGATTACCTATAGTGGTAATTTTATGTAAGCTGGGCTGATCTTTAAGATCTGGGCTGATCTTTGTATTATACTGTAGATTGGTTACAAATATATAGTGCAGATTGAGAAAGCATAAAACCAGATCTCCCTCTATAAACAGTTTTGGTTTGTTTTTTATTGAACTTTAAGTAAAACAACATAAAAGCTTGGAAAAAAACTAATTTCTTCTGATAAGAAAAACTCCACACCAGTGATGGCAAGCCTCAAGATGGGTGATTTCCAGGTGTGTTATACTTCCATGTAAGGATTGGTCATGAAATTTTTTTTTTTTTACCCAACTGCCCCTTTCTTCCTTCTGCTGTATATTTTTTTTTAATTAATTTTTTTAAATTTTTTTTTTTTTTTTTTTTACTTCTACCATTTTCTTCTGAATGTTAAAGTTGATGTAGAAGTCTGAATCTTCAATGCCACTTGAATATGGAGACCCAAAACAAGCAGAGTATGGCAAGTTTGCAAAGGCATGCTGGTTGTAATAGCTGGCTTTGCTAGTTACAAAATGCCCATCAACACAAACACCTTAATTAAAATTCCTCTTTAATTAATTGCTGTATATATTAAATAATGTGGGGGTTTTTTTGGTTTGGTTTGGTTTGGTTTGGTTTGGTTTGGTTTGGTTTGGTTTTTTGTTTTTTTTTTTGTTTGTTTGTTTGTTTCTTTTTAATGCATTAATATTTTGGAACGCACCTATGGAGAAATGAAAAAAAAGGAAACACTGATCTAGGAACAAAGTGTAGGCAAAGATATCTTGAAGAAGGAGAACCCCTACCCCCAACAAAACAGCTGATGTGTGAGCTTTTGCTAAGCTGAAGTAGTTTAGCATCAAAGTGTCTTCTCTGAATATACTATAATAATGGGAAGGTTTATATAGTATCATAAATACAATTTCATTACCCTGTCAATTGCACTGCTAGAATGGGTCACTCTGAAATCTATATAATGTTTGTTTTGTGTTACTAATAATAATGTAACACTTTCTTACATAGAGGAAGAAACAGAGTTACATTGTGTTTCTATAAATAAACCTAGAGAATTCAAGGCGTTTAAAGTGTCTTTCTCATTGTTGGTAATGAATTCAGAGCTCGTTTCCCGTTTAGAATAACTGGGAGTGCACCTATATCAGCTTTTTAGTGGATGCCAAGTCCCTAGAGCCAGCCTCTCTGTTCTACAGATCTGTTCTTGTTACAGGGGGCTACAGGCTACTGTAGATGTCAGTGGGTACTCAGGGCTTCTTTCATATTAGCACATTTTTATCTGTGCAAGATAGATGAGAAAGAGGGGAATGGGTGAAGACAAGCAGTGGGAATGCTAAACAGGAACTGTCTTCCATTTCTGTAGTTTTGTGTTCCTTTTAAATTTCCTTTTATTTTTTCTAGAAAGTGTGTTTTATTTTGTTTTGTTCTGGTTTTGGGTTTTGACTTCTTTTTTGTTGTTGTTGTTTTTTTAATGGGTAAAAGCCCTGCTTGGGTGCCTTTTACTATATTTAGAACTAATGACCATTTGACCATTCCCTTAGGTATTGGGAAATGGATGGAGGAGAAAAAGTTAGTTGAGATGGACTTCTGGTTTAAAGTGTTTTTTTTTTTTCTTGAGACAAAATGTACTAGAAAAAAGCAGCAAAAATAGAAAAAGCCATTCTTGTCTCAGGTGCTGGAAAGACGTAGGCAGAACACATGGTCTCATCAGCTGCTCTGTGATGTGGTGAACTTGGAGCAGGACTGGGATGTTGAGACTATTGTTGAGTTACCTCATTTGTCACAAATCCACAGAAATGTTGTCTTGTAAGAGAGATGGCCTTGCATGTCAAAATGAGACTCAGATAGGAGAGAAATAGGCAGCAGTACAAACCAGGTATCTCCCTGGATTTGCTCAATATTTGGCCAAAGGTCATGGGTGTGGTAGTAAATCTGCATCCCACCTCTCTGCCAAGTCCTACTGGGACAGCACTCAAAAAGTCGGAGATTCCTCACTGTCCTAATGGGTCTATGGCTCTGGGACATGATGAAAGGGGTAGTAGTGGAGAGTGTTCATCCTCTTAGTTTACTTGCTTCCATAGTTTTTCTTCCCAGGTAGTCTTCTTCTACCTCTCCTCTGAACCCAAAACCAGTGATAAATTAGTCAAAAATAAGATACAATTTATTTTATTCTTTTGGATCCTTTATTATTGCCCCTTTACTCTCCTGTCACAATTTTTATCCTTTCTGTCAAAGGTATTGTTTCTTTTTTCAGATTAGATCTGCTGTCCTGCTCCACTTTTGAGCCTTAATCCAGTATCAGGATGTTGGGATGTATAATGAGTCTTCACACGGTTTTCAAGAGTGCAATCTGAATAATACATACTCTTATATAATATGGTGATGCTTATATTATCTAGGTGTCTTTTTAAGTTGTAGTGGTCAGTAATTTGAAATAGTTTTTTTAACTTTAAAGATGTGAATATCTCAGCTAGGATAGCCAGGTCACCTAGTTATAGATATTTAACAAGGGGAAACACTATGGCTTTCTAGGCAAGAAAGATGAACCCTGAACGTGGAGGATTTCTGAATTATCCTTGAATTCATAAAAAGCCCAACAAAATGATATTCCAAAATGACATATTCATAGTGAGGCACTTAGAATCTCAAAGCTAGCTGTATAATCATTTATTTCCAAGCTCTGATCTGTCAACTGCTCTCACTCCTGGCTCTCTCCTCAGGGAAAGTTCAGCCATCAGTATTGACATGATTTGAACATGGCACTGTGTTCCTGAGCCTCATTTTTTTTCCCGACTTGCTCTTTCCCACTCTGCTCTCCTGTCTCACTGTGTTCTTTCTGTTACTTTATTTGATAGGATATAAAGAAGAATGGGCTCTGGAAAGAAAGCTCTGGGCAATAAAACTGCTTTTTAAAAAACCACATGCATAAAGTTAAAATAACAAAAACTGTCAAAAGAAGCTGTTAGTGTGAATGTATTTATTTTATCTTTGGTGGAAAAGCTTAACTCAGCTCCAGGACTTCAGGACTACAATAGACAGTAATTTCTATATGAGTAGAACATCTATTTCTCTTTTGATATATAGGACAATCTGAACCTCAGGTTGTCAGCTGCTTTTACATGTTTCCAGGGGAGAAAAAAAAAGAAAAACGATAGACCAGCTATTTTTGAACCATTTATCAGTTGATAATCCTTTCAGGAATGGGGTTAAAGCATACCTGCAGTATAAGTGAATACAGTGAAAACTGCAACAGCTTCTGGGTGCCAATACAGTGTGGGTTAGAAACTTTGACTTAGAACCATATTCCTGGAGGTAAGGGGAGTAGTGAGTTCATTTCACAAGTAAGGAGAGACAGCATGGGAAGGAAAGAGACTTTTGAGACTTTTGGTGCTGTGGTAGCTCTTGCAAGTTTTTGACTTCCCACTGCTTGGGACTGGGCTGCCCTGGCATCCCTGGTGCTGGGCAGCCCCAGTGCCCAGCTGTCCCCAGCCAGTGCCGAGCTGTGCACACCCCACAGGTGGCCGCCCACATCCGCTGGGGTGGGAGAGCCGCTCACATGACTGGAATCAGGAGCTCATCTGTGGGCTGGTTCTTCTCTTTGGAGACTGGCTGGGAGGAGAGGAGATGCTACGGAGACGTGATTCATCCCTGATAACGAGTGGGTGAAACTCAGGCAGGCAGAAAAGCTGTGATTCAATGAACCTCCTGTACAAAGGGAGGACAGGAAGAGAGCAACCAGCAAGGGCGCTTTGAGAATGAGCTAGAGTGTACCATTTAAAAAACTATGCCATTGTGTCCCCTTAAAATAAGTTTTTTGGAGGTAATCACAGCTCTTTATAACACCCAAGCACTATAGTAAAAACGTGTTCCCAAGTGCATTAAGACATTTCTCCCTATAATTTCCTTGATTTGCTAGATAATGGATTTATTCAAACATCGTAAGAAAAATTACAGACTAAAAATAAATAAATCACCTCATTAAAATGTATAGAGAAACATTTTTCAAAATTTGATCAGAATGGTATTTTCTCTGCTGCAGTAAATTCACTATTGTAAATCTGCAGGGGGAAGAAATAAGCAGCATGCTGCCAACTTCATAGATCCTGGGTGGGATGAATCAGATGGAGAAATGAAACCCAGAGCTAAAGGTCTATTCAGCATCTTAGAAGAAAAAATGCTCATGAAGAAGGAACAGAAGAAATAGGCATAATAAATAAATAATAAAAATTGAAACACCTGAACTTGTTTACTTGCATTTCTCCCACCCTGACACTTTTTATCTGTAGCTTTTCTTTTGAAAGTCTCTCTCAATTTCATGAGCAGAAGCAATAGACTACGCAGAGTTTTATGGATATTTCAGGGGGTTGGCACCGACAGAAGTGCCGTGCTTATGAATTTCAGTGCAGCATCAAGCTGCCAGAGGATGTACTCTCTCAGGCAGAGATTATTAGCCCTTCATTTGTGCTTTGCTGAGCCTATTGTAGATATTATCCCTGGTAGACAAGGGCTCTGTTCTGCGGGTGCAGGGCCCTGGTTGCTGACAGGGTGCTGACGCTGCGGCACCGCTGCGTGACTCCCCTCTTGTGCTGCCAGATTCCAAGGAGGGCTGATAAGAGTCAAGCATGGACTTCATTTCCTGGACTTGGGAGTGAGATGTGGGTCAATAGAGCTTTGTCTTGGCATTTTCACTCACTGTGTTTCTAGCCCTCACCTTATAACACTATAACACATATATCTATTCTTTTGCAGTGATGTGAATTAATTTGTTGCCAACTGGGTTGTCATTTCAAGATAACAAGTACATTTTAGGACAGTAATTTAAGAGGTAGCTCTATAGAACTCATATCTGGAAATCAAGACTAATTTTAGCATGTCTATGCATAATACTAGTCTATATTTGGACAAAATCATTAGGCATTTCCTAATGAACGAAATACCTATAAAGTAATTATTCATTTGCTTGCTTCTAGACAAAAGTGTCCTGAACTTTCCTCCAAGTTCTTGGAAAGCAGTAGTAATAGAAAGTACACATCATGAAGGAAAATTGAGAGGTCAGATGAAGCTTGTAGGCAGTATCCCATTATTCATAGGCTCAGCTATTAACTTGAGGAAGAAATTTCCCACATATATTTCAATAAAGGCAAGCAGATGCAACAGGCTATTTATTATCATGGGGCAAGTTATATGATGTGCAAATATTTTGGCAGCTTGGAAGACTTCTGCTTTCTCATATTTATGATCAAATCCTTCTCTCAAGGGATAATAGAAATATGGAGAGACCATTTCTCTCATCTAGCAATATTGATCAGTGAAGCTAATGTTTTAATGAATTTATTTAAAAGTTTCTTCCATTTCTGGAAGCTTCTTCTTTTGGGAAGAAAAAATACTGACATAATACCTTGTATCTTAATTGAAAAGCGTGGAGTGGTCATACAAAACACTACAGAAATTACAGTGCACTATAGAAATTTGCACAGCGGATGGAATGAAAGTTTGTAGGTGCTCTAAGTAAGTTGGGAAAATCCTAACAGAAGAGTCCAAGGCTTATATTCATGAAATGAAAATTTTTATTTAGGAAACAGTAGGTATTAAAATGCTTCTTTTTCATTTGAAAATAATTTTTAAGCTCTAATTATAACTACAACATCAAATTTCATTAGATGTGTGCTGCCTAGTATTACTTCTTATGTTTAGGAAGTCTTTCAATGAGGTGTCTGGGCATATTAGCCCATGCTGAGAATTCACCTGCCCCTGAGCATATCTGAAAAAAATTTTCTTTAAAAAGCATTGAGAAGCACACTGATATTGCACTTCGAGCATTGGTTTTAGTGTCAGTACGGTAAATATAAATGATTGTATGATTGTAAATGATGACCCATTTGCAGAATTCTTCTGACCTTAGCAATCTTACTTCATGGCCTTTTTTGTCTACATTCAGTAATGCTTTCTATTTTAATCAAAACAGTTATGGTGGCAGACTGCACACTTGGGCTTGGGATATGGAGCTGTTTTGTCAGGGCATCCTGTTCTCACATTCGAAGTAGAAACTCAGTGCAAGCACTGCTAAAAACACATGAGGAAGCTGATTTGGGTATTCTCTATTCAGGGCATGAAAGTGCTGGAAAGAAGTTTCTGCAGAGCACAGGGAAACAAAGTCTGTGAGCAGCCAGGAGTGAAGGTTGCATGGTGGCTGCTTTCATGGCAATGTCCTGAGAACTCTGGCAAGGGTGCAGCGAGTCACTGCTGCCCCAGCAGCAGCCTGGATGGGAGGCACACTCTTCATGGGGGAAGAAGCCCACTGGAGGCTGCCAAAATCTGTGATTAGACAGGGAGCATGGCTGTAGCCAGCCATTGTTCCTGGCACACAGGATGTCCCCAGACTGCTGGGCTAATAAGGGCTGAGGTGTCTTCACACTGAAGTTAGCAGCTGTAGGCTGGGTTGAACATCAGCTTAGCTGGCCATTGGTGCAGGTACAGTAATTCCACAGCACTACACTTGTTCTTGTACAATCTGGTTGTTCTTTCTGTTCTCTTTATTGATTTGCACACAGGTCTTCTAAACCTGAACTCTGTTTCATTTGCTTCAGTGAGGGTTGGCATTATTTGAAGAGCAAGAATCCAAATTCAGATTTCCTGGTTCTTGCAGTCCCTTTTGGGCTCCACTGTGCCTGTGGAAGGATAAATGTATGAGGTGCCTGCTCCCTCTGGACTGTCTTTGGGAACCCAGTATCTGCAGCTTGCCCAAGTCCAAGTGTGGTGGCTTGAGCAGATCTCCAGGTTCAGGAATTAGCTTAGTTGCCTGTAGTTATTTCAAAACCAGCAAAAGTAGTTCTGCTTTTAATTTCCTGGCTTTTTTAGCATATTTTAGAACTTCCCAGAAATACGCGATTCTTCTCTGGTTTATAGAAATATAAAATTTTATATTTTTATTATGTTTTTGTATTTTCTCCATGAAACTTTATTCCTGTTTTCAGAGAGAGTAAGGTTCTCACAGGATAATCCAGTCCTGAAGCAAAAGCTAGCTGCTGTTGCCAACAAGAATCCAATGCTGTAGAAGGCAAATAGAGCAGTGCTTGAGGGAAGTGCAGTGAAGGCATTTTTGTCATTTGGAAAGCACAGAAACTAATGACTCACTTCTTTCAAATAGAAGTTTTCCCCAAAGGAAGCTACTAGGACAACTAGCTGATGTTTTTAATTTTGTACACCTCATTTAAAGTAATCTTTATCTTGATTTTGAAAAGGTCAGAGGGAAGAAGAGAAAATTGTGCTGATTGGAAGCAAAGTTTTGGGTTGGACTTTTTTTTGTTTGTTTGTTTCTTTTGCCTTGCCCATAGTGATGCCATTCAAATTTCACAGGCAGTCCTTGTCTCTCTGAGCAGAGATATTGCACAGCACACATCTTCAAATGTACCAGCAATACAAGTGGAGAGATCCAGTAAAGGACAACCCTGAGAACAAGGGTGAATTTTTGATCTTGCTAAGAGAGGGAATCATAATTGCTTGTCAATGAAGATTTTGAAAAAGGAGCTTGTGAAACTTCATCCTTTAGTAGTCAGTCCCTAGAAAATTAAATATTAAAAGATAAGCCACTTTAATAGTTATCTTGTCATAATATTTTGGAAAAAAAAAGAAGTTTTTTAATAACATTGCATAGAAACCAGTCAGTTTAGAGAAGATGAGAATTAACATGAAAAATTCCAGGAAATGTGTGAGGGATATGGAGACCAGTTGGGACTGAGAAAAATGTTACTAACACCTGCTGGACTGTGCACCTAAATATGCAGGTGAATAAGAGCTTGCATTAAAAGACAGAAATATATTCATTGCCATAGTTGTTTCCATTTGGAGGGAATATAAAATAGTTAAGTCATAGACACTGAGATTTGTTACCTAAATTTTAGGCTAACTTCATACTTCTCAGAAAAATCTTGTCCCTTATCATATTATTTTTTTGGTAATTTCCTTGGTTTTTTTACTCCTATATTTCAGAATAACAGGCCCAATTTTCTTTTCCTTATTTCCTACACAAATTAATCTTTACTTTCCACTCAGTTTATTAGTGACTGAGAATCATGTCAAATGTAACACTATTTGTGCAATTTATCCCTTTCTAAAACAAAATCAGAAACAAAGAAGCACATGGATTAGCAATTCTCTCTCCTTAAATGGAATAAGGAATATTGTTAAAAAGTCATTGTAATATCAATTTGAGCCTTCCAGAGCTATTAAAAACTTACATTTCACATTCAACAGTAGAATACTCATGCTGCAGAGTACATGTGTGCACTAACAATCACATAGGTACTATCTGCATGAATGTAATTTTCACTATTTAATTAGATGCCTCTGAATGTAAACCTAAAATTAATTTTTGTCCTCAGTGGGGATCTCTGCAGCTTGAAGGAGCTTGTATCCTGGCTTTTTTTTTTTTTTTATTCTCCAATTCAGGGGTCCTAAAGATTTAAGATCATCAAAAACATTTAAGTTCATCACTATTAGGATGAACATTGTGCCTGACAGTAATTTGCTTAAGTTTTTGTCACATGTCTTTTATATAGCTAATGCTTGCTTCCAATAATGTTTAAAATATTTTTCCTGTCTTGACAGGGTTGAAAGTTTCTTATTTTTCAAACTTAAATAAATTGGTCAAGTCATGCCTTTTCCTTTGAAAAAAAAATTCAAAAATCTTTGGAGGTATTTGCTAAGATTTTCGATAGTCATTTAGTCCAAAAGTTCAAAAGAAAGAATGAAATAACAGTGATTAAGGAGATGGAAGCAAATGTCTTTGTAAAGGGTATAAGAGAACAAACCAGATAAACTCAGTGAGTTCGGCTGAACATGGTTTGGCTGGCTTTTACTTTGTCCTTTTTCCTTCTCAACCAAGCATCTCTTACCTGATACAATTAATCCTTCCATCTATGACATTACTCAGTGTTTAAGGATTACAGACAAGCCAAAATTTAGCAGAATAAATGAACTGAAGAATAGTCTCTTCAATATCATGTCTCTCACTAGAAATATCTGTGGGGATTTTTAGGTGATGAACTATAGATTTATTAAAGTAGGCATTGCATCAGCGTGGAGTAAGTCTCTGATGTGAATATTCCTGAACTTTGCAGGGTTCTGAAACACACATCTTTTGTCTAAGACTGAATTATAGCCAGCTCCAGGCAAGGAACTGGTAATATTTATATTGCCACTGGAGCAGCCCAAAAGTGAAAATAACTCTCATGTTCAAAGAGTCATGCCAAGTTTTTGGCTATTATATTATAAAGGTGGAGGTGTGCTTTCTCCAGTCATCCATCTATTCCAGCCCTTGAACAGCTCTTCACAAGTTATGATAATCCCATAGCCTGTAACATTCACACTGAAAGGCTTCCAGCCTAGGCTGTATACCTTCATGGTTTGGATAGCTCTTCTCCCTGCCAAAACCTCCTGAATATACCATTTTAGTGGATTTTTTTCTTTTGTTTTGCACCTCTGACTGCATCATTCACCTGTGCTATTTAATGAAAGAGATAAACACTTAAGTCTTTCTATTAGGTAGTTTTCAAATCAGATGGATAAATCATGTGTTGTTGCAGAATGTTAACTTCTGACTTCTTAATAGTTTACAGTTTTCACAGCTCCTCTAAGAAATTAGAATTCAGAAGCAAGAAGGGATAGTTTGTGACTGATTAATTTCTTGATTCTCTGAGAGTGTGATGCATGGATCGCTCATCAGTTTTATGGGGTAATGTATCATGCCACTTATAAATATCTCATTATCTTCCCTACGCAAACACGTGTATCAGAAATAGAGCAGTTGAATGCATGCAGGATTCATATTTCCCTAGGGAAAATTAAAACTTCAGACTCATTATAGCATCCCTAGACCCAGTTGGCTGGCATACCAAGCATCACCTGCTTCACTGAGTGCTTCTTATGGGTTCAGGGTGGCAATAAATGTATCCTAATCAGGGTTTTAGGCAAGTATTTGGCTTGGCCACAGGAAAATAAATGTTTTTTCTTATTTTTATGAGAATTTCTTGCCTTTCTCCCTTTTTCTGTGTGATAAAAGTTAAATTAATACATGAGGAAAAAGTAATGCTTTACTTGTAGGCCTTGTTTACACAAGCAAGAGCCATTCAAATGCCTTCAACATTCTTGTTATTTTCAGCTTTTTATTACTAATAATTTTCATCCCAAATATTCAGTAAATGCATGTTTAATCAAAACCAGAGTTATAGTAAGATGGAAAATGGGAGATTTTAACAAAGAAGACTGGAAAAACCTCTCTTTTTTGGAAAACAAAGAATTTCACAGAGGCATTATTGATTATTTTTATGGACCTACCATCTCAGTAACAATCAGAAAGTATCAAGTGGTAGGAATTTATAGGAAAATAACAGAAAACTATAAAAAAGTGTAGGTTTGCAGGTCTGTGGTTCATCCATATATTGAACACTGTATTGTTCAACTTCTCAAAAAGGTCATGTTGCAGAAAAGGAAATATTCAGGAAAAACCAATGATCAGCCAAAGGCAGGGAACAGCTTCCATACATGCTGTGACACTGTGGGCTGTCCATATGTATTGAGTTCCCATTGCAAAGTTTTGGCAGCAGGGTGAACTGCAGAGGTGGCTTCTCTGAGAAGATGCCAGAAGGTTCCCCTGTGTCTGATAGAGCCAATGTCACCTGGCTCCAAGGCAGACCTGCCACTGGAGGCCAAGCCTGCTTGTGATGGTGGTAGTAATTCTGGGATAATGTATTTCAGAAAGGGCAAAATCTGCTGGGAAACAGCAGCTGGGAGAGAGCTGTGAGGATATGTGAGAGAAGCAGCTGTGAATACGTGAAGAATGTGAGGGAGGAGGTACTCCAGGCACCAGAGCAAAGAATCCCCTGCAGCCCATGGTGCAGCCCATGGTGAGCCCCTGCACTCCATGGAGGTCCTGGTGGAGCAGGTATCTGGAGGTGGGCAGGTGAGGCACTCAGAGGAGACTGTGACTCCTGGAAGATCACCTGGAGCAGGGTCCTGGCAGAACCTGTGAGCCCACGGAGAGAAGAGCCCACGGTCAAGGAAGTTTTCTGGCAGGACTTGTGACCCTAAGGGGGGCCCTCACTGGAAGAGCCTGTTCCTGAAGGACTGCACCTGGTGGGAGGGGTTTGCTCAGAACTGCAGCCTGTGGGAAGCAGTTCATGAAGGACTGTATCCCATGAGAGTGACCCCATGCTTGAAGAATGTGAGGAGGAAGGAGCAGCAGAGACAATGCATCAGGAGTTGACTGAAACTCCCATTCCCCATCTCCCTGTTCTGCTCACACGGAAAAAAGGTAGAGATATCTGGAAGGAAGCTAAGCCTAGGAAGAAAAGGGAGAGGGGGAGAAGAAGTTTTTAGATTTTATCTTATTTCTTGCTATCTCACTGTGTTTAATTGTCAATAAATTTAATTAATTTCCCTAAATCAAGTCAGGTTTTTCCCGCAACAAAAACTGAAGTGTGATCTCTCCCTGTCCTTATTTCTACCCATAAACATTTTTTTGTCCAATTTTCTCCCCTCTCCTTTTAAAGGAGAGGGAAATGATGCAGCAGATTGGCAAGCACCCAACAGCCAGCCAAGGTTAACCCACAACAGATGATACAAATTGATGACATGGAGATGGTGCACGTGGAGGAGATACGCATATAATAATTCTAAAATCATGAATGCCATGGCAAAAGGAGACACTGCATGCCACCTCTTCAAATGTAAGAACTAGGGGCATGAAATTAATCTGAGGAGCAAATTACAAAACAGAATTTTTTTTTTTTCATGGGATTGGAATCAGAACCAAGGAACTTGCTGATAAGCAATGTTGTGAGTGATTGAAGGTCTCCAGGAGGAAATGGACAAGTGCTTTGGAGAAGCATTTATTTGAGTTAGTAACCCAGAAATCTCATCAGGCTCTGTAAATTATCCCAGTGGAACACATCTGGAAGCTAAGAAAGTCCTAAAGGGAGTCCTGTTCAGGTCTGAGCAACCTGATCTAGTGATCTAGTAAAAGCTGTCCCTGCCCATGGCAGAGTTTTATTAGATGGTCTTTAAAGGTTCCTTCCAACCCACACCATTCTATGATTCTATGTGGTTGTCTCTCTTTTCAGCCTCATCAAGTGGGTGGCTGTAGCCATGGATAGAAACAGAATCCAAAATCAGATTGATCCTTGGACCTACATAGTGCTGATATTATTAAAAGGAAATATAAGAATGAAACTTATCATTAGCAATAGTTAGACAAGACGGATCTCACTCAAATTTCTGAGGGGAAAATTCCAATGAGCAGCTCAGGGGATGAAGATTCCTCCTGGAAAATGCATTGGCACTGACATCCCCTTTGTCCATACAAGCAGACTTTTGGGTACAGATAGTAAGCCATATTTGAAAGCACTGCTCTTAAAAGGCCATATAAACATTGAAAAATACAATATTTCAGCATACTGAGAATAGGAGCAAAGTGCAGTGTGGGAGTCTTTGTGTCAGGATGGACGGTTGTCAGGGACAAACTCAGGTGCTCTGTATAAGCTCATCTTAAAGTTATACACAAAAAAATTTATCTCTTTGCTAGATCATTTCTAGTAAATTTTCTTCAAAGTTCAGATCATTTAGGTAAGCCTGCACCAATGAAAGGAACAAGGAGTTTAGAGTCAGACATTCCAATATACGAAAGGAAACATTAAAATTACCTCAAAGACTTTGACCAACCTATTTTCAGGCAGGCATTTTGGCACTATTTATTAAAGTATTTTTATTTTGCTTTGAATGATAACATATTTTGCTTGCAACCTGTTGCATTCAATCTTCTATTGAATTAATAAGCCAAAATTAGTGTCTGATGGAGCATGCTGTGCAGGGCATGGGGGCTGAAATTCTTATATCACAGCCCAAACTATTATTTCACGTATTGAAAAATAAATAAGTCATATTCTTATTGGTGAAGATAAAATTACATGTGCATTTCTTAAAATATAAGGTGTCCTTCATCAACCTTTATGAATTTTCCTTATATAGAATCAGAGAACCATTTAAGTGGGAAAAGACCTGTAAGATCTTTGAGTTCAACCCTAAAGTTAACCCTGGCAATTCCACCACTAAACCATGTCCCTAAGTGCTACATCTGCACGTCTTTTAAATACCTCTAGGGACCATGACTCCACCACTTCCTTGGGCAACCTGTTCCAGGGCTTGATAAGTCTTTGATGAAGAAATTTTTCCTAACACTCAATTTAAATCTCTCCTGGTCTCACTTGAGGCCATTTCCTTTTCCTGTCACTTGTTACCTGGGAGAAGGGACCAACCCCCACCTTGCTACAGTCAGGTAATTATAGAGAATGTTACAGTGCCATTCCTAGTCTCTTTTTCTCCAGGCTAAACAACACTGGTTCCCTCAGCTGCTCCTCATAAGACTTGTGCTGCAGACCCTTCACCACCTCTGTTGTTTTTCTTTGGGTATGCAAATCTAATAATCATCTAACCAGCCTTGAAAAACTCAACTTGCATTTATCCTTTACAAGTATTTTGACAGCTTTGTGCAGAAAGGTTACTCACTACCACTGGTAAATACTGATTTCATCCCTGATTTATCTTAGAACTGCATGCTGCATGCTAGAGGGTTTTTGCAGTTTACTACTCATTGCTTTAAAGTAACTGTAAAATATGACAGAATTCAGAGGTATCCTCATGATAACTTCCTTTTTCTTAGGTTTGACACAGCTTTAGCCTTCTGATGGAAAGCTTCTTGTTTCTAATTACCTCCCTAACCTGCTGTTCAGTCATCATGGGTTTTCTACCCTTTCTAAAAATACTTGCAAAAAAATCTGTGGTATGCATTCATCAGTGTTGCTCCTTCGACAATCTCCACACTGACTGTAAGATTTTAATTCTCTTAGCTGCTCATTTTAAACAAGTTTCTTCGTCTTTGTATGGCTCTACCTCCTGAAATAGAGAAAAACTGTGGTGTATCCCTTTGTCTTTTGTTGCTCCTGTAAGGGCAGAGTTTATCTTGATTCATATAAGCAGTTTTGAGTGAAGTCACATGTGCTAGTGAGGACAGGGTTAAGAGAAGTGTCCAGGTTTGTGGGCTGCCTTCACAGCTGTTTCAGGATGTACTTATTGATTGCCTTGTAAAAATGTGATCTCTGTGTCACGTACCAGTGTGAATCTCCGTAAGGGTAATTGCTATTCTCCCATGTTCTGCCCTTTCTACCTCCAGTCTCCCGTGGGATAGCTGCCATCCTATCCAGGTGGTCACTAATGTCTTATGCTCTTCCTACTTAGGCCTGGAATTTTGGTCTCTAAGGACATCAAAGCACTTGATCAGGTAGATAGTTTGTCAGTTTTGATTTTTATCAAATTGTGTTTCTCCAATCCAGTGACTGTGGGGAGGATGAGTGTAGACATGAGAGCATGAGACAGGAAGGTAGCAGCAACAGAGGCAGCAACAGGGAAAGGGCTTCTTGCTCCAGGAATACACCCAGATTTTCTCTACAGTCAGAGAAGCAAGAGGAGCTCTTCTAAAGAGGAGATCCTAAAGAGAAGCTTCTTCTAAAGAAATATTCTCAAGAACATTTAGTCCTACATTCTTTAAAATAAGACTAGCCAATTTATTCTTAAACTTAGATTGGCTGCTTCTTAGTTATTTTTCCAATGGCAAAATATACATTTGGGGTCTTGCTAATGAGGGATTTAAGTGCCTAAAGTATGTCTTCAGGGAATAGAGGTCTGTGATGTAGACTGATTGGTTTGCTCTCCTTTCTCCTGCTCAAAGTGGTCCAATTAAATATTGTAGTTGTTGAAGACAGAGGTCCTTATCTGGTAGGGGTCACAAGGGGAGGGCAACAAATGGAGTACCTTAGTTATTGTGTGTGGTCTAAGGACCTATTTTTATATGAAGTAATTAATGAGTAATTGAAATCCTTGGAACAGAGATTTTCTGTCAGTAAATTAACTTTACTTCTTAGCTCTCTCAGTCTTGCAACAGTACTGCTGAAGCTTGGAAGCACAGTTCCAGGTGCCTGAAGAATTTTGAAATCTAGATTTTGAGGGTTAAAAGTTTTAGTTCTTTTCAGAGATAATGGAACGCTTCTTTACATAAAGAGAGATATACATGGGGATTGGAAAAATAGAATGAAAGTTATATTTTTATGCCTTATGCTTATAAAAGGACTTAATTGCCCTTAAGTAGCTCAGAAAAGATATGTTAGTAATTTAAGAGGTACATACCAATTGTATGGATTCAGCAACAGAAACAACTGGGTTCGTGTAACATATAAAGCTTATTAGGTGATTAATTCAAGACTCCTTCTGTGAGACAATGACCTTTATGTGACTCCATTTGGAAAAGTGCAGGCACTAAAGCATCTCTGCTTTGAAGGTAAGAAAAACCATGGCAGTCCATGACAGCTGATGAACAGCCTATAAGCACATAAGAGATGCTTCAGCAGCTGCTGTGACTCGGCAGATTTAAAATCAACTTTCTTATGCGTTGAAAGCTGAAAGTACAAATTATTTTTTTCTTTAATGCTCCAAGTTTTGGTCAATTTCAAATTTAGTAGACATTCCACAGAGTACTAGTATTACTGCCTGAATTGTTTTATGCTAGGCTAGAAGTAGCTCCTTGTGGGCTTCCTAAGAACAGAGTGTGCTGTTTTGTTCTGGATCATTTTATGGCCGTACTCAGAGGAATTACTTAATGGGTGGGAATTCACAGATTTAAAGTCAGTTTTCAGTGTACATGACTCTGTGGATTGCATTTCAGAAGCAACATCATAGGGATTTAAATTATTACCTTTAAGACAGGAAAAGTAGGAAGTTTTATAGTACTTTTACTTAGCAAAAATATTAAGCTTCCACTGGTAGGTGTGTTCTTGTTTAACAACCCAGTGAAGCTGCTTAAACTAACAACTTCCACTACAGCCAGAATTATTCTTATCTGCAATCTCATGTATCAAAGCATTTGTATTCTTTTGTTCCATTTCATATCATGTAAATTTTCATTCTGAAGTGTCTGGGCAGGTTTCTGGAGTTCAGAAAGTATTGTGACTAGCGTCCATCATATCTATTCTTGCATCTGTTCCTTATGGGAAAAATGAAAATAGTGGAGATGCTTTGAGTTTATAAATGAAGTCAAAGCTGAAAATAGCTTTTGCACATAGAGATGCCCTTTTGTTATTCAGGAAATGCATTCCAAACGGCCCTGGAGAAAATGATGCCTCTAGTGCAGATGAGCTTTACCCTCACTGTAGAAAATTTCAGCATGTCAGAGTAGCACTGCTCTTGGCAACGTTGCTAATGTTGGCCTTTCACTTATCCTTGCTTGAAACAATGATGTACTTGAAGACAATAACTGGGTCCTTGGGCAAGAATAAATACTGTACAGAGAGCTGATTCAGGAAGCAGAGGACAGTTTTGCTTCCCAAACAGTAGAGAATGATGTTTAAAGGAGGTGCTATAGCATTTTGAACTTCCTAGTGCTTTCTAAGTGCTGAAGGCTATGAAACCAAATCTGCTGCATTACCTCACTTAGCTCTGAATTCTTCATGAGATAATATGGTCACTGCCCACTGGCATGAAATGGGAGGACTTCATGTCACTGAATGAGAGCAATGCAGCTGACAGACTGATGTCACTACTGGCTGCCTCCAGCAAAAAGGATTATTTCAGGCTGACTTCTAGGTCCATCCTCATAGAACACCAGCTCTAATGCCATGCTTTGGCTCAATAGAAATACTAACTAGCTAAGAAACAAGATCTAGCTTTTTCCTGGCTAGAGGAATTGCTTTTCTGGAATGAGTAACTCGCAGCAGCCTGGCCATTAAAAGTAGCATAAGGATTAGTCTGTTACCTTCCCATATCCTGCACTTGATCTAAATAAACAAATAAATAGCATCCCTCCAAATATCCAAGAATTAATCTCTTCAATACATCTTTTTTTCTCCTAAGCCATGTGTACGTGTTAGTTTTAACCCTGTGGGAGTTGCTTTTCTAACACTACGTCTGGAATTTGGCCCTTAATAGTGACTGAGTCTTCACTCTGTAATGTAGGTCAAGAGAAGAAATTAAATGATGACATTGTGCTTGCTTGCTGTGGCATCCCCCAGGAGTTGGTATGGTCCCTACTGATTGCCTTGAATCATTAATCAAAGAGAAACTGCGTTGCACAGCCTACAATATATTCTCAGCAGGCACATGCATTGATGATGCTGCACCATGAAAAAGACTTAATTGCATTGACAGTACATTTTTTTCACAGTTTAGAGTGTTTATCAAAATTGTGCTTGTAGCATCTAAAAATACTGTAATTAATGCAGCTTTTGGCCTCTTCACACACTGTTTTCTTTTTAGTTTCTTCTGTTAACGAAGACAGCTGTTTGCTAGGAAAACAAATTCATCTCTTTTCCTTCTCTCTCTCGCCTCCTGTTTTGTATCTGAGTGCATCAGTAGGAGGCTCACAGTTTGTTGTAAATGTTCATTCACAGTTTCTGCAGATTCCTACATTCATATTCACAAAGGCAGAATATTTCAAAATGTCCTTCATATCAAGTTACTGCTACTTCACATCAGACATGAGGAATACAAAATGTGGGCATTGCTTCCACAGAGGCAAAACAACGCAAACAAAAAAAAAGGGAAAAAAAACTCCAAACAAACAAATAAACAAACAAAAAACACAAAGAAACCCAACAACAAAACAAAACAAAACAAAAAAAAACCCACCCAAAACCTGCCCAAACAAAATCCAAAAAATATGTGACAATTCTTCATGGTTTCCTTTATTGTTCCCTTTCGTTGCTGATCTAAGGGTACTTATGGGTATTAACTTATAGAGCATATTACAGAACAAGAAGAGCAGACCTTCTTTGATAAGATAAAGCATCTGCAAGGGAAGGGGAGGGTGATGCTGGTGAGGCAGCTTGTGACACCACCAGGCAGCTGTTCCTTGACTCCTGGGTGGACCAGGACCATGTTTTCCTTTCTCTTCTTAAATATTCAGGCCGTAAGAGCAGGAAAGGACACAAAAGCATGACACATGGTTTGGGTTAGCACCATAAGCTGTTGCTCCCGTGCTGGGCAATCTGTGTGCATGTGGGGACCTGCAATCCCATAAGAAGCCCAACCTGCTTAGTGGCAAGTAGACTGGGAGTAAGGGAGCAGCATCTGCCCTCCTGTACAGATAGCAGCAAGAGCAAAGGGAATTTGTACTGAAAAGAGATCTGGGTTAAAGAAGACACTGGAAAAAAAATATCTGTTTGAGCATTAAGAAAAAAGAGACTTAACATCTGTTTTGCCCACACCTCTGCAGAAAAATCGTATTATCATGACTCATTTTTGTCATCCATTTGCTACCATTAACTATTGTAAAGTGCTCTGTTGCTTCAAACATCCTTATCAGGTTTTAAAATGTTTCAGTTCTACATATTGCTTTGTAAATCTTGTATTGTGAAGAAGACTGTATGCAGCAGAGCTTTGCAAGGCTGCAATTTCACTGAAATGACTATTATTACCTTATAGACTGCAATGGTAAAGCTCAAGTGGTGCACTATATGAAATCCTAAGGTTAAATAATGGATTTGACCATAACATTACACTGGACTTTATACTTTTGCTGCTGATGCAGGACTTGAACTTCTGTTAAAACAGGAGCCTATTCAACATCTCTATCATTGTCTGGCATAAAAGCCTGCACTGTGTACACAACAATGGGAAGGTTCAAGATCAGAGACTAAGTGGAAGCGTCTTGAGTTTATCAAATGCTTTCTACTCTGTGTATAAAGATATCTGGAGTCAAGCTGCCCTTACACTGCTAGTTGGTGATGCATGTGAGAATGGGATTCACAACTGATAGCAGGAACAGAAATGGTCCTGTAGTGAAGCCTGCACTTAAGCCTATAAGCACCACAAAGTGAATTATACAGGAAAACTTATGAAGCAATAAAAAAGAAATTAAATATAATTAAAGAAAAAAACATTCATAATAGTTAACAGAGAAAATTGATGAAAATTAAATGTATTTTTGGTAATTAAGATTTTAATGAAAGTTCATTTAAACTATTTTTTCTCATTCAGTACATTAAAGCAGTATTTTGTATGGGATGCAAGAGCTTGAAAATTTCTGGATGGTAGTCTTAAAGGATATTTATTGAGCAGACAGATTGTTCAGACTCCTGGTTGCTATAATCTTCCAGAATGATTTGAGTTTAATGTATTTGGAAAAGATCAGGCTGCTTTCTTTTCCAGTACAAATTTTGGTCTTGGAAGTGCTGTTTTACAGATTAGATTAAACTTAATGCATTTAAAAATTGAGTTTTAAAACTGCTGAAAAAACAAGGTGTCCCTAAAATAGAAGATGCAGGTTTTGCTGGCAGTTCTTTTAATTTCATTCATCACCAAGACAGCATTAAAGTGCAGTGGCTATGTCATTGCTATTAAAATTACATGAGGGGTGGAGAAACACAGACCCAACATTCTGAACATGATCACAGATCAACTGTTGAAAATACCAGTGGCCTTTACATTGTAAGATCTTTTTCTTGTAAAATGTGGAGAATAATGGGTCTAATTAATTTTTCTTTGTCTATGATTTGGAAAACCACAGAAAAAAATTATTTTGTAACTGAAAAGTATTTTCAACTTTCACAAAGCATGTTACTGTAAAGTGTTGGATGAATAGGAAAGAACCCTCCCTTTGCATCGAGCTGCTGAGGTTTTTCCAGCCTTTCAGAGAGGCTGTCATTAAGGGTGAGAATACTGACATTTGAAAGCCCTCTTACCTGCTGATGCAGGGAAGTGCAGACTGACTTCTCTCTTCCCCAGCCGTCACTTAGCAGAGACAGCCTTGTCTTTCAGCTTAGCAGAGGGAGAAAAATGGCAGAAATGGAAACCTTGGTCATTAAAGTTTAACCTAAATACATAGATGTGGATTTTAAAATAAGTGTCAGCTTTTTAGCTAGCTATATGTCATCCCCTGTTTAACTGTGCCCTTCAGACAGGGGCAATGAGGAAAGCCCAGGGCACCACAGGTGCCTTCAGAAAGCTGCTCACAGCCCATGAGGATTTGTTGTGCTGGGGGCAAAGGCTCTGCTTGCAGCCCAGTGTCCAGACACCTGCAATTACTGATTGGTGCTATTACTGATATTTTTAAACTGCTTGGTTATACTAACATTGCAATTCTTAAAATATTCCAGTCTAATTTTACCATTGAGATGAAGTTCAGGTTGTAACTCCACAAGAATCAGTTCTGGAAAAGCAGAAACCAGGGTAGGCTGCAAGCAGTTCCCATCAAGCAGCCATTCAGATAACTGCAGCACCAATTGCTTCACAAAAAGCCAAATTGTTATTTTCAATAACTAACTCCTGCATACTGTGTTTGCTGGTTGCAACATTGAGTAATAAATGTCATCCAAGGCTGATGATTTTTATACTGAAAAAAGATGTGGGAATACTGATTTTCTTTTCATGGTGTATGTACTTTGAGGAAAATAGTTGTAAAGAATTTACTGTATAAAATTTTCTTCCTGCTCTTAAACACAGAAGAGTAATTTTGAGAGATATTTCCGATATCAAAATCAATAAATTTCTAATGTTGTTAAGGATTTTTATTCTTCATATAAATCATACACTAAACTCCTTTAGCAGTCACAGGAGTTATGGGCAGTGCTGAATGCTCTATCTCTTTTTCCTTACTAGCCTAACACATAATTTTGTGTGTATGAATAATATATGAACATCTTTACTTATAAGAAATGTAAAGTTTTTCAACAAAACCAATGGACATCTACTTCAGCATCTATGAGATTTTGCTTTTCCTTCACTCATGTATTAATTTTTCACAGATTCAGGTGGTGTGAAATGTCTTGGCATACTGGAATACCATTGTGAAACCCAAGGCATTCGCGTGAAGTCGTATTACTCTAAATATAGAAACAAACTTATATCAGCCCTACTTTCTATGGAAAAGCAAAAAAAAAAAAAAAAGAAAAACAACCCAATCACCCTCAATAACAGACCAATTGAAAAAAAATAGATTTCTACATCCATGACTGAAAGCTGCTTTTGTCCTTGTAATTCTGTGGCTGTGGGTTTTGGCAGTCAAACAGCACAGGGTGCTGTTTGTGGAGTGGCAGTGTGTAATGCCCTGAAAACCAGACTCCAGATCCTTTCATCACTCTTTGATACACTGGTTAATTACATAACCTGGGTCATTGAACTAGTACTCCATAACCACTGGGCTAATAATAGTGGATCACAGCTCTTTCTTAGCCTCACTTGGTCATTCATGTGCTTTCTGTGGTTTTGGATCCTAACATAAATGTGTTAATCCTTCTACAGCAACTTGTATTGAGCATATGTGTGCAAACTTCTCTTGCCACTCATCCCTGGAGTGTTTCAGCTGGTGCTTTCCCTGCCACTCACCACTGTGTAACCAAGATATCTACAGGGCTTTCTGCTGCTGCATTACCCCTGCACAAACAGTTATTACTGAGATCCAGACTAAGATAATTTTCTCAGCCAGAGATCATTACTTAAACTGTCATTTTTCTCCTTTCTTGCTCAATACAATACCATCACCCCCACCCAAAGACTGGTCAAGCTATGCTGTGTCTCTCAGGCACCCAGTGTGTTCCAAGGCATTAGTAACAGCAGCAAACTCAACAAGCTAGAACCACTCTTTTCATCTGCAGTAGAATTGGTGCTGTAAGTGTATCCTGGCTAATTATACCTGAATCTGCTGTCTCCCAAAGGGCTAAGCAAGTGATTCTGCCCAGTCTTAAAGTCTAAATATTCCTCAGGTAGTGGAGCTGCCAGTGTTGCTTTGGCATTGCTGGAGATCACCTGCTCTTGGTTTCAAAGCTTGACTCTTGAGATCTTCTCTTTGATTTCTAGCATACAGTTTTGCTAACCTATGCATGAAGGTGGTTAGTGGTTTCTTATTCCATTTGGCTATATCTTCTCCTAGGCATTCAATTTTTAATTTTAAATGCAATTACTCTAATTCAAGTGCCATCTTCATGACTCATGCAGAATTCTTTGAAAAATAAATATACGAAGAACCCTGTGTGCTATCCTGTAGTCAAGCCCCATCTACAGAACTGCAGGGGTCCATCTCGTCTTTACTTTCCACTTGCTTGTATACCTTCAGGGCTGTATTAGAAAGCATTAAAACTGCTTGTATCTTTTACTTTTGTCCATATTTGCCTTCTCCTTTTTATTAGGTTCCCTGGGGTCTGCTCCCTCCTGGAGAGTATTCCCAGCCCTGCCAGCCTGCCCTTCTGAATCCAGACAGTTTATGTTAGCAGGGTTCAAAGGACCCACAATCACATGGAAGGATGGGTGGATCTGCAGTTTTGAATGTTTGCTCACCCTAACTGGACTGCATCTCCCACTGGCATCCCTCTGATAACCACAGACAATAGATGCTTTTAGCACATGACTCTGGACCCATATAGCTTTTGTTCTTTCAGGAAAAGCCCTGCAGGCAGTTTCCAGCTGCTTTGACACATCTCAGTTCTGGCTGTATGCACAGTTCACTTGCCATGGCTGGTGTTTCTTGTGGATTCCACATGAACCTTTTTGTGGCTGCACAGGCTGTTTCAGGCCAGTGATTTTGATCTGCATTGGTCAAACAAGGAGAAGTACCAGGTGGACAGGGATCATTCCAAACTCCTCTGTCACCAAGACCATGCTTTGCTAGCTGTGCTCTGGTTTGTACTGCTCTCCCATTTTACCTGTCAATTCTGTATAAGCTTCTCCATTATATTCCTATAAGAGTTGTGATCCTCATCTTCCCATTTCCTATCCTTTCTCTTTTATCCAGCACCACTTGTAATAGTTACTTTAGCCTTAGCAACTCTGTTTTCTTTTTTCCGCTTACCTTTTGTGATATCTGAAACTTCTTTCTTTGGTCTTTCCTCCCATCCTCACCATCCCCTCCCAGCAGGAGCAGGTTTTAGCCCTTCTGCAGCAAAGGTACATTCCCTGGCCTTGTATTCCCCAGTGTGATCCCCACAGCATTTTTTTCCTCCCCGAATGCCCTGCCCTTATCTTCACATTGCTCTCAGTAGCTGCCCAACATTCCTCCAGCCCAGGCCACCCTCCCTGTTAACTCCTCCCTTCCCATAAACAATCCACTCCTCCCAAGACTCTCACAAGCTTACATAGCTTTACTTAAAAGACTCTTAAAAGCCTCACAGGTCTAGGCATGGGGATACAAATGTACTGCCTGTTCTTCTACCACAGAAGCCATGGTAGTCTCTCTCCTTCAAAGGCCATGGCTGTCCTCACTGCTGGATTTGAAAAGTCCTTCACAGCCCTGCTTTGGCATACATGACATGGGTTATGACCTTTTTACCAACTTGTTATTGGAGTGTTCTTGTTCTCTGTGTGTGACAGTGATACAATTTCTATTTCTGCTGCGCTCGGCTCCCACATTCTTGCTCTTACAGCCTTGGTTGTTGAGTTCTCCGCGCTCTCTACCAACCTGTTACATGAAAAAAGGCCTGCTGGTGTTTGCAGGACTCTTCTGGTGCAGAGTGGATGAAAAAGAACAGGACTGATTTTTAACTTCTTTTACTAAGCAAAATTTAAAGAAGCAGGTTATTGCTAGCGTTTGTGCTGTGCTAGGCATTTTTGGGGGTTGCGTTCATGTGTTTTGAAATGCACAAAACCTCAGGGAGGAGACGATTAAAGAAGAAACAATTTTCGACTGGACTCCCACATGGTAGGTGGACTCTTCCATACAGTGCTCATTGTGGTGCCTATGTACTATTTTACCCTCATATTGCTCTTATATAATCCTATTTCACAGTAAAACACTCTTTATGTGGTCTAATCAAGCTGGTCTTTTAGCACAATTTACTTTTCATATAGTTATGTGTACACAACTATATTATGTATTGGCGAAATGTTGTTTTGTAATGTGGCCTTAGTTTTGCAGCAACTTCTAACCTACTCATATCTCAAAGCATTTCATTCCACTAATCCTTTAAGATCCCAAGAGTCTATAGCAGCTGCATTCTACAGTGGAAATAGTGGTGGTCAGCAGCAGTAACCAGGATTTCCTGTGCTGGACATTGTCCACTTGCAGTAAAAATTAAGTGGAACCAAAGTGGTTTGTAGGCTCTTTTAGCTGCATCCTCAGAACTGTAATTGTATTCCCCATTTAAAACTATTGAATATTAACAAATCTGTCAAGATGTTAAAACTATTACGGAGCTCCATTAATTCTTTCTTTAGCAGGGAAGAGCTTGGGATGGAAACTACAAGTAAAACAGCTCTGAAGTAAGAAGAAAATAGTTTGATTTACTTTAAGTTCTATTGTGAGGCTTTAATAAATCTGTAGGGGGGCTGTCTATTGATTGTTAGTCCTATAACCAGCTCTACGGGGGGCCTGCTTATGAGCACTGCTGCACAAAAGTAAATTTCATCATGTTTTTTGTCTTGTCTGTATGCAGTTTCTCATCCAGTTTTATCAAGATTGAGCAAACCTGTGGAATTAGTGAATTGAACATAATTTCCCATGTATGGAAGCAGTTTCAGTTTTTTTATTACTTGCCATCACAATCATCTTTGGCTTACTCTTAGCAAATATTCTCTGTAATGTGCTGGTTTTCAGCTGTTTCTAATAGACCTAAAATTGTTAAGACAGTGTTTTGTGTTCTCTTGCTGCCAGTTTTGACAAAAAATATGCATTAAGTTTGCTTTGTATTTTACACATGCTTTGGTCAGCCAAACTGATTTTATCTCTCTCCTATTTTCCTATTGTTGACAAATGTGCAACTCTGGAAGCCTGAGGCTATTCCACACCCTTTTCCCGCTTGCAACTGAAATATTGGGTATTTGTAATATTTGTAGGACCCCCAGGAGTCTTACTGGTATTTGTGGGTAGAAGAAACTGCAATGCATGTCCCAGTTTACCAGTGCTTTCTGATTTATGGTGGTTAAAGTTCACCAGTTAACACAATTTGATTTGGGAATTCCAAAGTAATAGGGAAACAAACAAGATGACTTGGTCATCTTAACCAGCTACAGATTTTTTAAAAAATTATTAGAAAAGGGAGGATTTTGTTGATGAAAATGGTAATTAAAAAATCACACATATTAGTATGGAAATTAGTATGGTTTACTCCTTTACTGTTTAATACTGACTAATCTGTGAGGGTGGACATTTAAAATTCTTAGGATCAGGAATGATACAGTACTGCCAATGGAGAAGCTGTTAACCTAGAATCTCCTTTCTTTTGAGAGAAAAGAGAAAGACTAGAGATAGGAAAGGTTAATATAGCTCATTCCTTAGAATTCCCTGTGCTCCTTGCCTTTCTATCCCTGCTGCTCAAGACAGAATGCCTTTTCCTTCAGAGGTGTCCTTATGGAGATTAATATTACAAAGTTAAAAGGAGCCTTGTGAATGGGCACTAAGAACTAGGAGAGTTTTATTATTTTTTCATTTCTTTTCCGCCTTTTTGTGGGAAGAGATTCACAAGTGGGTTGCATGGTTTGCATTCATGACTTTTATTTGAAGGTGGCTTTGAAGTTTGGGGAGATTTACCAAATGCATAATCGCACATCTATCAAGCAACATCTGAAATCTGTTTCTCTCTCTCTCCAACCCATGCATTTTAAACATGGTACACAAATGAGTATTGACACTGAGGAGTGAAGCTGGGATTAGTTTGCACCTTGTAGTCCTGTTTAATTTTGGATAACATTCTGAAAACAAAATGTATCCTTTCATTATGCATCTGCCTAAAAAAACCTAATGATTCAAAGGGTGCCAGCAGGGAGTTTGTCCTGAAAACTGAATATATGTCTTCTGGTTGTGGTAGCCAGTGATTCTGACCCTTAAAAAATTTTGTTTTGTTTCACAGTTAGAATATTCTCTTACAGCAAGAATATATGCTAGCACTTTATAAAATATTCTGCTGTACATGCATTATATGCAGTTCTCTACATTGAGTATGCTGCCATCATTGGCTTAATAGAAGCATTATAATCTGAACTCTTCTAACAGCTCATTGGATTTTATTTCTTTTTAATAACCTTAAACCCCACACTTTTTGATTTTGCTTGGCTTCATGTTTTTGGCTTTCATGTTAGCTTGCTTATTCTTTTGCATTGGCAAAGAGCCTCAATGTTTCCTTGCATCAACTGCAAAAGCTATTGGTCCATCAGGGCTTTTATGTGATACCCACAAATTCCTAGGGGTTCACCTTAAAAAACAAAAGAGAACTTCAAGAAACTACTTGTGTGTACTTAATGGGAGATGTAAGAATAAATTCTGATTACAGATAGAAACTCTGACAGTGTTCATTTTCCATCCAAGCCCTTGGTATTATCTCATACCACAAACACTCCTCCCAGACTACAATAACTATTTAATTTTATTTCATTCAATTTTGAGGCATCTAGCTATTGCCCTCATTCTACAGGTTCTCTAAATAATAATGCATATGTTTCTGGGCAAACAGAAGCCCAAAACAAGAAAATGAAAAAAAGAAAGGACAGCTTAGTATTTTCAGGAATGGATGTTCGATTCCACACTGGTTAAGGCTTAAACATCAGAAAACACCAAAACACCTAAAACCTCAAAGACTATGTTCAGAATGTGTATAGCTGTAATCAAGAATTCAGCTGTGATTGTTTTTTTCAGGCTGGGCACGTGGATGGCACCCCAACCAGACCCCTGAAAAGGTCACCTGCTTCAAGTAGTACACTTCATTCACGCGAATTCCAGACTTAATTTCTTTGAACCCCCACCCACCCAGTCTTTCCCTTTATTAAAATTTGCCTTATTTAATTAGCTTAGCTCTCTCCTCCCCTCTTTCTTCTCCATTCCAGGGTCTCTCATTTCATATTCACATTTATACCATTTTGTTAACCCTAATAAATTTAGTTGTAGGGGTGATGATATTAAACCCTCTTTTTTTGAGTCTCACTCCCATTCTCCATTATCAGAAGTCCTCTTCTTTTGAATGTGAGGTCATCATAGCTATGCATCTTTCAGCATATTTTTTCCTTTGGCTTTGATTACAAGTCAGAAATTCCCCTACAAAGCTTCCTATATATGATTTTTAATTTTGTGCTTTGATATTTGCCTTTACTTGTTTTCCTCAGAATGCTTTAGAAATAAGAATTTTTATCAGTAGTGGCTAGAAATAAACTATAAAATATTCCTCTCTCATGTCTAGACACATACTATTTGTAGTAAACTAAATAAAGGAAAAAAAGAAAAACAAAAAAGACCAACCCCTCCAACAAACAAACGAACAAAAAAACCCCCCAAAACAAAAGCAACATAACCAAACAAAATAGAATAAAAAAAATTTAAAAAACAGAACAAAACAAAACAAAAAACACAAAGAAAAACCCCATGGGAACAAGAATACAAATCTTAGTCTTTCTGAAGTGCCTTCTGAAATGCTGTTGACAATGAAGACAGCAGCCTCCTGGGTGGGCAACAACCTGATCTTGTGTCTGTGCTTTAGCCTTCCCAGCAAGCCTGAGCCTGTGGCAGCTTACAACCTGCATGGCATTCTGGATTGGGTTGTGGGTCCTTTTATAATTTTAATATATAGTGCAGCTCTGCCTCATGGAGACTGCAGCAGTGTCCACCTCTGCATGTGAGCAGTCAGGCTCTCAGAATATATGCATGTAGTTACTTTGTAAGGAAATGCCTTATCTCCTCAAACCTCTACAACATGTCACTACTTTGGTAATGAAAGTAACTTTTTTTCCTTTTTTTTTTTTTTTTTTTTTTTTTTTTG
>JAOTQP010000001.1:37973509-37994691 GCA_026413545.1 Cichladusa arquata
ACATTCATGGACAGCTAACAATCAAGAAAAAGACTCTGTCACTTTGAAGTGCTTTGTGTACACATACCTGTTACATTTTGTGCCAGCCAGATAGCTGATAGAGGCAAAAAAAAAAAAAAAAAAACCAAAAAAAACCAAAGCCAAAACCAAAAAACTCCAAAACAGAATGGTGAATTGATTCCATAGAAAATCATCTGAAAGATTTTTATCACCTGTGTGTTCCTGTCAGGGGATGCTACTGCAGCAGTAGTTGCTGGCTGCTCTTGCAGGCGCTGTTGCTCTCATCAGCTCTTGGTACTGGCATTTATCATCCTTCTACCTGGTGTCTAAGCAAGCAGCATGTATTCTGGTTTCTTTGTATAGTTAAACATACAATGTTTATAGCATCACTTTGCTAGAAAATTTTTTGGCCTTTTGTTCATCTTTTATTTTCTTTGATTTGGTTTACAATGGGCTTATATCTTCTTGAGCTGATATGGTGAAAAAATCAAATTTCAAGCTCTTCAGAGGCAGGACACCTGCAGAGACCTGCTTCTTCTGTTGAATTGTTATCACTAATACACAAAAAGATTTGGTTGTTGAGTCATTATCATGAAGATTTTTCTTTTCCTTGGAAATTCTTCTTAGCAAAAATTAGATGAGAAATATGAAGTTGCACTAGCAGTATAATGTCCCTTTTAAAAATTTGTATTCTTGGTTTAATGCTGTGCTATTACACACTTTCATAGGAGGTGCATACCTTAAGGTGTAAAGAAACATACTCAAGTGTCTCATATAATTGAAGGTTCATCTATTCATCCTAACACACAAAGGTAATTCAAATGCATACCAAAGACTGCATTTTTTGTAGCAAACTTTGAGGTAATTTTTAGCTTTAGTTTTAATTTAGAAAGTCTGTCATTGGTCAACAAGTTGTTGCCTTAGATAAGTACAAGAACAAACAGTGGAAGCAGCATGTGCTAAGAAGTTGTAGTGGTGTTTTCCCCGTGGGGATTTTAGAACTTGTTTGAAAACCTTTGACTGTAGTACCTGGACTCAGAGCCTTCCCTCAGGTTCTAACGGGAAAATCCCACACTCAAGTCTACCTACCTCCCATTCAACCTTCCAGCACCTCATTTCAGCTTTTATTTCCACAATGAAGTTAATCATCCCCTGGACACTACAATGGAATTTGAGATAAAACAGTAATTGTCCCACAGTAGCTTTCTTCAATTTCAGCGTCTCTTTTGTGATGCCTGGAGCTGTGAAGGAAGATGCAAGCCCTTGAGGACGGCACTCTACTGCAACTGGAATTACTAATAAGGATGCCTGTATTACCTTTTCCAGTTAGTCATTCTTGGAGACGTCTTTTCAGTAAAAAGGAGGGGATTTGCATGTAGAGAGAGCCTATAAATATTCTTTAATAGATGCAGTTCTGAAGAATTGGAGTTCTTCAGTAATTTGTCAAAACACACCGAATGAAGCGAGGGGTGAGATCATATATATTTTTTTTCTGTAGCAATGACTTATTTGCTCTGGAAATGAAGTTTGGCTATAGACAGAATTGTGTCTCCCTCTCTGCTGCATTATTTGATACATATTAAATTAAGAAGAGCTGTTTTTAACCTGTTATATCTTGGCTGTCACAACTATGCTATCTGTGCTGGTGAAATACAGCTTCTGTGAGCCATTTAGTTTACCAGTACCTATACATTAAAAGATACTTTCCTCTCCTCCCTGTTATTTCTCCTGTGTATAATGTTTTCAGCCTTTTTCATTTCAGTGCCACTTAATGCATTAGCAACTTTTAGAAAAACATGTTATCTTCTGGTATCTCTGGAACAGACTCTCAGATATCTGCCTTTTTTCGCCAGCTATGATGGGTAATATTGAATCTCTTTATGAGGAAGAGATGCTGCACCATTAAGCACAGATTATTCTCCTTCTCTGGTGTCCTGTGGAATAGATAATTTCTCTCTTCAGCCAAATCTGAGAGGGAGAAATGCTTGTTCCTTTTCCCTGTGCATACTGATTGTTCCTCAACACAATGCTCATCAAAACTCCTTTTGTCTAACCACTTTTCTAAACCCAACATCCCTTATAAAAGAATGGAGGAGGTCTCAGTTCCAGTAGGGCAAGGAATATCCCCTATTCCCAGATACAGTTGACTGAGGGATGATCTTGTATCCCAGGACTGCAGCTTTAGTTCCTTCAATGGTCTGTGCTAATACAGCAATCTTGGTAAGATACTGGACAACTACCACTATTGAAGTAGTATTTGGCTACAGGAATACACTCCCTCAGTGATTTGTTTTTGGAAACATAAGGTATAAGGGAGCACCACTGTTCTCATGTAAAACCTAGTAACTGTCATCGCACAAAATGTGTGCAGCAAACTCTGTGGCCTTTTCATAATTCTTCTCCCAAACACTTGGCAAGTAATTCAAACAGAAAAAAAAAAAACCCTGCAAAATCGTGTTGTAATGGTTTTGAAATCGAAACCAGTGAGAGACTCCAAGTCAGAAGTACAATCTAATAGGGAATTAAAAAAAAAAAAAAAAAAAAAAAAAAAAAAGAGAGAGAGAAAAGAAAATATATGCAATAGTATATAAGAAAAGCCACTGACAGAGTCAGAATACAACCTGACACCCTACTATTTAGGGTGGTGGTAGCAGTCCAGAAGAAGTAGTCTTCTCGAAGCAGCGTTCCTGTAGAAATCCTGGCAGTGATTCTGGTAGCTCTTGTCCTCTGGAAACCAGTGGGTAAGGGCTACTTTGGTGTTCCAAATGTCAGTTTTTTATCTAGGTAGGAAAGGCTTAGCTCCTCCCCTGGGTGGAGTATCTCTCAATGGGATGATGTAATTTTATCAGTCATGCAATGGGACTCAATGGTCCATTAACAGAAGATATGTTCCTGGAGGAAGGATGGGTAGATAAAGAAAAGATAAAGAACATTGCCCATCTGGTTATAACAGATGGCCCGTTAGCAGAGGATATCTCTGAGAGATAAGAATCGCCACCCCACCTGGTTTCAGCAGATGGTGATAGAATACATACCTTTGGGCATATCTTTACATTGTAACCTAGGACAGTGTAAGTATAAAGCATATCTTTATAGAGTAAATTTGAGTATTTTTTGACCGTTGCACTAATGAGACAATATAAGCAGTGGGAGAAATAATATTGATATAAAATAATGTTAATGAAACTGCAGAATTTGAAAAAGACAATTTCTTTTTCTCACTGGAAATTTCACAAGATTTGGTACTTAATATTTTTTCCCTGAGGCTATTTTGTGGATTTTGTGTTTGAAATTGTTGGGATGGCAAAGTAAAGCAGGATCTGAGTTGAATGGGTCATTTGAATGGACTTGCTGCTTTGAATTCAGTCCTTATGCAGTGTGTGGTAATTCTAGACTGTTTTTATTACATTGATACTGTTTGAAAATCATGTTTTGAAAAAGATCATGGAAAGAACAATGTTTATATTTGATGGATTATATGGTTCCCATCCTTCCTCGATGGTTCAGCAAATATGATGAATGGACATAACTCCTTCATGAAGTCTTAAAATGTATGATGTAGAATTGGTTTAGATCTCTGTTTTCATTCAATGTCTGTATCCTGTGTTTTGGGGTTTTTTTTAACAGACTTATTGAGTCATGCATTATTTTCCTTCTTTGTGGGAAATGAGCATATTTGTATTATTGTCACAGATAACTTGCTATCAAAATAATCTCACACTTCTGCAGAATTGGCAGGGGGAGTTTTGGAAGGGTGAGACTTTGGAATTGAAACTGTTATTTGCTGACATGTTCAGCTTTATACCAGAATTACACTTTTCAGGGTTTGGTTTGGGGATTTTTTTGTGCGTGTGTGCATGTGTACACAGTTTCAAGTAACATGACGTGTTAAATCTGTGGTGTGCGTCTCCTGGCAGCTACTGTAAAAATTCAGCCCAGAGGCACTGCCCTCATCTCAGCCAGTCTGTCAGTGGAGTTCAGCAATCTCACAGGATGAGCACTAGCAACCTGTTTCCAGGGTGTCTTGTAATTTGTTACAGCTCAATAAATCTCTGCATGAGCAGTAAAATCTGTGCTGTAAATCCATCCATGGAATCAGCTAAGCCTTGCATTTAGAGCAAAGGGTAGTGCTGGGCTTTGCAGTGTGCCTGTGTGCAGGGCTGCTTGGGCCTTCCCACTTTCTTTCTCAGTGGGTAGGTTTGGATCTCTGCCCCAAATCCTCTTGGGTCCTGTAGTTTATCCGGGTACATATAGAGATCACAGGTCCTATAAGCAAGGGAATTCATTCAGTCTAATACTTTTGTATGTATTAATAATAAAGTTGTCAAGAATTCTAACTGCAAAAGAACTAAAATATACAAAGTGGAACTCTGTTAGGTGAATATATAAGTGAAATTGATATTCGTACTTTCCATACTGATAATACACTGTTGTCTTTAGGATTCTTTAGTCTGCTGTCTTCTGTAATTATTGGTCAAATGCTTGGAGAAATAATTAAGACAAATAACTACTGTAAAGTATAGCACTTCTTGAACTTAACTACTTTTAATGAAAAGATGTTTGTTCTTATGAGATCTGGGCTAGAAGGAGCATATACAAAAGACTGAACTCTAAGGATTGACATTGTTCATGTGACAGAATTTACCATTTCAGTAGCAAATAATGAACATGTCTGGAGGTAAGTGAGAAGAATTGGTAAAATCGTGTTATCTCTAGACACAGAAAAGCATTATGCTTACAATACCCAATGGAAATGTAATCTTCCTCTTAAGATATCTCTGTCACTGTGCCTGAAATGTTCTTTTCTGTCAAGAGAGTGTTGTAAGCATAAAGCTTTCACACTGTCAGGGGATGGTATTGCTCCCCAAAAACTGAGCTTTCTGTTTCAAAGGGATGTCGTTAATGTTTTGAAACCTACATTTGCATCTCCTGCGAAAATGGATTTAAAAGACAATGAGAGCCTACTCTAGGATTAGAGAAGGCATTTCCCTTTTTCTTGCTCTGCTGGACTCAGGAGTATAAGAAATTAGTTAGCTCCCAGGTAGAGTGAAAAGCCAAGTGAAGCTAATGGTTTGAAACAAATTTATGTTTTAGAAATCAGCTTTCCTAAGGAAAGGAGAGGAAGGTCAGTAAGTAACTAAAGAAAATTAGTAATATCAGAGTATCACAAAATGCAGTGAAAGGTAAAATGCTAAATTTTAAGATTGTTTCAGATTGTGCCCTCTTTTTTTTTTGTTTTGTTTTTTTGTTTGTTTTTTTTTGTTTGTTTGTTTGTTTGTTTTTTTTCTCTTTTTTTAAATCTTGGAGGGAGGGGCTAATCAATTTGTGCCCACAATAGCAAGACCAGAGTATGGACCGATTCCAAAATTATTCTGACAAAACTGAAATTCTTCTGAGTCCCATGCAAAGGAAATTGAGGCCTGCAATCTCCAACAGCATAGTGTTCTTGGGAATATAGACATGTATTTGTAGCTAGCGTGGAGGATCTTTAAGGAAATTAGAGAAGACCCATATTTAAACTCAAGGTGGATGCCCAACATAGTGCCACAGTATGTATTTCTTGCACTGCCAATTTGAAATTTAAATGAGTAACAGTTTCACACATGTAAGTTATAGACAGAGCCTTTTTTCAGAAGACTGTTGCAATACAAACAGCATATGGCTTGTGCCCTTTGTCACCCTCATTCTAGAAGTGACTGCTTGACACCGACAGTTACAGTGACCGAGGGATGTAAGATCTCCTGCAGTCTGTCACCTTGTGCTAAACTGAGGTTCCAGTGACTCTGGAGAGCTCTGTAAACTCTCTTACTTGGGCAAGAGTAAGTGAAAATAAGCTTTGTTAAGAATCTGCGTTTCTGGAGTCTTTAGTTCTTTGAGGCAATAATTAAGTGATGGTTATAGGAAGAAATTCCTGTGTTGGCATTATTTACTGAGGCAGAAGACATTCAAGGATTTTTGTTTCTAGGATCCCTCTTGTAGCACAGGGGGTCGGTGCATAATCTGAGCAAAGTTTTAGATTGCGCAGGATTTTATCTCTTTTTGACGCTTATCTTCAAGTAATGTCAGATGAATTCATATGAATTTTACCTTTAATAGTGCTTAGAGCCAAAAGTCTTCCTCAGTTATTTATTGTACTAAGCTTGGTGTCCTGACCTAACTCCTTTACAAATACTCCTGTGTTTGCCAGTCAATGATTTGATTTCCCCAGTTTTTCTCCTTGAAGATGGAGCATCTTCAGTGTGACCTTGACTTCTGGCATGCATTCCATATTGGCCTTTTATTGTAATTCTAATAGTGCACATCAAAACCAAAACAATGCCACACTCTTAAACTGGGTACGGTTTTAGTGAAAGTTTTTTTAAATAAATGGGAGCTTTACATTTTTTATGTTTATTAATTTATGCTTTCTGAAGTACTTCAAAGGGGTTATTTCAACCTAATCAATCTAAATTCAAATCACATGCTTCTGTGGTGAGACACAACACATGAAAACAACAGTTTTCTTAACAGTTTCCTTTTTTTGGTTGATTTTTTTTTTCTTTCTTTCTTTTAGAAGTACACAAGGTTTGTTTTTTTTTTCCTCTGCCCCTCAGATATTCATGTTTTCTATTTGGTTGGTTTTCTTTACTAAAGAAGGAAAAGAAGAAAAACCTGCTGAGCATGTGTTGTAAAACCTCTGCCAGATGCATGCAATAGTCAGGAGTAAGAATAGGGGTAAAAGAGGAAATCCTTTTAACTGTTGAAAATGCTAAATCTGTCCTTAAAGAGACTTCTCACAGTGTGACTGCAGGTTTTTGCTTGAGCACCTTAACCCCAAGGCTGTCCTTGCTGTAAATCAGCCCGGAAGGGGATTAGGAAGGGTAGAAAAGTTTTGCAGCTCTTTTATGGTCTGAAACATGGTTGAGCTTGACAATATGACAACACCCACTCTTTAGGTTTTGATTTTCAATTTCCTAAATATTTTTCTTGCAATTACACTTGATTATTTTATACTTGTAGCACTACTGTCAGCATTGATGAAAGATAAAATTTTCCCATTTTATATGAGGACCATTTCCTGTAAGCTGTAGCAATGGTTTTAGGGAACAGGACCTAAAAGTCAGTCTTTGGGGTATGGCCAGCTGTTGTGCAGCTGCCAGTGTCTCCTCTGGCAGTGCTGCCTGCAGGGCTTCAGGGGAGACAGGCTGCATGGTGCAGCTCATTCCCAGGCTGTGACTGGTCCTTGGTCTGTAGAGTACCAACACCGGCCCTGAAGGGAAAATACTTGGATTCTGGAGTTCAAGGCAACAACACACCCTTCCCTGCCTCTAGCTTGTTCCTTAGAAAGATGAGCTGTAGGCACTGCTTGGCATGCTGAAATTAGGACTGCAGGTTCCAAGCTGACTTAAGAGCCAGAAGCTCCAAGGAATATGAGCTCATGTCTCTTGTTAATGGTATTTCCCACTGCTTAGTTTTTGATGACTTGCACTTGGAGCATGAATCTCTTGCTTTATGTCTAATTCTCCTTGGGCATTTTACGCTTGCTCTCAGCCTAGCTCTGGATTTTCTATTCTGCTTTTTGAAAAATACTTTAAAAATTGCACATTATTTAGACATTGCCATTTAGATATACCTTATTTAAGACAGCTGTTTCCTTCAGTGGGTTATTTTTTAAGTCCTTTTATGGATTCAGGCCCAGACATTTTAAAATTTTGGTCTTCTGATGTCTGGTGTTAGAATATTCTCAGCCACTCTGTAGATTTAGTAGCAATAAATTATCTTGAGAGGTTTATGGGAGAGCAAAGAATTGAGTCTGCATCCAAGGCTAGGACTTTAATCAAGGACTCTTTCTTGTGGCATATGGTTTTCTGTGTTGCTCTGCTTGTTCAACTGATGCGTGTCAGTGCACTGCTTTGCAATTAAGCAGGATTCTTCACGTTGTGTTTCTGACACTAGGATTGGATATTTATTTAGCCAAGCTGGTTGCATCAGTAGTCTGACTATTAGGATAAACTAAAAATCAATAGTTACATGACAGTATTTATGTACAAGATCATCCAAATTATTTTCGTTATTTTCGTGATCAACCAGTGCCCTGCCAAAGTTTTTTCCAGCTTTTTTGAGGTGCAGTTTCTTTTTACAGCAGATCAAAACTAACTGTGGGTCTAACCCCTCACCTGGACCCCCAGGGACTTGCAGCTTCAGTCCACTTTGCACTTGTGCAGCAGCAGATAAGTCATATTGATTACTCTTGTGGGTAATTAACTGATGAAAGTGTGGGATCCAGGGGTTCATTAGATCACCAACCTTATCCTGTTTGTCCTCCATCCACATGTTCATGAGATCTGGCAGGAGGCAGAGAAGAAACACGTTTTTGGCAAGAGCATGTGATTAGGTGTAGGCAGGTGTAACATATTGCACCTTCTGCCAGAGAAGGCAGTGATTTAATGTTTGTGTTAAGGCAATATTGAGTGATGTTGTTATTTTTAGAGTCATATTAAGTAAAAGTAGGTAATAATTTTCGAATAACATTTATTAGATCCCATTAATAAATCGATACACCCCCAGCCTAAGCATAGTGCAAACACGTAAGAAAAGGATGATCCATACAGTAGAGCAATGTTATAATCCTAAGTATAGGTTATAATATGTGCTAAAGGAGCTTGAGAAGAAACCAGAAGAGTCAACAACAGTGAATATAAATGCCTTTCATTCACTATTGATGACTGCACGAGCTCTCTCTTAAGGTTAGATTACTGAAATGAGATAGTATAACACATTAATAAGTAGTCAAATCAAAGATTTAACCTGACTTATCCAAGATTAAAAAAAAAATCTACATTACTTCTGTAATGATTTTGGACTTTTAAAAACATTTTTGCTGGCATTATTTTTTCCATATATTCTTGGCATTTTGCTATTGCAGTATAACAACTGCTGCAACACACAAGAAAATTATCTATGTGGCCCATTTGCTGAAGTATGTAGTGTACTTTCAGAAACTACAACATGCTCTTTAGACTTAGTATTTTAAGTGCAATCCTTTTAGTAATAGTTTAACCACAGAGCATGTTTCTGGATAGTACAGGGGAAACACTATGCTTCAGGAAAAGGGAAAAAAACCCAAACTTCCTTCATTTGCTTGCTGCTCAGGGGTCTGTCAGGCCCAGTATCCAGTACCTCAGCTAAGCAGCTGCATATCAGAACACCTTGTAGAATTAACACTGGTTTATTTGTTTTTAATTTCTGAACCATGCCTTATGTCATTTACAAAATGCACAGTATTTTTGAGACCATAAGCCAAAATCACAGTGTGTTTCTACTACATATGCATAGTTTTATCTCAGCTTTCTAAGAAGCTTTGACCTCATGCTCTGTGAATATTAATAAATGTCCCATCACAATTGCATCTTTAATGTTAACATTTTGAATCTGGTAAAACCCCCTATATTTGTAGCAAGTAATGGGAATTTCTGATTCTGATTTCAGGCTTTTTCCTTCAGACCTTCCCTCTCCTGGACAGTATCTTTACAGTATTGGGAAGCCTGTATAATAAAGGGCTTGCAGTTTCCACCTGAGAATATGTCACTGAATCTGATAAAGGTGATCTAAGGTTATTGAATGAACATGAGAAAAGGTCTCAATGAGGAATTGGGCATATTTTACTTATCACAAGGTAGTTAAGTTCATTCACTGCAGCATGAAGAAAGCTGCTTTTTGTTAGAAGGATTGGAGATAAACTTTATTTGGGATGCAAATTCAAAAGAAGTCAGACATCCTAACCACATGGGTACTGAAGCTGTTCTGCAGTATGAAGAGCAGATGTTTTCTTTCTAAGAATTTCAAAAAGAAACATGCCTGTTATCATCTTTCATAAAACTGGTCTTTATTTTTTTGTTGCTTTTTAAAAAAAATTTCTGTTAACCTTCTCTTCAACTTTTGTTCAATCCCAAAAGGGAATGGGTCCTGAATATGCTTTCCCTTGTGCTAATGCAAATATTTTAATCAAAGTATCTTACCTACAAGCAAACAAATATTTTTTATATGTAGTGAGCATCTGCATGTGATGCTGTAGGTATGTAGTAAAATGCCTATTGTATCTATGATATGATAAAATGATAAAATCTAGTTAGTTACCTGGTAGATGTACTGCCACTCTGAAAACAAAAACTAAAGATGTTTTGCTACTGTAATTGCTTTTTGTTCTTTGTTATGGAGAAGGGACTATTGGTTAACGTTATCATTCTCTCCTGCTTTAAAATGGATTTGCATTTAGCTTGTTTTTCTGAAACTTCATATTCCAGGGATAATGACTAGAAAGTAGCACATCATGAGATCAGAGTAATTAGTAGTATGGTTAGAAGTTCAATGTCTCCTACAACCTCTGGACATTTTTTTCCTGACTCAGACTCGGCTGGCAGTGAATAATGTTTTTCTAAATGGTTTATTGCATTAGTGATGGAATGAAATGTGCTTTGCTTGGCTGTTGGGAAGTGGCATGGTCATGGCTAAGTACAAACTAAAGAAAAAAACAGTGGAGCAGTGGAGAGGTGAGGGAAGGACTGCCTCTCAGATACCAGTACTGCATGGCTCTTTGAAGAAAAACCTTTTAGGGCTGATACTTAACACCCCCACTAACCTGTATTCTTTTGTAACTTTAAATCATATAAGACATTGAACATACCTGTGATATTTGGGAGAAATAGAGGTTTTATGCCTTGGCCCAGGCTACACCAGAAGGGATGGAAAATAATTGCAAACTTTTTCCACACCCCAAACATTTTGGCATTGTTTTCTGAATGTTTATTATCAGCTTTACTTCTAAAAGAAAAGCCCAGTGCATGGTCCTTTGTTCCTACATCTTCTGGTGAGAGCCTTGGACTGGCACAAATCCTTGAGCAGTAAACAGAGCTGGAGAATTTCTTCAGGTTACAATCTGGTGGGACTGACAGGTCCAGGTTAAACCTTGCAAAGTCTTCTCTGCCACAAGTACTTCATTAAACTTCATTAAAATATTAACAGTGAAGACAAACAAACAAACAAGCAAACAAACAAACAAAATCTCCCTTGATACACAGGTCCTATGATAAGCCCTTTATTGGTTAGTAAAAGTCTCTTTACAAAGATCCTGACAGGAATCTTTCTTCAGTGAATTGCTACATCATCAATGTGAAAATGAAGCCTTTTCCCAGCTGCTTTAAAATGTCAGGAAATTGTTGGCAGGTACAGCAAAGAGCTGAAGCACTCTTCCTTCTCTCAGCAGGCTGCCAGCATTGAGGACTGTTGGGGAGGAAGTTTCCCTAGGTAGTAATAAATATAATAATAAAGTTCCTGATGGCTGCTGTCTGACAAAGAAATGTTCTTTTTTGCTCTGTTTTGGTGACAGAAATAAAAAGGAAGAAAACAAAGAGTTCCAGTAATCCATTTCCTGAAAAAGTCAAACTCATAAATACCCACATCATGGATACTAACTTCCCCTTCATACTTTGCACAAAAGTGAAGCCTGTGATGCCTCTTGCTTCTTTATGTTTTGGCTCCTTAACAGTAGGAGAGCAGATGTGAGGTGTGGTGGCAGCTTTTCTCAGTAGAGTAAGTTCTACATCAATTTCTTGTATGAATATAGCTGAATATCTTTTTATTTCTTGAGGACTGTAGTTGCATAATTAACTTTTGCCTGTGTAGTAGGGAAGCAGGGATTTTGTATAGTGTCTACTTGTTCTTCTCCTTGTTTGACAGGCTTTGGAAAAATAGTCAAATCTATTTTTAAATTTTTGTTTGTTTGTTTCTTTGTTTTTGATTCTGAGAGCGTGCTACCTCTCCTTGGTTATGGATTGATTTGGGTGTATGTATTATGTTTAACCTTCTTCCAGATGCCAGCAGTAAAGCTAACCAAGTTCAGGCTTGCTAGAACTCTTCTAAACTTAAACCCAAGTGGCAAAGAGCTTTTCCCAAAGCTGCCTGTGGTCATTTTTGGTACTGGGAGTTAAAACAGAACCTCTTTGAATGTCTCACTTTCATTTCAACCTAATTAATGTATTCACTAAGGTGCGGAAAGAGGAAAAGGAAAACTTCTTACTTGAAGGGTGAAGTAGGAGAAAATGGAATGTGAGGAAAACATCAACCAAATATATAACAAAAAAAGCCAAATGTTGCTTATATTCAGGAATCTAGCTTGCTTCATAGATACAACTAAATTCTTTGGTCTCATTGAATCACAAAATAAATAAACCTCTTTGGCAGGTTCTTGGCAGTTAAAGGCAGCATCCCACACTTCCCTTCCCACTCTTTGTGCTCTTGCACCACCAATCACCACGGAAGGTGCAACAGGCATTTGTGAATTTTTTGCAGCATTTATGAATTTTTGCAGCATTTCTAATCTGGCTCCCATAGGCTTATTCCCATATATTTATTATTAAAATAACTAGATAGAAACAAGAATAATATTTATTTGTCCTCTGGACAAAGTGTCTAGTCAGTGCCCTTTACTGTGAGGGCAGATCCTTTATGAGTTTAAACTGGAGGCTGGTGTGACAGTCTGGCTTGTCCTGCAGAGTCCCTCCCACCAGCTGATTGTGTTGTGCACTAAATGCTCTTATATGATGTTATTACCTGAACTTACAGCTTGAAGTTGGTCAGCAATGGAATGGACTCGTCATCCTCTTTTTCCTTTGATTACTGAAAAAAAAAAAAAAGGAATGAATTGTCTCAGATCAAGGTGACCCACTTGTCTATTCCTGGCCTGTTGCAGCAGTCTGCAGTATTGCACATACAGTCAGAGCTTGGATTCCTAGTAGTACTACAAAATGTGAATGTGAATGTCTTGTCTCTGAGTTACCTCAGTCACATCCAAACTAGTGCCAGTGAGATGATTACTTCCTCTTAGAGAGGGAGCCTCATTCAGTCCCCCTAAACTTTGTAGCACCAGACCTCACTCAGATCAAAAGCGATCTATTTTGATCTATAAACAGGATTGTATATCCAGGTTTCTCTCTGAGGCTGTTTAGGAGTTTGAAGTTTCCTGAGAAATTCCCTTGAGACCAAAGGGACAAAGTTTTCCTTTAACATTTCCCTTCCTGCTTTAAGGAACAGAGGTGAGTATGCTGCGAAAGCAAATAATTTCTCCTGAGCACATTGTAAAGGAAAATGATGCAGAAAAATAGTCTGTAAAATACAGTGTGTTTTCAGTCTATAAATAAGGCTTTTCATGGGGGAAATAGAAAAACATGTCTCATGATTCCATGAGACAAAGAAGAAAATAAGCTCATGGCCTTGTTTGCTAAATTTAAAAAAGAAGATTGGTAGAAAGCCTTTCCAAACTGAACTGGGGGGCAGATCTTTGTAAGGATTTGGAGGATTGCTTCCTGACCTGCTGCTGCTTCAGTAATTTCACATAATTTATTTCAACATAAATAGCTTCTCCTCCTGTATGAAGTCTCATTTCTTGCACAGTTCCTTTTTCTTAACAGTATAATCAAACTAATTGTGACAAGCAGTGTATTTGTATAAATATTTAAATGCGAAGCATGAGGATTGAATTTTTTATTCTGCAAATGTAAGCTTAACACAACTATCTATGGAAACCATCTCATTCTCATATGGTTGTGCAGTATGGTCATGCATGTTCTCTGCTCATTTCCATGTTTAATGTTGCAAATGGCTCAGATAAATGAGGTTATTTGCATATAAGCTAAACAAGATGCAAGAAGAAACAAAACACAGGAGGTACCTTGGTCTAGCACATGCAAAAACTAGTTCTCTTTCCAAATGCAACCATCAAGGGACCCTAGATTCCTGAAAATGGGTTAACAAAGGTACAGATGATGTCATTCACTGTCCAATCCTGTCTCATGCATGAAGAGGCATGTGTTCTGACCACATTTTTCTCTTGTCTGATTTTGTGACTTGCAGTACTTCTGCATCTCCCTCTTCTGAGGAGGAGCAGAGCTGTATGTAATAGTGCATCCCACTGCCTAGATGAGTTACTGCTCTTTAGGGAGAAAAAGAGTGCTCAGCATGAAAAGGATATCACACCAGAAACCACACAAACCCAGTCAGTGGGTGACTGGTAGAGACTCTTGCTTGGCTGCATGCATTAAAGGGTGGCTTAACAGTGCAGAAATATTCCTCCCTTGCACTTTCCATCCCAAGACTTGGATCAGCTGCAGCAGAGGTTACATTGCAGCTGCTGCCATCCCAGCAGCACAGGTTACACTGCAGCTGCTGCCATCCCAGCAGCACACGTTACACTGCAGCTGCTGCTGCCATCCCAGCAGCACAGGTTACACTGCAGCTGCTGCTGCCATCCCAGCAGCACAGGTTACACTGCAGCTGCTGCCATCCCAGCAGCACAGGTTACACTGCAGCTGCTGCCATCCCAGCAGCAGAGGTTACACTGCAACTGCTGCTGCCATCCCAGCAGCACAGGTTACACTGCAACTGCTGCTGCCATCCCAGCAGCACAGGTTACACTGCAGCTGCTGCCATCCCAGCAGCACAGGTTACACTGCAGCTGATGCTGCTCCCCTGGGCTTCAGCCACAGAGCTAGAAGCTTTTTCAGCAGCCGTGCTTCAGAAGAGAGACAAGGAAGAGCAGACTAGAAAGCAGGTTTGAGAGGGGAATAGAGTTGGTGGCATAGGTATGAATCAGTGTTTGGCATGCTTATTTTCGCATTCATTGGGTACTGCAGCAATAGGGTCAGTATCTCTAGACTGTACCTTGTGCCTCCTTACCTTACACTCTAATTTACTGGGGTCAGGGAAAAAAAAACTCAAGGGTATTAATCAGTAAGCTGAAACTAGTTAACTACAGACAGTATACTCCAAACTCAGAAGGAGCAGTAGAGTAAGGGTTTCCCAGCCCTGTCCCTCCAATTCCCCATGTACCTTCCTTTAAAAGGTATGGGAGCATTTGGGGAGAATGTTCACCTCCTGCTGTTGGCCCTTGGTGCTGATATCATCTGCAGCAAGTTTGAGGAACACTTTTACTTTTTCACCTCTTCTCTGTAGAACAGATCTGCAGCAAAAATTATTCTCTTCTGCTTTTGAAGACACCTTATTATGAAGAATTTCTTGTTTAAATTATTCAGGATGTCAGCACTATTTCACACAGGTTTGCTGGTTGATGTTAACATTGGGAGTTTTCAGTGGGAGGTGAAGTATAATCCCAAGGAATTATGCTACAGAAACCAGAGGGTAGACACCAATCCCTTCTGAGCTTCTTTTTTTAAACTTCTATTTTTATTTTCTCTGTATAAAATCTGCACTGATTCTCAGCTATCTTGGTCGGAGACCTAGAGAAGCCAATTTGGCTGAGCTCAGCTTGTTGTGGGACTGCTGTTTTATTCACAAGCAGACAGGTGTTGCTACAATCTTACTCTTTGATCCCCAGAAACCTGTCCTAGTGCTTGTACTCAGATCAAGTATTGAACACAGGAATTATTTCTAATTAGCTTTTTCTCCAATATCTCGCTTCTGTCAAAAATCAAGTTTTACCAAAATCAAGCATGTCTCCAAACTTTTGACAGGGCTTTCTAGGACCTAATTAATTTTTTTAAATGAGACAAATGTCTCTTGGAATAAGTGACATTGCAGTGTTCAGGCTATTTCTTTGATGTGTTTGTGTTAGGTGTACACTGGTGCAGTGCCTTTCTGGCTCGTGCTTTTGGTGGAGAGGAGGCTTTTTTACAAGATATCAAAACTCTAAGAAGTCGAGGGAAAAAACTTTCAAAACATTTTTGTGAATGTTTTTATTGTTTATCCAGCTCTGCCTGTGTCCTTCAGATGATTTTATTCTCTGAAAAGAAATTGTCTCACTATTTCTAGAGTTGCTTCGTCTTGATGACATAATTTACTCAGTTTAGCAGAACTGCAAAAGTCTAAATTAGCAAACCACAGTGCTCTGGTGCTAGAGCTAAATCAACAAATAGTGTTTTCAGTGAAGCATTGCTACTTTATTTTTTGTCCAAGGTTTCTTTCACTGGCAGGACGTCAATGAGGAAAGGAGAGCTATTCAATGTACAAATCAGAGCAAAGCTAAAATGTTACTGTATTGCAGTTTGGGAGCGCCTTTATTTCTCTCTGCTATGGGTGCTGATCATTTCACACGTGAAGAAAATCCAGCTCGGGCTTGGTGATTTAACTTCTCTTAAAGGAAATACCTGCTTCAGTCACGTGTTGTAAGGGGATGCTTTACAACACCCACAGCAACATTTTGGGGATGTTGAGAGAGCATGAGCATGTGCTGAGCACCCCATGCAGAAGGCTGCAGCAAGAAGGGCGTTGGCAGCGCCTGGCCAAAGCTTTCTGAAGCCCTTTTGGTTTTTCTTTTCTCATTAGGGCCAAAGACAGACACCTCCTTACCTGGACAGAGCAGAACACCTCTGGGTTACCCCCCTTATTTTTTTGTGCTGCTTTGCAGGTATAAAGCAACCAAACAGCCTTTTTATGGATTTTTCATTAAACAATTAACATTTTCTGCTATTAAATTCCTATCTAGCTGAAAAATATTTTCATTAAGATTGTGTAGAAATCAGATATTTGTCTTGTGTGATGGGACAAGAAAACTACTGTGAAACTCTGCAATGCAAAGCTACATAGTGAAATGGGAAGTGCTCTGCTGGATCCTTAAATGAGAGCATAATTTTGTCCATAATGCTGAAGTAGTACAATTTACTTGAAGATCTCAGTTACATACAAAGAAAACCCAACAAACCAACTGATATTTCTGCTTAATTTATACCAAAATTTTCGATAGGTACCCTATAAAAAATGGTTCCAAAGTAAACTGGCACTACTCTTCTTTTAAAGAACTATAAAATTAAATAAAAGATATGAAGGTACAAAGGTCATTTTGATGGCTTCCAGAAGAAAACTCTGACTGACCAATTAGCCTGTTTACACAGCATCTTTCTCCTCTGGGCTGCAGCTTGTCTCAAGCCACTTAGAGATTATGGCTGCCCAGAGCAGCAGTCTGTGGGTTTTCTCACTTCTTTTATCTCACTTCTTAAAATTGAGGAACTGCTAACTTCAGCTGGGTCTGGAGGTGCATGAATGATGATTGGCACACGTTTTTCAATAGGAAGGAGGAGGTTAGGAAAATATGACACAAGCTTTGGAGGGCGTAGCTTTTGTGGGTTGTGTACTGCTATCCTCCCATCTGTTTTTAGCTCAGTTCAGTGACAGTCCCTCGAGGGAAGGAAGCTTCTTACTTTTATAAAAAATGAGGATATTTTTGTATCCCATAATTTTAAAAAATTGTTATGCCTTACATTATTATATTTCCCTTTTGTGTTGCATATTCAATCTCTTGACAAAAAAAATACAAAATTCTTCCCTGCTAGAAGCCCAACTGATAAACTAGTTCAGCTTGGGAATTTCAAGATATATTTTCTTTTAAAACAAATCAGATTTTCAAGCTTTCTCTAGAGTAAGGAAATAATTCCATAATACAACAACATGCTCTATAACATCAAAAAGAAATCTGTAAACTACCATATTATGGGAAATTAAACTGAAGGTGTAGGTGACAAGGCAAATATATAATAGGTGGAAGCTTATATATTATTATATGCCATGACATCATGACTGGTTATGTTAAAGTAAATTATAACAATGGAGAAATGTTGCAGGAAGCCTTGAAAGCAGGCAAGGTTTTTGGGGGAGGATGAAGAAAACCGGAAAATAAACTAAGCCTGTTTTGGGGGATTGCTGGTGAAGAGCAGTTGTCTTACTCAAATGTTAATATTTTCTTCATCATACCAAGAATGCATCATCTTTACTTGAAGCACTGTTGGGACATTTTGCCATCTTTTAGGGCAGCTTGCAAAACTGCAAGATTGAGTTCTTTATGCTATATTGACATATTATGTGACTGTTTCTCAAATGGCAAAAATTGACACAGTCAGAATTTAGCATCTGGTCCAGGCCATTTCTTTATCTTGCAATGTTAAACCAACATATACCTGTCAAATCTTCCAAAATATTTCAGATTCAGATTTTTTTTTTTAAATCGTAACTATACTGAAATTCTGAAAGGCTGTTTTATTTTCCTAAAAGTAGATGAAAAATGACAAAGTTCTGAAATTTAAAGTACTTATTTATATACAGTGTTTTTAGTATACATTTCATTAATTTCATAGAATATATTCTATGTACGAGTGATTGCTGATGTGACTGACATTACCTAGACTCTTAAGGAATAGAAAATAATGAGAATAAATTAATTTAGGAAAAGTGAGTGACTGGAGCAGTGAGACACTCTAGCAAAGATTATGTGCATAGCAAGTAGTTCAGTTAACATATGAGCTCTGGCATATCAGAACTTCTGACTGATATTGGTTTGAATAATGACATTATCAAGCGTGATGGAGAAAAGACAGAAATAATAAATTGTTTTGTTTTAAGGAAAGCTGAGAAAGCTGAGTGCACTAGTGCCACATTACCTACTTAAGAAGTCAGAGGGGAAGTTAAACACCAGCTAAAAAACAAAGAGTATTTTTCTACCTGCAGATTTGGTAATTTATACTAAAGATATTCAGAAGAACTGACCACAAAGTTCTGAGTCAGTGACAAAGTTAAAAAATTCTGATATTAATGATACATACATGACAGCTGGAAAATGCAATGGGTCAGTACATTTTTTTTCTTTTTAAACTAAGAATAGACTGATAGAGAACACTGCAACCAGCTTAGTTTGTTATCAGAGCTTGAAGACACCACAGGATATGCAGTGACTAAGATATCAGAGGGTGAAACTTACTTGAGTCAGTGAGCATAATTTTATGAAGAATGGGACCTGTCACAAAAACATCAGTGACACCATGTCATGCAGATATGACAGTGCTGCCTCCTGACAGTATTTCAGAGCTTTTGTAAGGCTCTTGATTCAGTATCACCTGTATTTGGATTTTAACAGTCCCATGATGCAATGGTTCGATCCCTTGATTAAGAGTTGTAATTTAATGGGCCGTCTTAAAAATACAGTGGGTATTTTCTACATTGCTTAAACTCATTATTATAACCTCAGCTAGTTTTCCTTTAATGACAGAGTTTAATATTGAGGCCCCTGAGGCAGAGAAACAGAAGCTTGGAGTCTTTCTGCATTTAATCAATGTTTTTTGAAAGCCTGAAGCTGATGGTGTATATGTTATATCAATTTGTAATTAAATATTAAAAGGAAAAAAATTAAGGTTTTGCAACAATTCAATATTATGTTAGATAATATTAATATTATATAACTGGTAATAGCTATTAGAGATTTATTGGAAATCAGTTCTTAGTTTCAGTTCTGCATTCTGGTCAAAATTTCCTATTACATATGAAGTCAACCAGAAATCTTAAGTGAAGACTTATTCAAGACTTTCTTCTATTTGTCAAAATACCTGTTATATTGACATACCTTTCATTGCAAACTGCAAGAGTTGACATTTGGATGTACTTTGTCAAGTGAACACTCTTAACATCCTTGGTGTGTTGACACAAGTGGCTTGACTGTGAATGGAGGAAAAGCAGTACAGAGAACATCCTTCCCTTTCTTACAGAAAAACACAGAGGCCAGGAAGTGACACTGAGTGCTTGATCTTGGTGTTTTCCCACACTCTGAGCCGCTGCTTGGGAACCTGGTTGGTCAGCTATTCATAAAACCTTTTCAAGTTTCTAGTGTAAGATGGAAGGTGAGATAATAAAATGGGAACATAGTTTATATGACTTATTAATAGGTTGAGGATTCATTTGTAGGATACTGCTCTGTATATTTCTGAAAAAACATAGATTAGTGTAGAAAAAATAATTTTTTTCTCAGCATTTTCTATACAATAGTAGCCTGTTGCACTCCTTTTCCCCATGCATCAATCATCTTAGAATATTTTTATTTTACATCCATACTGTATATGTTTAGGAACTGCATAACAAATGATCAGTATGGATTCTTGTTTATAGTGCACCAGCTGGTAGGATTTATGAAGGTCTGCTTGATCTGCATTGATTTGTAAAACAGTGACTTCATTCTGTCATGCTGCTTAATCTTCAAGGTGTTACTATCATATGCAAAAGGTACAAACAGATTTCAGGGTAGTGACACACTTCAGTAATATGTCTGTTACTTGTTTGGTATTCTAAATAGCCTTTTTGTTGAAAGGTTTTAAGACTTAGTACAGAAACCCCTTGTGGACCACCACAGATTCACATGATGCTGAAGAATAACAGACTAACAGGAAGATACTGGCAAAGACAAAAACTCTTATTAAAACTGAACAAGAGCATTGCACCAATATTTGTGATCTGTGGTATAAGAACCTGTTGGACTTATCCTTTGCTCACTGAAAACAAAAAGTTTCAACAGATGTATCTATGCTTCAGAGATTTCTTGAATCTGAAATGTCATCTCTGACAGTCAAACTTCAGAGAGGAAAGATTTATTAAAATATTTTGGGTGAATCACTAAGTAAAATCTCTGACTATATCCACAGCAATGAAAGCATGGTTATTTACCTCCTCTTTCATTCTTTTGTTGTTCACCTCTAGTGCTTGGCAAAAATCTGAAATAATGTTGATAAAATCACAGATGAGTTGGAAAATGCCATCTGGGTCACCCTGAAACGTGGATCATACAATCTGGAGGTCCTTGAAGGAGGTCATGCACTCGAAAGAGGCAGGAAACTCTCCTGACCTGAGCAGGTCCAGCCTGCCCCAGCTGCTCCCAAGTGCCAGAGTGGCTTTTGTCAGCTGCCTGCCTACCTCTGTCATGCTTTCTTCAAATGCTTGAGTCAGTCAGAGGGTGAGAGAAAGAAGTGACTCAGGAATCTCACCTCAAGCACAGTCCTTTTGAGAGGTTAGGGCATCCCCGTGTCATCCACAGCCCTGAGGGTGAGACAGGTATCTTTTGGCCTCTGCTCTCCAAACATTCATGTTCTTTAACTTGCAGAGATTTCTCAGGAGATTATGCTAGTTAGTAGACTCAGATGTTGTATGAAGGTGGATATATTTATCTATTTCAAATATGTAATGTAATAACAATTGAATTCCAGAATGCAGTTCTATTTCAAAATACTCAAGGTTAAATTCAGAATTTCATTGGAATATGTAGATTCTTCGTACGATTTTTAAAACTTCTAGTTTTTAAGGATAATTTTTTTCCTTAGGATTCAATTAATGTACAAAACTAAAGGTGGTCCATGAACAGGGTGGTGAGCAGGGGAGAGTTGGAG
>JAOTQP010000001.1:37998741-38011701 GCA_026413545.1 Cichladusa arquata
ATAGAGTATTTATTTATTCTTATTAGTAGACTATCTCTATTTCCTTCCTTCCATCCACTCAAAAGTAATTCAGAGTACAATTAAAAGCATTTGACTCCCCTTTGTGTGTTGTTTAGCAATAAATTAATTAATTTTCCCAGTACCTGTGTCAGTTAACTATTTTAAATTCAAAGCTGAAACTCAGCCAAAGCACCTCAGCTTCTTTTCTTTGAGAAGAGAATGAATGGGGAGCTTTTTCCTCACTAATAAAATTAAAAAGAGATTGTAGCTGTTTTCTCATTTCAAATCCCCAAGTCACTACTGAGAATGAAGTAATTTGGTAGTACTGGTATAACAAGTGAGGGAAAAATTGTTAGTATTGCGGAGGTTTCTTTGGGTCATAGGTAGCAAGAGGACATGGAGTCTGGAGTTTTTGTGGGGTTTTGTTTGTTGTTTTGTTTTTTCTTACTTATTTTAATTAGCATTGACAGCACCTGCTTAGCACTGAAATCTAGTTTGGCCACTGCTGTGTCAGGATGACCTCAGTCAGGACTGGCCTGTAAAAATCTTACAGAATGTCCCTTGCAGTCGTGTCTCCAGCTGCATGCTGCTAACAGACACCAACACTGACCTCCTTCTGCTTTAGTAGGTCTCATTGATATGATTTATTCCTAAGCACCCTTGCTTCATGAAAGTGGTCTTGGGTGACCCCTGGTCGGTCACCACTCCTCCAAAAAAATCACCTCAGTGAATCCTGCAGGGTTCCTAGGCACATTTGGTGTGTGGGGCACTGTACCACTAGAGCCAATTGGAGTTTCACTGCAAGACTGTGAGGCACTGGGACACGCTCATAGCTTCTAGACAGAGATGAGGAGTAGCCACAGAGTTGCTGATGACATCTTGCAGAACCAGTGCAGTGTGAAAGCTACAATTATTTCTGTGTGCTGGTAAGAAATCCTCGTGAGTATCTGCTTCCTGCAGCACCCAGGGCCTTCTGTCTCCAGTGACACATCTGCTGTCCTGGCTGCCGAGGCTCCCATGAAACTTCCTCTGTGGACACCAGAGCATTTCATTGCCCTGCAGAATGAATTGTGCAGCCAGCAGAGTTTCCTCGTGAAACCTCATTGTGTTACAGAACTGACACCAGCCCATTGCAAGTTGCAGGAACAGCTGCAATATTTAAATTCAAATACTACTTGATATCAAATTTTCAAGGGAATGAAAAAAGTTGCCAGCTTTCATTATTAACAATTTCTTGTATTTCTCTCTTTTCCTGATGAAGAATTTTGTCACAGTAACACAGAACTACCGTGCATTTTATTTTAACAACTGAGAGTGCAAATTTGTAATCAATGAGAATGAAGGTTAAAGTGTCAGCAGTAAGGTCTCCACTGCAAAACCTGACCACTGAAAGAAAAAGAGAAATTTTATTTTTTTATGGTTAAGCCTTCTTTTGCCCCAATTCCAGGTTTTCTGGTGATAAAGCAGTATGTATTTATAAGGCAGTAATAACCCTCTACTTAATGGCAGAATATACTTGAAGAAAAAGATGATTTATTATTAATACATTTTCTAATGAGCTGTATTCCATAGGGAAATTGAGCCTAGAAATGTGAACAATTGATAAAAGACTTTTATTTTCTCTATCATAGAAGAAAAATGAAATATGTATGTAAAAGACATAAAAATGGGACTAGTTTAAAAATAGGGTGATTTTGTGTGAAGGCATTTGCTTCCTCCCTCTGCTGTTTATTTTATTTTAGGATGTGTTCCACAGTTTTCACCCTCACCTTCTGGAATTTGTACATCTCTTTAAAGCAAATTGTTGTAAAGCATATTTAGTGTCTCAAGTATTAGTACCAAGCTACATTATTCATGGAAATTTCTGCTAGCATCCAGTAAGTGATTTAAAGGAATACTACCTCAAATAAAATCTTCTCATTTAAAAATAGCACATTTCAAGTTTTTATTATTTTATTTTATTGCATTTTGATCAGGTTTTGTCATCTCAGGGGGTTACTGGTGGGTTTTTGTTCGTTGTCTTTTGTTTTGAGAGAAGAGAAACATCTGTGGCCAACCAATTGGGAAGAACTGCACAGCTCTCCCTGTGCAGACCTTTCTCTAAAGCTCATTTGGATGTATTTGGACCCTTTCAGTGTTGGTTTTGGTTGGGATGTTGGCCAATGGGATGTACACATGGCAGTGTCCATCTCTTGTTTTATTAGTGTCATATTCTTTGTGACCAGGTTTTTTTTTTATTATTTGATTATTTCTATTGAACTGACTTAGTCTGTTTTGCTAAAAGCAACACTGACTTTTGCTATTCTAAAGCAAATATGTCTTGTAAACAGGCTCCTGATGGACCTTAAAATATACTAGCATGTGATCAGCTGCAGGACTCTCATTGCTGGCACACTGTGGGAGCAGGATTGTCCTTTGTGTGTGCTCCTTGTGCTTCCTGGTTCAGACTTGTGCTGAGAGGAGGAGGGAGAGGCAGGCTGAGGTCCTCTTGCTTCCCTGCTGCCACACCTGGCACCCAGGCTCCTGCCATGTGATGGCTTCTGCAGAGATCAGAGCTGTGCTCACTTTTTGCCTAGATGGGAATTTACAATTTGGGATTGATCATCTGGATTATATTGATATGGTCAATATAGGCAGGTATGTAGGCAGCAATTTGTAGCATGTTCAAATTTACTTGTTCAAACCAAAGGTCCATCCAGCTGTGTTTGCCATCACTCAGTAATAGATAATTGGAAAACAGTAAGAACAGGGTGAGCATGTAGGGATCCTTTTTCCATAAAGTAGTTTTCCACTAGGAGGTTTAGGCACTGCCTGAGTTGGAGGCAATATACCTTTATAATTTGACTCAGAAATTTTTCCTGAGAGCTGGTCAAATCAATTTTCAAGTCTGTTGATGCCTTGATTCATGTACAGAATTCAGTGGCAAAGAGCTTGACCCTGAGATTCTGTTTCTTTCATGCCTGTCCTCTCACAGCTTCAGCTGGTGTCAGAGTTCTCATGCACTTGCTCTCCTTATATGTTCTCTGTGGCACTTCTGAGATTACAGAAAACTCTTATCCTCCCCAGTGACAGTAGCATTGCCCTCAATGCTGATCCTACTTTATGCAACATTTCTAGGTAAAACAATTAAAATGTTGGGGTTTTTTCTGGCATTTCCCAATATTTTTCAACAAAATCTATTCTGAACATTTTCCTGAAATCCAGAACGTGTTATGGGAATGGAAGCAACCAATGTCTGAGTTTGGGGATATTTTTTTTTTCCTTTCCTGTATTAACTGTTTCCTGGATCTGACTAATACGTTTTCTTTAAAAGAAAAAACACAAGCATTATCATATTCCACCAATCCACCCAACCTCACCCCTACCCTGCCTCCCCAAAACCAAAGAAAACTGGGTATCCATTCCAAGAAAATCTTCCTAAATTTCCTTTTCCTTTCATGGAAGCTAAATTTTTGGCTGCACTATTAAGAAAAAATAAAATATTGGCTTTACTTTAGTAGTTCTACATGTATGTATGAGAGTGCATGAATAATAACAATTTTTTTCAGCAGTTGCTATGGAAAACAGTTTTGTGTGGTGAATCATTCCTTGACTTTTGTTGAATAAAGTCATCCTACTTATTTTATAATAATTTTAATTACATGTATTTGTTGAAAATTAAAATGTTAAGAAGTAAGACGTATGTTAAAGTGAATACACTTTAAAGAAGATGCTTTTTTTGTTGTCCATTGGATAATGTGTGATATTTTTAATGCTACTCTATAAAAGAAAAGCTATCACAGAATAGCAGGTTGGAACGAACCTTACAGATCGTCTGGTCCAAATTTCTTGGTGAAAGCACAGTCTAGACAAGATGGCCCAGGACCCTGTCCAGGCAAATCTTAAAAGTGCCCAGTTTTGGGGAATCCACCACTTCCCTAGGGAAACTGTTCCAATGGCTGATTGTTCTCAATGTCAAAAATGTTCTTCTTCTGTCCAATTAGAATGTCCCCAGGGGTAATTTGTACCCATTCCCTTTCAGCTTTTCCATGTGACTACTTGCAAAAAGGGAGTCTCCACCTTCCTTTTAGTCATCCTTTAAATAATGGAATATGGGAATGGGTCTCCCCTAAGAATTCCCTTCTCAAGGCTGAGCAGCCCCAGTTCTCAGCCTTTCCTCATATGGCAGGCTTCCCAGTCCTCTGATCATCCTTGGTGGAAAACCCTCTGAAGTATAAGTGGTATGTAGGAACACTTGGGAGGGGTGGTTTCCCTGTCCATAGGACATGTTAGAATTTAAATTCATTCTGTTCTGCAGCACAGCTGAATGACTGGAGATGAGCTAACAGGCACGTGCATATGTCTCAGAATAGCTAATCATCCAGTTAAGACCTAACTGCAATTTGTTTGCCATTTTACTATATTTAGTCATTGGACCAAAAAAAAAAAAGCCTGGTAATCAAAATTCACTGGGGTATGGAGACCAAGGTTAAAAGGTTTTGCATCAAGTCGATATTATATGGGGTCTCCATATACCAAGTGTTGCACTTACTGGGGATGTGATTTAAATATTACTTCTCCAGGCTTCCTTTTTTCCCCATTTTTTTTCCTTTCCACTTCCCATTAAAAAAAAAATAATAATCCATTCCTGTGAAAAGTGACAAATATATTCCAGCCAAATATTTAGATTTGGCAAATGATTATTTTGACATCTGCTCCATATCTCTCTGTTTTTTAAAATTTATTTTAAAAAGACAATATCACCCTTAACTTAATGAAGAAATTGCTGATAGGCTACTTTTAGACTACTAAGTGAAATACACAGGTAGTAGGAGAAAACTTGTAATTTCAATTAACATTTCTGAACAGAAGCTAAAATAGTTTAAATAAACAGTAATTAAATAAACGGTGGAAAGTTGTCATAGCAGACTAGTGTTTTGCAAGTCAATTTATGGTAAATAAATATTTAAGTCTTTATTAATTATTTTTTTTGTTCCACATCAACTCCCTTTACTGATTTTAACATCAAATCTGATATATATAGAGAAAGGATATATATATAGAGAGAAAGGACAATTAAGCCAAAATCTGACATAGCCATCTTCACACCTTTTCATTTCCCTATAAACAGGGAGTTTTTTTAAAAGTTCTTTCATGAAAACCTTGATATTTGCAGCTGGAATTAAATATAAGGACTGTTAAAAGAAAGTCATATTCATTTTGGCTTGTTAATTCTTTTTTTAACTCATGTATATTATAACAAATGCAGTAAATTATCCAATTAGGAATTTTAAATTGTCCTAGCACTTGTGAAAGAGAAGCTACAATGATGAAAGATGAACATGCACGTGAATAAAACAAAATGTTCCTGGCTGTATTAGATGCAGTTCAGCATGTGAACTGCAGAAAGCCTGTGACTTAATATCATCTAAAGGATAAACTAAATCCAGGTCTTGAAAGATGTTAGTCTCTGACTTACCCCCCTACTTAGGTAATAACTGTTCTTCATTATCAGAAAAAAAAATAGGCAAATGAATCACATATAATTTCCATTTGAATATTTTCTTTTCACATTTTAGCCTTTTTTTGCATTTTCTTCGGTGTCCTTTTTCAATGTAATAAATGAAATTAAGAGATAACAACAAAAAATATTGCCTCCACTATTTGCTACCTGTCTGGAATCTGAATATATTTGTCTTCACCTGAATTATCTATGTAAAGCTGCAGGATGCTTTTCCTACCCATGCAAAACCTATCGAGCCTTTCCTTTATGAGTCCTAAAAGTTACAAATAATTTGTAAGGAATAGAGAACTGAGACTGGAACTCTGAGCCTTATGCCTTCTAATTTCGTGCCCTTCATGATGTTATTCACATTATTCTTGTTTCAGATAGAGCTCCTCTAGCTCATTTATTTTTCTCTTGTTAACAGGAGGAAAAACTTTTTGTGATAATTAGTGATGCATGGTTTCAAGTCCTCAAATAGGATATATCTCAGAGGTCTAATAGCAATTGGATTTATTGTCTCAGTATATTGCCTTATTATTCTAATTTCTTGTTTCAGCACAAGCTGAAGTAAAAAAAAAAATGAAGCATTATGGAAATAAATAACTGATGCACTGGATTTACCTTGAAAATTTGTGAAGTTAAGCAGATGTAATTACTTACATCCAAGTTAATCCAATGATGCATGAGTTAGATTACCAGAATTTGTATTAATTATTAATTTCTAGAATAATGTAATTTGTATTAATTAATCTGTATACAGGAAGAAGACAGAAGATTGTACAAGGTAAATTCCATTTTGCCTTTTTATGTTCTAGTTTTTTCCTTTTTTTATGATATATTTTTAAAGGTCATTGTTTTATGTAGACTGTCTAGCCAATAATATTTTTTTTATATATTTGCAAATTATTCAGCAGTAAGTATTATATGTTACTTAATAACCTGAAAATAGCTGATCTTACCATTTACTGAACTTTATGAGTATAGTGTGGGGTCCTTGTTTTTATTTCCAAATTAAATTTCTTCATCTGTAAGTAAATAAAAAGGAGTACTGGCGAATTCTACTTCTTTTTTTAACAGAAAAAGAATGGTTATGAATTGATCAGCAGTGTTTCAGTTTTATGGTAATATCAATAATATGTCTTCTGTTCCTGATTATTGAATCTTTCTCAGATCTCTCTTTTGTGTCATAACATTCTGTAAATGTAATTGGAAAGGTACACTCATATTCTACCTTAGGGTGTTTTACAGGTTTGTTATTTTGCTAGTGCATTTAGAAGAAAATCAGTGTAGCTTATTGGGCAACTCCTTTAGTTTTAGCTATTCTTCTTCAGCCTTACCTCAAAGGATTTAAAATTTTGGCTGTAGTGATAAAACGATAATACTACTGTTGGAGCAAATTCAGTTGAGTGGGACAAAGTGTGGAAAATAATAAAAAAATGGTTAAGCAAACACAGAGGAGATGGAGTGTGTGTACTTCGTTTCATTGTTTTGATTTGTGGCTTTCCCCAACACACACCTCACCTGAATCATAGTGGGTTAGTGGAGATGAGACACTGAATAAAGCTGGAAGCATTTTCAGTGGGATACAACCTTAATTTTTTATCATTTACATTGTTTTGGGATTTTCTCATGGGGAAAAATGCCAAACCGTTGGATATTGAAAATTGTTTTTATGAGCCGACAGCTGACAAAAAAGTTTGCAATTTCCAAAGGCATATCCAGAAGCTAGCTAAAAATGAATTTTGGAAAAGAAATTAAATTCTGAATTCCTCTGTATGTGCCATTTGACAAGTGGAACAAAGATCTACGTTAAGATTACAAGTTTGCAGTGCTTTTGCTCTAACAGAGCATATGAAAGTTAGTAGGTTGGTTGGTTTGTTCCTTTCTGCAAACGCTTGTCTTTATTAGATAGTGTTCTTTTCTTTGTTCATTACATCTCAGAGGATTAATACCAATGTTTTTTTCTGAAATATGATTCTCTGTGGGTATAAACCTGTGAATTCATAGAATCATGGAAATATAGAATGGTTTGCTTTGGAAGAGACTTTAAAGTTGCAACTCCACTGCTGCAGGCAAGGACACCTTCCACTAGACCAGGTTGCTCAAACTTGTATCAATTAAAAAAAAACAAAAAACAAACCCAAGCCATTAAAGCCTTTCTCAAATTTTTTGTGTTTCTAGTAATACTGTGGGTATACACCTGTGTAGATATACATATAGATATTTATCTACTGCAGATAAAATAACAGTGATTTATAAAATAGCCAAGACTTTTTTTCCTACATTCTGTTAACCCTTGTCAAACCTCTGTCTGTTGAACTTGTCAAAATACAAGGGATTCGGCCAAAATCTCCTTTGTAGTATCTTTTCCTAGTGCCCATTGACTGCTATATCCATCCAACCTTCTGAAAAGACTTTTCAAGTCTGAAAAAAAAATTTGATTAAGTTAATTTTATTTCTTGGTGTGCTTTTTCCTCTCACTTTGCCAAAAAGCAGTTGGGGCACAATGTAAGAAAATACAGTGCAAGCAGCCATATACATGGTCAAGAGCATGGACTGCCAGAACAAAATTACATTTTCAGCAGTAAAAAGGCCATTATAATTTGTATGCCTTAAGTGCATAAAGGACAATATGCTTTCCCTTACATGCTCACTCAGATCAGCCAGTAAAAATCTTTTTCTTAATTGCAAAACACTCATTTGTAGTTAACACTTACAAGCCTATTTTTTGAAGAGACAAAAATCCATGAAACTTTAGAAAACAGGAATAACCTGATTTTGAGGACCTGTCTCATGATGGTATTTGTAGATATTTGTATTTGTAGGACATATAAAAATATTTATAGGTTGTTCTAGAACAAATGCAAATGATATTATTTTAACGCTAGTAAAAACCTCCAAAAATTGGTTTGTTTGGAGTTTTTACTAGTTATGTGTTTTCTGGGATTTTTGTCATTATCCATGTTTAGCACCATTCTTCCCTACCTTTTCATTTCTTCCTTTCTCTGTTTCTTTATACCTGAAAATATATTTTTTTTTCAGATACATGTGCTCAAGACTATTTTATATACAGCATTGTATTCTGATGAACAAAATCAGGCTTTATTCCAAAGTTTAAAAAGTGTTTCCTGTGGCTTTTCACAGTAGCTGCACGACTGTATGACCTGTATGAGATTGGCCTCTCTGATCTTCCTCTTCTTTCTGCTTTTTTCACATATTATTGAATATACATGGGTAGGTGCAAGTTTGAATTACCGTAATTTTTCTTCATTCAGCTCTATATACATTTAAATGAAGTGATTAACTGCATAATATTTCACTTACATGACCAAAAACAGGTTCACAAGTGTTTTGAACAAGCTTTTTATAGTTTTTCTAAAAATTCTCAATCATTTCTGTTAAATAATTTGCTCTGAGGTTGTTCCATAGTTTTATTAACTAAAATTAATCCACTTAAATACGTTAATCATCATCCCTCAATTTGTGCTCCAGTGTTAAAGTCCATATTTCACATCTATTCCTTGTAGTCACATACTGCAGCAAGGCAAAATTCTGAGGCAGTAAGTTCCACAGATCAGTGCATACAAAGGTATGCATGCTTGCATACATAAATTTGGTTCTTTACATGGTTTGTGCTTTTCCAACACCATGATGTGCAAGGCTGCTCTTCCTTGCACGTGGTTGTCTTCTCCCTGTTTCCTGAGCAGTGTTGCATTAGTTTTTCGTGTAGTGAAGAAAAAGAGACATTTCATTTAAAGAAACACTACACTTATATAGAGTAGTTCGTGCAATGCAGAATAGAAAAGGCTTATTGGTCGAAGAAGGCAAGACCTGTTTGAAAATATGCTTTTTATGAAAACACCACGTCTCTCACGTCTCCAGCAGGTGTTTAATCATTTTTAAAATTCCTTGTCCTTAAGCAGCCTGAGAAAAGGCTGCTTTCTTGGCTCCCAGCAGTATCCTAATGACAGCACAGAGGCACCAGGGGAGGAGGCGTACAAGGTTGGGTGGATGGAGTCAAAGAGGAGCCTGGAGAGAGCACAGAACAATCATTTCTATTCTCCTGAATTTATCATTGGCACTTCCCTGGCCAGATAAGAGTGATTTATTCCAAACCCTTTTATCAACGGGGCTTTTATTTTAGTGTTTCTACATTTATCTGATATCAGAAACCGTATCTCTACTTATCAGGGACAAAGACATCCGTTAATGTGAAAATGTAAGCACCGTGCTGGCAGTGCTGAATTTATAATATTGCTTACAGTGCTCTTCTGAATGGTGTTACAAAACCCCACATAAAAGGTGTACAAAAGATACACTTGCTGTGGAAGACAAACAGTGATTTACTGCTGTGTGCAGTGGTGCCTTCACTCATTGTGGGGAATAGCTGCGTGTTGTGGTTTTCTGAAATGCCAGAATGCGTTTGAAATGTTTCAGACTTTAATGTTAAGAATAATAATAATATCAAGTTACAAAACTGAAGGTGGGGAATCTTAGAAATGTAGAAAAATTTGCACATGGGAATTTCTGATATTACCTAGGCATTGAGACTTCTGTTTAAATTCAGTGTGTTTCACTTTCTCCATAAACATTGCAGCTAATATCTGTTTCTGGACAGGTGAGTGCAATAAATAATGATTGCAATTTCAGAGAACCTGTTATATTTACCAAAGGTGTTCTCATAAAAATGTTACTTACAGAGTATAATCAACCTCCTGCCTTTTCAGGTTCCTGCTTCATAGAAGTAACTGAAACAAATAGTGTTGTTATAATTATCTTCCTGCACTTTCTTCCCTCTCATTCATCTTAAAAAAGTTACCACAATTTCCACCTTTTTATGTTTACTATATTATTTGTAAAATTTTAGTATTTTGACTTTACTCAAATCTGAAAATCATTTTGTTTGGTCATAATTTTCAGGACTTTAAGAATACAATGACTGAGAAATTCATGCAGGATTTCACACTCTTCTTATTGCAAGCAGCACAGCTATCCTTTTTTTTCTTTTTTCTGTGTCAGAAATTGATATTTTTTCTTCTCTCCCACTACTCTTTTGAGTAAGATGCTTTAAAATATCTTTAGACAGATATTTAAAAGGTTGGGGGCTTTTTTCCTCACAATCCATTTGCCCCTCCATAACTTACATTCAGATATTCTTCAGCCAATTCTGTTGCAGTTTTATCCTGAAGGAATGTTTAAAACTTCAAATACTTTTGAAGAGTCAAATTTTTCACAAAATCAAATCCTTGTTTACTGGAAGTGTAAATAAACTCTCAATTATTTAATTTAAAAATAAAGCCTCAAATTAATTTTATTTTGTATTCAATACAAATGTTCAGGCTTCTCACCCTTAGGGTCCAATTCATTGTACAACACAGAGTTAAAGTTTAAAACAAAGAGCATCTGCTGTATTTGCAATGATGTCTAACTTAAATATTTTGCTCGAACACGAATGTCCTTTGTGAAGTCTTTTGGTGGGCCAAAGTTGTCAAGTTAGTGTTACTGTTTGGACTGAGCTTGCTGGGCATCTTCAGATTTGCCTTCCCAGTTCTGGTTTCTAGGAGAGATTTAAAGACTGAAAAAATCTACATCTGTGGGAGGGGAGAAAGGAGAACAAGAAATAGGCTGGTGAGCTTAAACAAGATGGAAAAGCTGTAAAAGACAGAAGGATGAAAGAGAATTACAAGCAAGAATTACAGCAGTCATACCCACTCCTCATGACAAAAAACCCAGTGAAAACTGAGTAAAGTGTTTTATTATGTCATTCCTCTTGAACCAATTGTCAGTGATCTACAAATTCTTGTTAACAAAGATGGTTTTCCTGCATGTCTATTAACTCTTCATCACTGCAGGGGGGGAAAAGCCTGATAGTGATGTGCATAACAGCTGTGTCCAAGACCCCAGATTTGGCTGACACTGATTTCTGTGGGCTGATTTCTGTTAGCCCAATGCTTCTTGCTGCTTTTTCCCTGACCCTAAGTACCATCAGGGCAAATTGCAGGGAGAGCTAAGCCTTCTGATAATGCCTGGTCCATCAAGAGAATGAAGGAGAAGTGGACAAAGAATACCTGGAGCTCTGGAGGATGAAGGAGAACTCAGACATTTTTTGCTGTGAAGGTAGTTCTTAGACTGATCTCCCCAGCTGCAAGGCAGTTGGTTCATACTGGATTTTGCATGCAAGCCTTTTAAGGAATTTACAGGGATGCAAAATTTAACCCGATTAATAGTGTTTAATCATTTCATATATTGGAAGGTGCTCAGGAGTGCTGCTTGTTGTGGCTTCTGTACAGAAATATATGTGACTGATGGCACCCATTAAACTCTTACCTCCTCATAATTTCAAACATGATATCTGTTTATTTTCCCTCAAATTACTTTGGATGATGAACACTTAATGTCCATTTCAGAATTTGACCAAATTATATATCTTTATAGCATATAAAATAAATATTCTTATGAGAAGAAAATTTTTCATTTCTTCTATTTTCTCCACATTGCTATTTTTCATATGAGCGGAGATAGCACAACTGTAGACATGTTTTCGTTTTTATTACATGCTTTGACCAGAATGAATAGCTAAATAGTTTTGTTCCCTTTCTTCTGATAATAGCAATTTTATAACACCTGGGTAACTTTCACTCTGTAGTAAATTGATTCCCTCTATAACAAAATTACATATTTTTTTAAGCTTCATTAAATACCTTGTCTTTTTTCTCTCCATAGAAACAATAAATCTTTGAGCCTCAATCAATGGGAAGAATTTTATAAGTAATACAATCTCTTGGGTTTGTTCAGTTGGTATTCTGACGAAGTGAGATTGAGAGGTGCTCTAAATGAAAATATAGAGGTATCACTTCCAGTCTTCATTTGGGTAGATTTTCTTAGAGTATCTTATTAGGATGAATTCAAACCTAAGTGAAGAAGAGAGCAGTTATGAAAGCTGAAGGTGTATGCACAGAAGAAAACATTTTGTGAATGCTCCTTGGCATTGAACTGTAAACCATGCTTAGCACAGTGAGAAACATGGCCAATAGTTGAATTCTTCAAATACAGCGAGTTCTCCCAAATGCTAATAACAACAAAAAACCCCAAACAAAAAAAAAATTATCTGACAGGCTGCTGAAGTTCTACTTCAGAAATCCCATATAAGAGGTGTTGTGAGGCTGAAGAGGTTGCATTCACATGCTTCAAGTGACCTAACATGTGGTAGTTTCACAGCAGGCTGAGTTTGTCCCATGTGAGGACACCATGTCCAGAAGGTTTAGTGTTCTTGCACATAGAGTCTCATTGAAGTGTGGCAGCACCATCCCTCTATGTCAATAACAGCTGATTTCCTCTTGTCTCAGTTCGGGAACAGCTTATTTGTCACTCTTCCTGCTGCCAGCTAAGAAGAATATTTTCTCTGGGAAGAGAAATATCTTACATTACAGCTTTACTCTTTTTTTTTTTTTTTTTTTTTTTGAGATGAACAAAAT
>JAOTQP010000001.1:38018321-38039449 GCA_026413545.1 Cichladusa arquata
TTAGCAGATCGGTAGGAGAACTGACAAATGGGATAGTTTTCTTCTGGGAAAAAGAAAAAATCTTTCCAGAGATATCTAGATGAATTTTATACACTCTCTAGGTTACAATATTTAGCACCAAAAATGGCCAATTCAGATTTTAATTGAGTGCAGTGTTTCAGCAGGTATTTCCAGTGTTATATCTTTTGTACGAGGAAATCACTGCAATTCATGAAACTTCTGCAACTTGAGTAAAGCTGCTTAAGATCAAGCATCTTTTTTTCCGAAGGAGAAAAGATAAAAATTCTGTATTTGTCAGTTAAAATATGTTTAATTAAAAACAAAGTTTTGATGATTTCTGCTAAAGTTGAAATCTTGCACTGTAGGAATTACTTATGTAGTTTTTGGCTAACTTTTCATTCCAAAAGGTCTTCCAGATACCACAAGTGAATAACATCTCTTAATGCGCTCTCTGTGTTTTCATGGCCATTAACATCTTTCTGGTGAGAAAATAGTATGTGTTACTTGGAATGAAGATGACTAAGTGCATAGTTTACTGGCCTAAGAGCATTATGCTCATATTAGCAGCTCTGTACTGTGAGATTTGGGTCTCCTTGGGTATTCTGTACTACGTACTCTGTGCAGGCTTTACTCCAATTAATCTGAACAGGCAGCATGTATCTGACAGCAAACTGCATATAAAGATGATGCAATCTGACTGCTGGATATTGCTGCTGAATAAAAAGTGTTTGAAGGAGCGAAACTTTACCTCCCATGGGAAATCCAAGCCTACTATCTTCTGTCTTCAGTGGCTGATTTGTATAAGCAGAACTCGACTCCAGGAGTCTGTAGGGTCAAAACAGCTTCCACAGACAAAAAGTCAGAAGTGCAACCCCATGCTTTGGGTTTCATTCCAATTTGTTACTGGAATTTCTGACCTTCTTCTCTGGAAAAAAAAGTCTGTAGATACAAGGGAAGAGGTGTTGTGACCTCCAGATCTGTGTAGAAATCAATACCATTATAGAATCAGAGTAGTAGAGTAGTTTGTGTTGGAAGGAAGCTGAAAGATTCTTTAGTTCCAACCCTCCTGCCACAGGCAGGAATACCTCCTGCTAGACCAGGTTGCTCAAAGCTTCATCCAGCCTGGCCTTGAACACTGCCTGGAATGAAGCATCTACAGATTCTCCAGGCAACTCATTTCAGCACTTCACTGCTCTCACTGTGAAAAATGCCTTCCTAACATGAAATTTAAACCTGCTGTTTTTCAGTTTAAAGCTATTCCTGTTTGTCTGCCCTTGTAAAAAGATTCTTTGAGCACAGTTGATGGCTCTGGTTCAGGTAAAGTAGAATGACTGGCATATTTGGGCAGCCAGAAATTGCTGGGTGTTACAGTAGCTGTATCATTTGCCTGCTACTTGGAGCATCCAGTTTGCCTTGTATTCCCTAACCCAGTAGATCATCTGGTAGTGCTTAATTCTTTTGTTCTCTTGTGACCTGTAGCTTTCCAGTTTTGACTGTCATCATCAAGTATCTCCTCTTTGCTACACAAAAATAGAAATAGATTATTTTGTGATGGCGGACTCATGACTGACACAAGCATCAGGCCCTTATTATCTCAGAAACTTTCATACCTTTCTTTCCATAGACTTCCCGCAGGGAGCTCCACACAACTGACTCTTTTTCTCCTTGCTCTTCCTTCTGCAGGACCAGCTAACTCCTTTCAGTCCCTTGTATGCAGCACAACCACACAACCTTTCCTCCCCACAGCACAGCCAGCAGAATCTAACTGACCCTCAGCCAGCTAACCCCCTCTTTTGTAACACTCATCCTCACTGGACATAGCTGTGACCTATTAAGGGGCAAGGATGTCCTTACTCTTTGGTAATTAGTACAGCTGCAATTTATCAGGGGCCAGATTGCCTTCAGCACTGTCTCTATTCTCTTGTAATCCATCCTCCACAACTCCACCTTTCTCTTTTAAAGTTGCAGCAGCTCCAGAATGACATGCTCAAGTGAATTTACACCATGACACATCCACCTATTTCACCTAAAAATACAAATGTTTAAATACAATATATATGATTCACCAGCAAATAAACACATTGTATTGAACAATAGAACTACTCTGTCTCCAGCTCCTTCTGTCACTTTCTCTTGTTCCTTTTTCAGTTTCTATTGCACTGGTTGGTCACTTCAAGCCTCTCTCATATGCTTTTTTGTGCAGCTCCAACTCCACCTCTTTACAGCTGGTTATCTCCCACATTTTAACAAAAAGGCAATTTCTAAGTTTGCTTTCAAGCCCTTTCTTTTTTATCAAATAAGCAAAGTGTGTATCGCCCACTCCTCATATCCAATACTCTTCTACAAAATTCATAACAAAAATATCCAAGACAAGTTTTTTCTTCTCCTAATAATCGAGTCCCCATTATTATGTTTCCCAGTCACTCACCTGGGCTTGGTGTCTTTTAAGTCATCCAGATTTTAGGCTCTCAGGTCTGCCTGGCTTTGCTAGACCGGGCTCCACCATCACTGCTCTCTGGTCTGCAGCTCTCTATCTTGTTCTCCCGGAAAAACAGTACATTTCTGTTTTTTCACGGTTTCTCTGATTCTGAGTTGATTTTTTTTTTTTTTATTGGGTTATTTAATCTTTAATCAGCCTCAGGATTTTCTTCTGTTAGGTTTACTATTGAGAAAAACCAGCTTATTTTGTCTTCTCTTGGATTTTGCTTCTTCCATCATACTGCTGTTCCCTCGTGCTCTGTCTACCCTCCATGGCTTAATTATATTGATCTAAAGCAGAGTTCATAAGGAGTTGAAGAATTTTAATTTTATATGTTCAAATCTTTGCATCTGGTGTAGGTAAAATTTTTATAAAGATCATTTAAGAAAAAGATCACTCTCTAAAGTCTGCAAGCTTCCCAGTTCTGTAATGCTTCAAAATATACAGCTTAACTATATTCCAGTTTCTATGGCTTAGTGAACGAACTGTAACTCCTATGGGAAGTGATATGGTTTCTGATTTTCTTGAAACCAGGTAATTTATGATCCGGGACTAGCAGGTAGAACATGTAAGGAAACTTCCTTTCTAAAATTTGTGCTGTTGTAATATTTGCTAGTGATTGCACAAGCGTCTAATTTGCCCTCTCCTCCTCTTTTGGCTTTATTGCCTACTTAAATGTGTATAAAAGTGGTGCCATAACATGCTGCAGAAGCAGATGTATTTCAACAAATACTCTTTCAATCTTCTTGCACTTACCTACTGTTGGAAGCTTGGATACTGAGAATTCTGGTAATAATTACATTCTATTTGTCTTATAGTTGCAATATCAGTTTCTTTTTATATTTTTAAGCATTGACGCTGTTTTACATCTGTTAAGATCTTATTTTAGGATGACTTCGTTATCAAATGATCTCTGATTGGATATTAATTCCTCTGTCCAGTAAGATCATCAAAAACCATTTTTTAATGCTCAAGAAGTTTCTGTGCCTGCTGTATTCAAGATACAATCTTGACAGTAAGAAAGGATATTCCTTATTTCAAAATATGGATATTCCAAAATATTCAACATTAAGAAGTTTCTTTGAGCCCTATAATTTCCTATTACACAAACAGCCATTGGAGTCAGAATTCATTATTTTTCTGAACTAACTACTTCCAGATGAATTGTGTGTGTTTTTCTCCTTCAATTATCAGCATTACACATGAACTGCTATACCTCTTGGTTTCTTAAGAGCCATCAGATGTACTTGCATCGCCCCTGGCCTAGATCACTCTCATTTGAAGAAGAGGGCTGTTTCATTCCATGAGAAGGGAAGCTTTTAGTAATGCTAGAAATAAGCAGTGCTATGAACATACTCAACTGGGTACAGAAAATCTTTGGCATGTACCTGTTCATAAGTAGCCCACTGGAAGCATTTTATTCTTTCATACCGAAGACTGAGGTAGCAATATCTGTTATATGCAAAGCTGAGATTTGATCCTTCATACAGTTCTTGCCACTGTTGTTATCAAGGCTTGGTGCTTAAGACATAATTTGATTGAAGAATTCTTCAGGCTGGCAGTTAACACAATCCTGTCTCCCACTTTTGTTTCTTACCACTTCTGATTGTTATATGAATCTTCTTTTGTAGGATGAGAGGAGACAGAAATTTTCAAAGGTCTAAATTACATACTAGTAATTGTCTTTGTCATAGTCTTGTTTTCTGCCATCCTATCTTCCTCCCTCTTTCCCCTTTTTACATTATGCTGACTTTCTCCATAATAGTATATTTCCTTATTCTACAAAATTTTTCATATTTTTTTCATGGACTACAAAGGGGAGAAAGGGTAGAAGTTTTCTGTATGCAATACCCCTGTGATTGACAGTCTTTTTGCCTCCTGCTTTCTAGTAGGTAGATAACGCTTGCTATATGGGATCTTGTTTTGTAGGGTGGAAGAAGAGGGAGGACTACAACAAACAGAAATAGTGGTATGTAATTTTCCCTTTCTCCTTTGTCTCTCCCTATTTCCCAATCTTAGCTCAGAATTTTCTCAATCACATGGTGATACCTTGTACTGCTATTTGCTGCTTTTTATAAAAATGCATCTTCCCAGTTTTTGTTAGTTAAATGCCTGCAGCATTTTAAGAAAGAATGCCAATGAAATATTGTACAACACAAAGGTAGTGAATCCTACTGTGCTTACTCTTGGACACAAATTGACTGAACTTAAACTGATCAGGTTCTATAGCACATTGCAATACAAGAAGCCTTCTAGTCATCCAGTATCTTTAAAAAGTTTTAACAGCCTACTGTATATGGGTATTTCAGAGAAAACAGCTGTGATGGGGAAAGACTAATCATCTTGTTCAAACTAAAATCAGCTACGTGCATAGACTGTGCTTCTTTTTGGAAAGCTAATGCTATAGAGCTGATAGGGAACTGCCTAATTTTCTGGTTCAAGTTTCATCAAAATGTTGTAAACGTAAATTTCAGTTGCAGAATCTTAGTTTGAATGACACAGGGAGATGGTACTCAGCTAGGCATAATACACATTATCTAGAGGTAAAGGGATGGTTTTTGTCAAATAAAAGAGTAGATTGCTATTAGGCAGAGAAATTGTATTATTTCTAAGGGTAGGACAGTACTTTAAAAAGTACTGTGTTGTGTAGTGTTGGAACATTTCACTCAAAATGCAGAAGTTATTAATAAGTCATTGTCATTTGGTGTGGGATCTGGTGAGATTTTTTTCTATCATTAAGTTCTTATTTCTGCCCTCTTGTTAAAAAGGTACAAGTTGTTTATCAGAGAAATACATAAAACATCAGAGCTGTAGCAAAAAAAATTATGGGGAAAGTGCTTTTTTGAAGTTAGTTATCAAAAGGAATAGAGAAAAGCAAATGATGTGTCAAAAACTTGTTTCAAGGAAGATATGATCTTCACTAGACCAATTTTTCTTTGCGTTGTTCTGGATTGTTGGTTCACTATTGACTGAGAAGGAACATGTCTTCTCAGTGAATCATTCCTAGTTTCTATGACATCCCTAAGATCTGCACAGTACAGCTACTGCAAAAACAAGTCATATTTTCAAGGTCTGAATAGCTGTGATAATTAGGAAACAAGAGCTGCATTTGTATTCGCCATGATGATAGGAAAGCTTTTCCATTTCAGTTGAAAACAAGAACAGAACACAGTAAATTCTCAGCAGCATAGCGAATCTGCACTTCTCTTGGTAACAGCACATGAGGGATCAGATCCTGTACATTAAGTCATCTGCACAGATTGTGTGTCAAAAAACTAAATGGAAAAGGTAGAATAAATTTTATGTCTGATACTCAGTAAAACAGATTTTTTTTTTTCCTGTGAGAAGAACATGTATAGTGGATTACTTTAATCCTCAGCATGTTGTTATTGTTTATGGGCTGACACAATGCCTGTGATTAAGATAATTCTTTTCTTTCTGCTGTGAAACTAGAGACAAAGGGATTTTATGTGATCTCTCTGTGCTTGGTCCATTTAAGAGGAATGTAGTGGGTTCACCCTGGCTGGATGCTGGGCACCCACTGAACCCTCCCCATCACTTCCCTCCACAACTGGAAAGGGGAGAGAAAATATAACAAGAAGTTCATGGGTTTAGGACCAGGAGACATCACTCTCCAAAGACTTGGGAATATTAATTGAATTTATTACTAACAAAATCAGAGCAGGATAATAAGAAGTAAAAGAAATCTTAAAAATCACTTTCCTCCCAGCCCTCCCTCCTTCCCAGCTCTATCTCCTACCCCACAGCAGTGCAGGAAGGTGGGGAATGGGGGTTATGGTCAGTTCATCACACATTCTGCCACTGCTCAGGGAGAGGAGTCCTTCCCCTGCTCCAGTGTGGGGTTCCTCCCACAAGAAGCAGTTCTCCACAAACTTCTCCAACATGAGTCCGTCCCACAGCCAACAGTTTTCCATGAACTGCTTGAATGTGGATCACTCTTCCACAGGGTGCAGTCCTTCAGGAGTAGGCTGTCCCAGTGTGGGTCCTCCACAGGGCCACAAGTCCTAGCAGGAATCCTGCTCCAGTGTGGGCTCCTCTCTCCATGGATCTGCAGGTCTCTGCCAGGACCCTGCTCCAGCACAGGCTTCTCATGGATTCACAGCCTCCTCTCAGCACCCACCTGCTACAGTGTGGGCTCCTCTAAAGGCTGCAGGTGAATCTCTGTGCTCCCATGGACCTCCATGGGCTGCAGAATCACAGCTGCCTCACCAGCTGTGTTCACCATGGGCTACACGGGAAACAGCTCCTGGAGCACCTCCTCCCCTTCCTTCTTCACTGACCTTGCTGTTTGCAGGGCTGTTCCTCTCATTCCCTCTTCTCAGAGAGCAATTGCATCAATACTTTTCTCCCTTCTTAAATATCTTATCACAGAGGCATTACTGTCATTCCTGAGGGGCTCAGCCTTGGCCAGCAGTGGGTCCATCCTGGAGCCAACTGCCATTGGCTCTGCTGGACATGGGGAAAGCTTCTGGCAGCCCCTTACAGAAGCCACCCCTGTGTTTCTCAGCTACTAAAACATGGCCACACAAACCCAATAAAAGGAAATTCAGACTTTCAGTGGAGAGATTCTGCCTAGACTAGGGTAAAACCTAAACTGACATTGTCAACATGGAGCAAAATTACTCCATCATGATGGAAAATGAGTCCCCAAAGTGTATTTCATTTAAATAATAACTGTATATTACAGAAAAACATGAAATAAGATGATAAAGAACTAATTAAGATTTAGAGGTTTTGTGCTGTTGTCATTTGGAAAAAATGTTAATTGCTTTTATTCTGAGGTTCATAACATTATCATTAATTTTCATGATAACTTTATTGCATAGACATGACACATATTGAATAGAGCTGTCTGTTTGATAGAAAATGCATGGGCTACTAAGATGTCAACAATAATGGCACTTTAAAAGTTTCAAAAGGATGAATAATTGCTGTGGATTAAGTTCTATTTGAGCTGGGTACAGAGGGATTGGGTTTTTTCCTTTTTTTAAATGGGATTGTGATTCATCTACATAATCAACTAAATAATTTGTCCATGCAGATTAAAATGTTGTATATTTTAATTTAAGGAGTTGTTCTTGGCCTAGAGAGGAGGGGCCACCACCTCCAGATTGCACTGGTAGATAACATCTTTATCTTGCCACGTGATATTGTAATGGGATTGGTTGTGGAGCAGTGATTCTTTTACCACGTGCAGTGAAGAGGAATTGTGGTACTTGGGGACTTGTAGAGTGTCCTTGGTAACTCTGCATCACCGAGAAATCTGTGCTTGCAGCAAACACATCAGTATCCATTTGTCTGATTTGTGAAGGAAAAGTATTTGTTGCAGTATGTCAGCCTTGTATTTGCCGTTTTCTGCATAAAAAATTTTGCAACAATACTTCTAATGTGGTGAATTAGATACATAGTTTGCTAAGAATACAAAACCCTTTTAAGCAACGCTTTCCTGTGGGAATAAATAAATACTTAGTAGCAGGTGTGTGGGTGTATTTTCTGCCATTTGCTAGAATCTCATAATTTTTCTGTTATGAGTAATGAAATAGGACACTTAAGAATGCTGAGGGGTAGGTTTTGAGACTGAATACTTACAGTATGCAGTTCATTTAAAAAAAAAATCCAGTTCTTCAGTCATTTTGAATTTTTACAGTGTAAATTAGAAAGATGTCATGGTTTGAATTCCATCAGTACCTGAAAACTGCTATTCTGGTATAACAAATCAGATTTATAGGAGTCCTATGCTGATGTCTATTTATTTTGCAGCTGATATATACTTTTGGTTGGCTTTTCTTTGACCCACAACTTAAAATTTTCTTGCCTTATGCTAAAGATATTATGTTTATTTTACAATTTGATTGTTGCCTTTAAAATAATTTTTGGCCCTCTGCTTCTGACATTTAAGTTGAAAATTACTATAACAAGTTTCTAAATATGCCCATCCACTCTTTTCCTGCTTTTTCCAAGCTATAATTCTCATTAGCAGTAGTAAGAGAAGAGATTTCTCTTGTTAAACTCTGAGGTAGAATTATGGGGATATTGTGAAGAGAAAATTGTCAATCATGGACTTGATGTCCAAATGAAATAGACATCAGCCAAAAAGAAGAAACATTGATGTCTTCTTCCACAACTACTTCTCAAGAAAGGAGGATTAGCAGAATATTATTAGCTTTTCTGAGTTTGAGGCAAACCTGTAGTGCATGTGGAAGCAAACCCAAACTATTCTGTGATTCTCTCAATCTATGAAATTAACTCTAGTCTAATTCTGCTAATAAAAATAAAAACAAAAATAAAAATAATTTTTAAAGAAATTATGTTCATGCCATTGCTTCCTTCATATTCCAGCACTGCTGACTTTTATGAAGCTGTGTCTGACCTGCCCACCAGTGCTGGACATGACTGACACACAGGGTTATGATTCATCTTAGCTCCCTTTATCCTCACTAAGGTGCAGGGCTGCTTATTCATGCTCAACAGAGAGAGACTGGCCCTACCAGAAGGTGATCTTTCCTAACAGTCTGAGCAGAGTTAGATACTTGCCTTAACAGCATCCTTATGACTTGGATAAATTATTATTTCAAGAATCCATTAAAAAATATATAGCTCCAAGAGTTCTGCTGGTTTTGTTCATGTGACTTTTAGATAATTTCTTCTGCCAGTGTAAATATGTGTATTAAATTTTCTCTACAAAAGGGACTGGAAGACACAAAGTTTCTCATTTCAACAGATCACCTTTTTCCCAAAGAAAAGAACTATGCAGTTTATAATGGTATGCAACACAAAGAAGGATTAATGATCTTCAATAAAAGTTAGATTTCTTTACCTTATAAAGAAAAAATAAAAACATTATCCTTTTGTCTAATGAACTCCATGCTATTATTCTGTTTTCTGGTTAGGAAATTGGTAATGGTGCTCCTCATAGACTATGACCTTTCTGAAATTATCTTACACATGCTAACCTTCTCTGACAAGTGAAACTAGATATTTAATAGTGAATTTCCTTCTCAGTCTTTTCAAAAAAATAGTTCATCTCATGTTTAATAAATAGGCAACATATTTCTTCAATAATATATTAAAAAAAAACTAACCCAAAAATAGTCCATTGTAAAAGAGGAGAAGCTTGCAGCAGTGTTAAAAAACAACCAGCCAACCAAAACAAACCAAACCAAACCAAACCAAAAAACCCACTTAGATTTTGTAAAATTGCTGTTTGGGTGTTGATTTGAGATAGTGATTCTGAGAAATGTTGAACCATCAAAGATAACCATACATTTTAGTAATTTCTCTAAGGTAACTTACAGAGTTCTCACTGAAAAATATGAATAATTTAATACTGTGCAGCACAGGACTCAGTGTTTTGGGTTTCTTTTTCAGATTCTTTCTCAAGTTTCCACATTAAATATTCTTAGTTTAAAACATATGTGTTCTACAAAGTTTTCAAACCCTATGGAATTGGCCAAGAATTTAAAAGTCATTGCGGCTCCTTCACTCTTCCTTTGTGAGAGGGAACATCAATACATTTCTTCCATCAATGTTTCTGGTCAAGCTGCTTGCTGCTGTTTCCTCTGTTTCCAAATGTCAGCCCATGACGTACTGTCAATTTCTTGTTTTTTTTTTTTTCTTTTTTTTTCTTTTCTGAAAGCATTTACTTTCAGGGCCAAAAAACCATCACTGAGGTAGAGATTTGTCTGTATATGAACACACATGGAAAGCAAATTTTTTGCACATAAAGGAGCCTATCTTATATGTTCACTGCAGAAAGCAGGACAGAACTCTCTGGTCTTACATTCTGGACTTTGAAAGGAGAAATCAACAGTGGCAAATGCTTGGATGAGTGATCTGGAAAAAAGTCGTCCCATGCTACACTCTTCATGTACACCAAATAACCAGATTTGCAAAATAGTAGCATTCCAGAGAAGTTTTTGTGGTTAAATATTTAGTAGCACTTAGATTATTTCTAACAGAAAGATAATACTCATTTTATACTTGTGATGCAATTATACTGTTCTCTGATTTAGAGGAGAATTCAGAAAAGTTACTGAAATATAAAAATATAGACATAAAAGAGGCCTATGTTTGAAAGAACTCTTGCTTCTATATTTGTCTAGCCTGGATCTTGGTCAATACATAACCATTTTTTACTGTTCCTCTGAGTTCTTATCTTATTTATTTGGCTTAATAACTGTGATTACATTATTTCAATTTGACCCACAGAATATGGAATGTCAAACATGCTTATTAAATGTATTAGAGTCAAGTGATTTGCCATGGAAACCGAGGGTTTCCCAGTCTTCATGCAATATTCTTGGAACACATCTTACCAATATTGGAGTTTATTTTGCCATCTGCTTAATATCAATGAATTTTAGTGAAGCAAAGGTGGTGAGATGGGGTATGTGGTTTTAAAAACACGACTTCTAGAAAAAAGTTGAAAAATAAACATTCCCTATCAAAGGCAAAAGGACAACTGGTCAGATTTGTAACTCAATCATTCTTTACACTGTTGCTTATCCCCTTCAAGTTATCAATATCACATGACTGAATTTACAGAGGTTCTGGCTGGAACTCTGCAAAGTCAGTAAGAGCTGGGGCAGTCAGCTTTCTAAAAATAACTGGCCTGATTTTTATACTTTAGAGGAATTTTCACTCAAGCAAAAAAAAAATTGTCACTGCCAGATGGTGATGGAAACATTACTACAGCAAGTGAATGTTAACAAAGATGCACTCAGCAAAGCAAATTGTTGCCATAGCAACAGGATGCTAAGCATTTTCAAATAAATAAATAAATAAAATTAGACCGTATTATTTAGATAACACAATGGCCAAATCCCCCAAAAAATTTGCATGATTTTTCCTTTTGGAAATAGAGGTGTTTTTCCTACATTTTGCTTAAAACTTTGTTACAATACTTTCTTGCTGACTAAGTGCATTTCTTTCAACCTAAATACCCTTATCTGTATTCATTTTTATTCCAAAACAAATTCTGTTATTTAGTCCCTTTTCTCTCTACATCCTTCCAACACATTTTTACAGCTAAACAGTTCATAGGATTTACAAACACTCTTTAGGGTTTGGTAGCAGGATATGACAAGCAGCAAAATTAATATTCATTTTGTAAGAGCTTCTCAGTGTCCTCAGCCAGTGATTGCCCTCCTACTGTGCTAGTTACCACACAGAATTTCATAGAAATGTGGCTGCATTCAAGGGTCTCAAATTTGGTGTTCTGGCCCACCAAAAGGAGGGCCAAATGAAACCTAGGAGGAAGGAAGAGTTAGCAATGTGCACTAATGTTAAAGCAGGCGCAGTTTAAAAAAAGGAAGCAGTAATGATGTGTTTGTCAGGCACATAGCCAATGATAACACCTTTATTGCTGGAGGGGTGGGCTGTGGTGGTCGTGTCTTTTCTCAAAGTCTTGTAGAAGTTATTTGAGCCACACTGAAATTTGCAGAACATTTACAAATCCCTGTGTTTACACCGAGCAGGGAATGGAGGGGAAGAGTAGAGAAAGGGGAGAATGCACATCTTCTTTTCTTAATCATCATATTCCACTTCTTTAAACAAAAATTTCAATCCACTGAATCAAGAACACAACAGGCTAAGGTTGTTAATGTGGCAGGATTTTAGAGGTAAGAGATTTCTCATCTTTAGCAATGAGAGGAAATGGAGCTTCTCTTGGCTCAGTGGAGCCATTTCCTGGTGCATTTGAAAAGTGTCCTGACAAAGGCATGGAAATACAGAGATTTGGCATGGGGTGGATCTTGAACTGGTTTGGCAACTTGCTGGTTCATGGAGGAAGTGTGGCAGTTCTGTTGCCATTGGGACCAAATAATTTTCTGTTCAATGTGTTCTCCACCAGCCTGAACATATGGAATATTGGTGTTGCTCCCATAGTTAGGCTCTCCTTCCTGCAGGATCACACGGTGTGTTGTATTGGCACCATCTGTCTCTATTTTAAATATTTAGATTAATGGTCTAACACTAATCCAAAGTCTCAACTATTAATTCCTCTAGATGTGTAGAGAAAGACAAAGAAAAAATTATTTCCTCCGGGAAAACTGGCTGTAATTTGATTTTTCACTTAAAATATTTTTTAGATCAGGGCCAAATACTTTGATGCAGTTGGAGCAAGCAAAGTGTTCAGACGTGAATAATCCATGAATATACATAATAAATCATACTTAATTACATTTTGATGTCTGGATAGAATCCAGTATGTTTTGTCAAGTCTCATAGGGAAACTGCAGAGGCTATTTATGCATCATTTCATAAATTGTTTCACCACCAGGCCCCATTCTGTTCTTCAGGCATGTTCTAAAGTTGACATCACTTGTTAAGACCAGCAGTGCTTTAGAGGAAACACAAATTTCAGTATAAAAGCATGAAAGAATAATCCAATGAAGCTTCACTCGGTATATCTGAGAATACTCTCCCTCTTCTTGGGTTTGTCTTTTCTTTGAATGCAAGAAATTTAATCCATTAAGAGCCTGTTGATATTTAATATGTTGTATTTGGTAATCTTAAATGCAACCTCCAACCTTCTTTACGGAAGTGCAGATAAAAAATTTACGGATAATTTTTCATCTGTGGAATATCAGCATCATATCTTGAGTGAGCGTGGCACTCCACTGTTACAATTTGTTAGCATTTAAGAATCATAATGCGTAGTTGTTTTGAAGAATTGATTTGTCATCTGTCTGCAGTGTGCACCCACATACACACCTTTTAAAATATATAATGCAGTTCCTTAATGATATACAAACCTATTCTAGCTTTTTTGCTTGCTCCTTTGTTTGCTTGGTCATTATTTGGGATGCAACCTTCAAAAATTTGACCTTTAATTACCTATTACTTGTCTTCTTTGCCATAGTAAGTACCTCATTTTCTGTGGTTACATAAGAAGGTGAAGTTAAAGATTTCAATTATATTTCCCTCTAGGGCAAGAGTAAAATCCAGAGGAAACAAGTTAAATAATTTTTTTTAAAGAATAAAAGTGATGATATATAAACACATTGCTACTGTAGCCATTTACTAAATGCATTTATGTGATGTAGAAATATATAAGAATGTACTTGTCTTAGCCTAAAAATCAGGCATTCTTTTCAGACACTAATTTGCATGAATATTTGGTTGTTATGACATGCATACTTAGCCTTGCTAAGATAATGTTTTGGTTTAGTAAAAAAGAATATTCTTTTCTTACACATGTAGCTTCCTCCACTGCAAGAGACACAAATTAATTCAGCTTTGTTTTTCATGCAGCCCTGCAGTCCCAAACAAATTTAATAAGGTAAAATTAACTGAACCCATATCAGGAGGGTTTTGGAAATGGATACTAGAGCATAAAAATAGTATTTCTCTTTTTGACCATTGGCCAAAAATTTGTGTTGGTATTAGGTAAATATTGCTGCTAACGCCAAACTGTGTGATATCTTGAAAAAAGATGTCTCCCCTGAAGTATTTAGACATCCATGTCATAAGTACAGCCATCTCTTGGGCCAATTATTCCTTCAGTGGGCTCCTGATCACCAAAAATATTTGGTTTCTTAACTGAAGCATAGCAGTCCTCCTCCTTCAAGGCTCTCCTCCCTTTGCCATTGATATCAGCAGAGCATTGCTGAAAGCCTCAACTGTTTATTCCTCTTTCCCACTGTCAGTACTTTTGTGTCCCTCATTGAATTAATTATTTCTCACGCAGTTTGATATCAAATTTCTGAACCTACACGGAGAGAGTTTCTTTAGTTGTGCTGTGATGGAAACTTCTTTTTGGTGTTTTACACAATATAGGTGATTTTCTATTTGGTGTTATATACATTATTAAAATAGCTTGCAATGAAAATTAAGTTTCATAAATCACAAATGGTCAAAGTTGGATCGCATAATCTAAAATTATTACTTAAAAAACACACTTTCACCACTTTGGAGTAAAGAAAAGTTGAAACTGGGAAAATAATGAATGGTAATATATGGATATATTTGAGGGCCCTAGAAAGAGGCCACTTGCATCAATAACAGCTTTGGTGGCAGCAAGGGTGGTGGAGGAAGAAGGAAGGTGGGAAAGCAGGCTTATCTTCTATTTTGGGAGAGAACTTCAACTATTAAATAACATGGGTAGGTGCCATCAGAGTAATTTTTATAGATATTTTTCACTTCAGCAATAGATTTTAATTTGTGTTTCACCAGATTTTTCTCACGATTTGTTTGATAAATACCAACTGTTTAATTTCATTTGCATGGAAGATTCAGTAAAACTTACTCTTGTGAAAGGAATATAGATCAGATAAATAGCTGTATTCATTCAGTTTCTGTTGAAAAAAAAGAAAGAAAATGTATTTTTGTTAAATGATGAAATTTATATGACAGCTTGTGATATTTTTTTATTCCACGTGCTTTTGCTATTGCAAAAACAAGGCAGTGCTTTGTTATTTTTGTAGTCCTGTTTTAACTGTAGCTGCTCAAATGTAACATTATCAAAGTCTTACTAAGTGGTAGAGATTTAACCTAAAATATTTGTGCATGAAAGTAGTGATCACTTCCTGTCAAAATACGAGAGACATGGGGTGATAGCCTGACTGCCCTGAGTTGAAAGAATTGTATTTGCCTCCTTGTGACATCGTTGGCTTTATTTTGTGTCATATGGGTACTTATGCTTTCAAAATGATAGAAAAGTGCATTCCCTGAAGGAAAGTGTTTTCTTGCAGTGTTCTAGGAGTAGCTGACTGCATCATCATCATCATCATCATCATCATCATCATGTTCCTGGTTCCTCACCCTCACCATATGTTAAACAGAGAACTCTGCTCTGTGTCTTGGGATCCTGGAGACCATCCTGAGCTTGGACAGTTCTGCCAATAAAGTTCTGTGAATAAAGGAGGACTGGAGCAAAGCACTCAGGCACACAGTGTGTAGTTTTGGCATAGCTGGTAGATGACTTTGACCTACTAGAACTTGAGCTGACTAGCTTTTGCACTTAGGCACTGTAATGATGCATGGGAAAATCAGCCTGATATCCCAAGTTTCAGCAGAGTCCTGCTGTGAGTCCCTCTGTTTGCCAAGCTGACTTTGTTTATGTTTGTATCCAATAAGTTTTAAGTGTGGGGCCGATCCAAACATTTAGGCATTTGATAGTCCAGTGTCAAAGAGCCTACAGAACCTGGATTAGTTAAAAAATTTAATAACTTAGGGTTTGGACCTAATGTCTAGTGCTTCAAGGAGACAACAGACTTCTGGTAAATGAGTCAAATATTTCCATTTGTCTTCTCTGCATGAAGTTCTTCATTACAGCATATTTCTGCTTACATAGTTCCATTAAAGCAATGCAGTAACAGCTCAAGGTTGCAAACTGTTGGAAGTCTCATGAGTTTTAAAATCCCAGAGAGTGTAACTATTTTTTTTTTCTTTGCTTCTTTTTTCTTCTTTCTTCATATTCTTGGAATGCTTTTTTCTTTGTTTATTTTTAAGAATTTTACTCAAAGGAAGCCAAATATATTAGACTCCACTCTTAATCATGCACATGCCAGCATCTTCAGTTCTCTCACAGCAGTTTTCTGACAACCCAGTTGGCATTTTTTCGTGCTCTAAAAAATGTCTTACATTTACATGATCCCCTATCCTAGACTGTAAAAAATTATTACGAAGTCAAGATTCAAACCGTATTTCAAACTTTTAAACAAAGACTCTATTCATTTCTTGCTGACCTTTAAAACTGTGTGCTTAGTGAATTAAATAGAAAAATGCTTTACTATCAGAGGAACAGTTTGATGCTGAGTGTTCTTTAAAATCATCTCATTTACATCAGTGACTAAACATGGCCTTTTTCCCTGCTCAATTCAATTAAGTATTTTGAGCTGGAATCATATATCTAACAGAAACGTCAAGGTAGCTGTATTTCAAAATGCCTTTCATATTTGGAAAATAAAGGTAATACAAAAAAGATAACTAGTTCCTAATATTAAAACCAAACTGAGCAATTTAGAAAAGAAAACACTAACATTTAAACTTCAAATAATTCTGAGTGTGTGATGTATTTTGTTGTATCAGAAACTGTTTTGAAAACAACTACAGAAATGCTCTGCAATGACATTTACTTAGTAAAAACAGAGGTACCTTAGACTATCAGGTCTCCTGCAAAATTATCAAGTGAGGTTTGATAATCATAGAGGAAAATGTCTGTACTAATATCTTCATTTCTATTGCTGTACAGTTTTATCTCAGATCATTCCCTAATTAAGTGCACTGGGCAGAAGATTTCACTTTTCCTCAGTTTGGTTATAAGAATTTTGAGTTTTGGCAATTATCTTCAAATGTCTATATGCATGTGCATATAGTATGTATTTTATAGCAAAAAGCTTCAATTGTTCTCTAAATAATGAAATTATATACCAGATATTAAACTCTTTTCAATTTGAGATTTATTGTTCTTTGATTTGAAATGTCAGTGAGGATGTTTTCATTGTGCCTTTTAACGATATTTCACTTTAAAAATATCTGCATTTAGCCTGTCCCAGGGTTTTATTTTTGCTTATAGTGCCCTCACCTGTAACTTAGGGTCAACTGCAGAACTCTAGTAGTAAAAATAGCTATTTTTTCCTTGAATCATAGCTTCTCTTGTTTTGACAGTCAGAAACAGCTAATGTGTTCCAGCTGACTTGTAGTAGTTTGCAATATTACACTTGAAATATTACTGTGGTTTATAGTGTACCCTAAACACAGCTTACTTTTATGTCAAACCTCAGTTGCGTATTTTCTCTAGAATAGAACCTGCAAACCCTAAAGCAATTAATTCATATTTTAATTTCAAACGCTGTTCTTAATTCAATCTTTCTTATCAAGTTGTGGGATACAACAGATCAAAATATAAAACAACTGGGGTAGGAGGAAAAAAAATCAGTGTAGTGTAGCTGCATTTTTGCTGCTTCTGTATTTATCTTTTTCTCACTTCTATCACTTTCAAAAGTAAAATGTCTCTCCAGAATTCACAAGAGTGATAAGCACACCTTGCAATAACAAACTTCATTTTGGCGACTTTTTAGAAACAAAGAAAACTAGGAAGCATAACCAATTTAGTCTGAATCCTTTCATCTGGATTTTTTAAATGTAAGATCATATAGAACAATTCTAATAGTAATCATTTATATCTGAACACAGACATGGAAGTGGATAGGCCTGTAGGATGTAAAGCAGGTACAGTTTTCTCATTCTCAGGTCATCTCAGTTTGGTACACAGACAAATACAGCATGGGACGCTTCAGTTTGCACTCTGACTCCCAGTTTGGTACACAGATGCAAGATGAGAGGTGATAAGAGTACAGATTTTTTTATTTTTTTTTTTTTCTAATTCCAAATCTGGGTTGCAATAGCTTCTCTTTGACAGGGAAATTTGAATCTGGCAGGATCTTGCTGTACTGGGCTCTCAGGTTTCCTTTTTTTGGGGGAACTTTTCTCTCTACAGAGATTTTCCAGGCTAAGGGTCTGGAAGATACCCACCCATGTTGCCAATCAGGCTACAGAAGCAACTGGGGGCACAGTGGAATGCCAGGTGAAAATGAAAAAATAATCTTGGGTTGTTCTTTTTTAAGTGGAAAATTTGTCATACAAAAATTCAAGATTTTCTGATGAGAAATGGTGTAAGGTGAGAAGTGGTGTAATGAGGACTGAGCCTACAGATCAATCACTGGAATTAAAAAAGTTCAGATTTCTGCAAAATTTGCAGTAAGATTTCTTTGAGTATGTTTTCCAGCCAGGACCTGACTGTAATTTAGGATTGCTCTTGACTAACTCCTTCTCCCTTGCATACCTGCACATTCTCTTTCTTTCCTTTTCTTCCAAACAAAATCACCCTTCCATTCATTCTGTTCATACCAACTTTAATATTTCACTTACAAATTTTTGCCCTGTCAACAGTGGAGCATATAAGCTCTTCTTGTGCCTGATCAGACAATAGAAGGTTGTGATTAAGGACAAATATCTTCACACAGTTACATTTCAGGAAGGCATTTCAGGGATGCAGGAGAATGGATAAGTGGAATATTTATATGCATTGCTTCCTGTCTGCTTTCTATATGTGTATGAATATTTATGCATGGTTACTCTTCTCATCTAATACCTCTGTGTCTTGGGCCAGGACCCCACTGTGCTGAGGCTGTTCCAGACAGTCTTTCCGTGTCTGAAAGCCAAAATTAATGGGATATGTGGGATCACAGCCAATCTAGATTTAGTTTTCACCATATGTATTCCACTGGCACAAATAGTAATTTAAACTATCCTCCCTTTTTTTTTTTTTTTTTTTATTCTATTTGTAGTTTTGTTCCATTTCCCAGTTCTCAAACGTTATGGTACAATAGCTGGACAAGGAAAAGTGAGGACATATTTTTTAAAGACAGCTTCTTCAATAAATATTTATTTTGTGATTTTTTTGCTGAACTTAGGTTGTTCAAAAGGTTTCTTTACATCTTCCTTATGAGCTAATTTACATAGGCAACTATTCCATTAAATATCAGTTGTTATCGCTATCTTCCTCAATGCTCATTCCAGTCATTCTTACTTGGTTTTTCAAACCTTGAGGTTATTTTAGAAATTATGTATAAGCTGCTGACTACTAGTTTATGTATGATTTATTTATTAAACACAGGGACATTTTATGGGTACAGAAGATGGAAAAGGGCTCAGTGATTTTTAGTGTCCTGTAGCATGACTGATATTATTAACCTCGAGCAAGGATTTTGGGTTTGCCTTCCAAATTGGAAATTATCAGCCTTTGCAAGTTGGTGGATAGGTTGTTGCCCTAAAAGCATTGCCTCAGGAGCCTGTTTTTGACAGCTTTGGCCTCGGTGGAGAGGCTCAAAACTGGGGTGATAAACACATAGCCATTTGCTAGGAAAGCGAGCTTCTTGTTTATGTGATGGAAGAGTTGAGGAGTTTCTTTGAAAATTTCTTCCAAATTGTTTTAGAAATTATTCACCAGGGCAAGCTGAGTATGATTTCTGTCCAAAAGACATTTTAAGAAATGAAATTAATTTGCAAGAATCCAGTTTAAGAACAAGATATTTTTTATAGCTATACACAAAGAAAATCATATTCCTTTGGATTTAAATGTGCAATAACAGTGGCTTTTGTATGCCCATATGTGTCTGCCATTGTAGCTTCAATTTCTATAATGTGTCATTGACTGGAACAGCGAATGTTGATGTTTTTTGAGGTGCAACAAATTGTTTTTCTTCTTTTAATAACCATTGTGACAGCTAGCCTACAGATAACCTCCTGTTGAATATTTCTCTAAGGGCATGCCTTCTGTAAGATAACCCTTTAAAAGCATGACTCCTTTTGTGACAAGTCTCCAACAAATCACAACTTTATTTTAAAGAAGTCAAGAAAGCCTAAAAATCTGATTCTGGAAATATGTAAGAGACTTCTATTTGTTTTTCCTTTTCAAAAGTAAACTTCCTTTTGGTAAATCAAAATTAGTATGGTACTAAGATTTAAAACTTCCATTAATTTAAGTATTAACTAAAATTTTTTTAAAAGCTGAAGTGATTTATTCCATGTTTTTAGAGAAGGTCTAGCAAAGGATTCTGACATGGAAAAGACATCAGACATAATACCTGCATTCATAGTTCTTTTATTGTATCAAAGTACTGCATTTCAGCAAAACACTGGAATAGTTAACAACATCCTTTAAGAAACAATGCATTTTGATTTTTATCTCCCTTTGTGAACAAATAGATTTGTATTCACCTACTTCTGTTTCTGACTTGTTTGACTACCCTTCCTTGGACATCGTGATATGTGACCAAATAAATTAGCAGACTAATTTTTGCCAAGGATATGCAGGGGGGTTCTGCCTACTTTTTAGGGCTTTAATTATATTTGCTTGCATATTCCAAGGAGGTTTAATTTTCTGTCATACTTATTTACAGTTTATGAAGTGACACTGACCTTCTGAAAATAACAACATCTTCTTTCTTTTCCCCTCACTTAAAAATGTTCAATGTTTCTTATTCAAAGTATAATATTGTGGTTTTACTATGTAAGTTTTGATGTTTAATTTACCGCAAACCAATCTCAGCTATACCTTCTTACAGAAGGAAACAATTTTCTCCTGGGTATAACTTCTATGTCAAGGTAGTAGGTTTTATGTAATAAAGTCTCATAAATATAACTGACTTACATAAACACAGTTATTTTGTAAGCAATCCTTAGCAGAACCCATTCATTAATAATAAGCTGAAATTTTCAGATCACAGAATCACTAGGTTGGAAGAGACCTTCAAGATCATCGAGTCCAACCCATGCCCCAACACCTCAACTAAACCATGGCACCAAGTGCCACATCCAGTCTGTCTTTAAACACATCCAGGGATGGTGACTCCACCACCTCCCTGGGCAGACCATTCCAGTACTTTCTCACTCTTTCTGTGAAAAACTTCTTCCTAATATCCAACCTGTATGTCCCTTGGTGCAGCTTAAGACTGTGTCCTCTCATTCTGTCAGCTGGTGCCTGTTGAAAGAGACCAACCCCACCTGAGCACAGCCACCTTTCAGGGAGTTATAGAGAGTGATAAGGTCACCCCTGAGTCTCCTTTTCTCCAGGCTAAACACCCCCAGCTCCCTCAGCCCTTCCTCACAGGGTTTGTGTTCC
>JAOTQP010000001.1:38039732-38057180 GCA_026413545.1 Cichladusa arquata
CCAGCCTTGTTCCCTCCTCTGGACGCGCTCAAGCATCTCAAGGTCCTTCCTAAACTGAGGGGACAGAACTGGACACAGCACTCGAGGTGTGACCTCACCAGTGCTGAGTACAGGGGGAGAATGACCTCCCTGCTCCTGCTGGCCATACTGTTCCTGATCCAGGCCAGGGGCCATTGGCCTCCGTGGCCACCAGGGCACACTGCTGGCTCACGTTCAGTTGGCTGTACCAGCACCCCCACGTCCCTTCCTGCCAGGGCACTGTCCAGCCACACCGTCCCCAGCCTGTAACACTGCAGGGGGTTATTGTGGCCAAAATGCAGTCCCTTTTAATTGCCCTGACACTCCTCTTTTCAATCTCATGACTGCCAGCCTGTAGTATCAGCCACGGTAATAATCAGAGGGCTGAATCAGCCCAGGGAGTCTCTCGGTAATATCCCGTACCCAGGCTCCAGGGAGGCAGCAGACATTCTGATCTAATATAAAATTTTAAACCTGCCCACTAAGCTTCCAGTGATTTGAAAAAAACCAAACCCAAAAGTAAATTAGGAGACAGATCTGGCTAATTGCTAAACCACTGATGCCAAATTTTGAGCCAAATGTTCAGAAAACTATCATGTGTTTTTTACCAGCTAAATTTCTACATGTGTGACTGTATTCCACTCCTCTGTGGAAATAAAAAAGTCTCACTTAATGGTTACCTCACTATCACATGATATGATATGATATGATATGATATGATATATATGATATGATATGATATGATAATCCATTGTTTACTTTCAATTTTTCTGCATACAAGTTTAAAGAAAATCTTTTTGATATCCTTTAGTTCATGTTATCCACAAAAATTTTTAGACCACACATTCTTGATTTGTGTGTATTCCTACATTTTGTGCAATGTAAAATCTCGATGAAGTGTCTAATGAAAGTCTGACATTTCTTTTAATTCATAGTATAAGATATTGTGAGTGAGCTCAAAGGTAAGGTATTCTCACACAGTCATCAGTATGTGTGAAGTCATCAATTAGGTGTAAATTATCTTAATTCAACCAAATGCGTAGTGCAAGAGTTCTTTTTGAATCTTTAGCTGAATAAGACAGTTTTCCACTACTTTGAAAACTTGTTTTCAGTTTTTAATTATTTTAAAATACCTTAAATTATTAGAAATTATGATTTTCAGGAAATATCCCTCAAATGAAAATTTATTTTGGTTCTTAGACTGTTGAAATTAGATGTATGCAGAGTCTTTTAAACACTGGTTTTATTTCTCATGGGATGTATCCGCTCATTCATTTTATATAAATCAAACTTGAGCCGACTTTAGAAAGTCCAAACAGTTTCATCTATGCTTCAGCCTGAGTGTAAATTTCTTTAATGAATATTTGGACTCAAAGTATTTAAGAAGCAAATCAGATATCTTGAAAAAGAAAAGATGTTTTTATATGGAAGGGCTATAGCAAATTAAGATTTGGTGTTATTTCAAAGTGATAACATAATAAACTTTTTCTCAAGGATGATACTTTAAAAACAGCTATACTAACTTACATTTTCAAACCTCTTTTCTGGCTTATTTTATTATTTTACATAAATGGGAAACTATTTCCTTCATGGTTTTTAGTAACTATTATTATGTCTTCTTTCTTCCTTAGAATTCCCCCACTACCTTCTCTTTTTGCCCTACTTTTATTTATATTACTTAAGACAAATTCAGTATTACTACTTCATACCAGGCTGGTGTTCGGGGTCCAGGCATTTAAAATCACACCTTTTTTGAGGAAAAGCCACAAATTTTCTCATCATTGAAGCCTTTTCTTACAAAGGACAGTTATTTCAGCATATGTAACTTTTGGACACAAATGTCTAATTGTTTTCATTAAACTAACCATATAACATGCCCTGATCCACCACAACAGAAAAGCAGAAACCATGTATAAAGCAATATTTTATCATCCTTTTCTCATATTTTGTGTTGCACAAATAAATTTTCAAGCTGAAATAGCAAGCGGCTCTTCCCCAACTGCCTCAACAGAGATAAACATTTTTAAACACATTCAAAATAAATTTGGAGTACTGTAATTGGCAGCTATTTTGGGTGTGATCTATCAAAATCATTGACAGTTTGCCATTGATTCCATGAAAAGTCACTTCATTAGTACTATCACTGTAATAAAAATAAGCACTTGTTATGAAGTGGGCTGGTATGAAAGAGGTTTTCAACGTTATAACAAATAAAAATATGCAGTTTCTGTGTCTCTCACAACCCACTCATTGAATCTGCGTGTTTGAAATAATTGGTGAAACAGGTCAGTGAACAATTTAAGACATTCATAGAATCATAAAGGAAAAGACCTCCAGGATCTTTGAGTCCAATCTCTGACTGAACACCACCACGTCAACTACACCACAGAACTACGGAGCACGTCCAGCTGTTTCTTGAATACTTCCAGGGATGATGCCTCCATCCCTTCCCTGGGCAGGCTATTGCAATGCTTCCTTTTAGTGAAGAAATTCTTCCTGATGTCCAACCTGATCTTCCTCTGACACAGCTTGAGGACATTTCTTCTTGTCCTGTCACTTGTAGCTTCGGAGAAGATCCCAAACCCCACCTTGCTACAACCTCCTATAAATTATATTTCATAATTCATAAGTAGGATACTAAAGCCAGTCATTTGCTACAGAAGGAAAGCCAAGATGGGACCACAGAGCCACAGATATTTGCAGGACTTGTCCTGTGGAATGACAGTTTTTGTGCCAGTATCAGTGAACTCCAGTGCAGAGGTCAAACCTTAAAAGGCGTTGTACTACAGAAGTCATGATAGACTTGGCCAGACTGCTCTATATTTTCTCAGAAGTCTGAGATCACATACAGGGTTAATCAAAATAATTTGCTTTAACATTTATTCTATAGCTTTGTTTTCTAAAGGTAACTTAGCAGCTGAAAATAATGCTGAACTATAGAAAAACATTTGTGAACATAATACAATGGTCTAAAAATTCCTTGAGTTCACTGCATCTCCTTTCTTTCAGTATGGAAAGTCTTTAAATCATCATCCTGGCATTGACTTTGAAATAACCCAACTATTTGCATGAGATACCGTCTCTTTACATAAAACCTCAGGAACATTCATTAAAGTAGCTTTCCATTGATTTAAAAAATGCAACTCAATTATTTTAAATGTTTATGAGGTCCTTGTGATAGAATATTACAGTCATAGACTTTCAGTAGCAGTAACACTTCTGCTAACAGTTGCCAGATTAGCATGCAAGCTTCAGATGTTCGAGCATGCACAGCAACTACCTCTTGCAGAGGGCTAGACATTTTAAGAAAATATACCAAGCTTTTATAAAGCCATTCATCTGGGAGGACTTAGGTTCTTTGTGGTCTCACATTCTTCTTCTCTGCCCTCTGGCACTGTGACTACATGGTGAGCAGGATCAGCGTGAATATCCAGCAGATTAACCTGCTAAAACTAATTCTGTTTTTTCTATTGGATGTGTGAGCTGCTCTTACTCCCCCAAAAGCTGATGGTCACTGGAAGAGGGAAGAAGTGCTCAACTAAGGGAGCTGGAGAACTAGTGGATAAATCAATGTAAAATGAAACTGAATTTAGGAACTGACTATCTATCTAAACAGACACAAAGCAAATGCAGAGAGAAATGTTCTCTTGGCTAAGATCTTTCATCTCCACAGAATGGCCATATCTTCTGTGACCTGCAAATTGCATTTCTATACCTCCAATCACTTTCAAAACAAGAGATGGATCCCTATTCTTGGTTCTTCATTGCTGAGGTTTACTTATTGTCCCTTCCAGAATTTCAAAGCTGAGGATAAGTTGCATAAGAGGGGAGAAGTTGTCTGAACATATTCAGTGTTTTGGTGGGAACATTCACTGACTAATCATTGACATTGCTTTTGTGAATCTTGCTGACATCGACATGGCAATTAATTTTGCTTCTACTGCACCATTATATGCAAGAAGTGAGGAATGGCTAGATGTTCCCAAATTATGTCCCTCAGGTCCCTTGAATTTACACCTTTTGTTTTTAGGCTATGTCTGAAAAACATTAGAAAAAAAAGAAATATTTGTTGGTTTTCTGCTAACTAGAATATCATTCTTTTGTATGCTAACATATTAAACTCTGTGTTCAGATAAAATTTTGTTTGATCCAGAGAAAAATCATCTTTCCACAACAACAGGGGAATAGTGTCAAAAGACAATTCCTTCTACATCCAAAAATATCATAGATATTTATTTTATGATATTCAAAATAATGGCTGGTATTGCTAACTTTTTATAGGCAGCATGGACAGGTGAGATTTTCACAAATGACCAGCAAAGGGATCCCTTAATTTTTGTGTATCTAATTTAAAATTCATTTTAAAGCCATATCAGCTTCACCTGTAATAGGTTGCAGAGTTGTGACCCCTGAGCATTAGTTCCTTTCAAGCATTTTTTCTTTTAATGTTTGTTTGTTTAACTAAAATGAAAATACTCAGTTTTTCATGTGACTTTTAAACATGAAATTTTACTGGTATTAGAGTGCAAAGGCAGTATCCCTGTCAAGCAAAAATATTTTGTGAATAAAATTTGTTTCATCTCTAGTTCCCTGTCTGTACTAACAAAATAATATTTTAGTTCTTTTCTGTGATAGTGCTATAAACTACTCTGGAATTGTTTGTATTTTTTCACTTTGTATTTACAGCCAGAACCTTTTCTGGAGGTTGGGCTCAGAACTTTCTTTGTTACTTTAAACATTAGATTTATTTAATTTCTCCTGCTGTGGTGCAGAGCTAGCACAGTATAAAATTATGCTTATTTGTTAAAATAACCTCTGCAGTTATAGATTTGCTTGCTTTGGACTATAGATAGAGATATATAGATGTCTTCATAGATAAAGAGGTCTTAACTACACGTCTTTCACAGACGGGAGGGGTTTGGGAATGGCAGTTTACAAACCAGGCAATGAGAAGGGAAAATCTCTTTCTTCTGTTCAGGCTGTAGCCCTGTGCAGCAAATTCCTTCTCAGAGAAGGGAGCAGCAGGTAAGTTGGTAGCCTTGTAACAAAAGGAAGAGAGATTTCCTGGCTTTCATTTCCTATTGGTAGGGCAGTTCTTTACCCTGCCCACTGAGTACTTAGTTTAAAAATCCCTTAGAGGATGGCTGAATAACTTACAGGATTTAGAATTCTGAATGGAAAGGCAAAGATTGTGGGTAGAGGGGAAAAAGCAAGAGAAGGCAAAGAATTGGAGGCAGAAGGTTGTGAGACAGAAACCCCATTCAATAATTTCTGCCTCTCTTAAGCACTGGGACATGTCTGATGGCATGTGATTCAGAAAGATTAATAACTCAGGTGATTAATAAAGTCTTACCAAATTAACCAAGAGCATAATAATCCTCAAAGGTTATTTATCATTCTTACTGCTCAGGATAGTAAAAAAGTAAAATAAAAATAAATCATTAGTATTGTCCCTTAATCCCTGAGATGTTCTTACAATGAGTCTAGCATGTCCAGATGTTCTACTGAAAATGACTCCTGAAAGATTTGAATGCAATTATTACCATGGGAAATTATTTAGCTAAAATAGATGCAGCTAATGAATTTTAATTTCTCTCTGTACTTTTCATTTGAATATCTTCCTACTGTATTTACAGAAAGTTGTGATATTTGTGATCATATAAACACAAAGAAAAGTTGGCTGTGCTAAACAAATCAGTGTTCCCTCTCCTGTTTCATACCAGCTTTATGGTCTTCTTTAAAGGTCTTTTCCAGCCTAAGCAGTTCTCTGATTGAACACACAAATGTGTAGGCCAACTGCAGCTTGACACAACATGAGTGCTCCAAGGCAAAGCAGCTTCACCCTGCTTCATGTCTTCTCTGAATTCTGGTCTGAACCTGACCTTCAGCAGAGAAAGAGGAGTTTCTGCAGTATATCTCTCACACCTGGGGAGAGAGAGACAGAAAAGAAGAAAAGGAATAGTTAGCAAAATACAGGATTGAAAAAGTGAAGATAACCCATCTGGAGGTTGGGAAAAATAGGCTTGTAAAATCTTGACCTGGACTATGAAAAAGGGACAGCTATTGAACCTAAATCAAGATCAGAGAGCTCCTTGTAAGAAGCTGGATGCAAAAAAGGCCTGTTATAACAAAGCTGTTGAATGTTTCCCTCTCATTTTAGCTGATTCTTAAGAGCTTTACTTATAAGAGATTTATTTATAATAAGCAGAGGGTGGTGAGATTTCTCACCGAAGTCTTGGTGGGTGTTTGTCTCCTTTGGACAAGTTGATCCATGTAGAGGGAGCCTAAATTTCAAACTTCTAGTGGTGAAGTTTAGGTGATCTCAGCCTAATTCTTTGCATCTTCTGCTATTATAAATCTGTATCAACCATAAATCTGAATCCTCAAAGAGTTCTTAATGCTTTTATGTATTACATACACATTCCTGCATGATCTCCCACTCCAGATTCCCAGTGTTTTCTTAGCAGCCTTTCTTTGATTAATTGAAGATTTATTGAGGGGTCATAATAAACATGAGGGTTTTTTCAAAACTTTGAGTAATATTAGCATTGTTTGAGGTTGACTTGAATCATTATTACACAAAGAATAAAGGAATTATCTTTGATCTTGTAGTGAGGAAACTGTAGTACATAATAATATGTTTTGGGTGAGCTTGAGCGCTGTTGTTGCTCTTTATGCCACCTGCTGGTTAGAGAGCAGGGAAAGGGGAATAGGACAACATTTCTCTCACTCTAATGTTCAGCTTCTGAATGAGATTGTATTACCTGGATTTTGTGTTTATTGTTTGTCATAAAATAACATGTAGTTTCAATTGTCAAGTTATCAGTTAAGGCAACATCACAAGTGAATTAGACTGTTGTGAGCCTCTTGGTTTTTAAAGAATATATACTGGTTTCTTTATTTTTTTTTCTTTAGCTCATAAAATTTTAATTTTTCTAAATGTGTGGTTTAGGGTGTTTGTTGCTTTATTTGCCATGTTATGTGGGCAGAGGTTAAACAAGGAAATTGCTTCTTTTTGACAGTAATATTGAGTGTATCAGGGGAAAAAAACCTGTTCTCTCTCTTTCAAAATCTACCTATTGTTCTTCAGAGTTCATTTCCTTTCCTGTGTTAATAATTTTAGTTGCCAAAAAACTAAGACTATATATGGACAGCACTGAGAATGTGGCCCTATTTGTACTAAAGTTGGGTAGTCTATGTAGTTTAATTTCTATTAAAGGATGTACAGCTTTGTGCTCTGCATCAAAATTTTACAAGTATTCTGATGCTGGCAGCAGCCCTGGTTTCCTCCAAATATTTTGTACTGTGGGAGAAAGCCACAATGGAGTGGCTACAGGAGATACCACGGATACAGAGCAGTGTAACACTATGGGGGTACTTCAGTGGTTTCCAAATGAAGGCTCTGCCACAAAGGAAAGAATAAGATTTGATTATAAGGGAGCTAAAACAAAATAATTAGCAATTAAAGATAACACAGACTGAATCTCGACAATGTGCAAAGGTTATTGGTTTTTTGGTAGCAATACAAAGTTAACAAAGCCAAAGTAATGGAACAGAGAAACAAGAGGATTACTGGTGCTGTCTACCAAACAGAGAAAAATGGACAGAGAAAATATGTTTTAGGAAAAGTAAGTTTGTTTTCATTAATATACATTTGAAAATTGAGTATCCACAAGGAGGTCTTGGAAAAATAGAGGGGCTTTTTTTGCTTGCACTTCTGTGTTTATCTGGAGCAGAGCAACCCAGAGCAGGGCAGTATCTCTAGCCTGCCTTTAAATTCAAATGAAGTTAAAATTCATTTTCCCAAGGCAATGTCAACATGTGCTGATGGTTGGAATGAGTAAACTTGTGTATTGTGTCTTGGCCAAATAAGATTTAATTTTATGGCAGAACTGGATCAAGAATATTTTTTAATGTTGGCTTAGCTCAATGAACAAAATTAGCATTAAGCTCATACAAAAGGCCAATGGATTATATAGTATTTTAATGTAAGAGGCTTTAAAATGGAAATATTCTTTCAAACTCAGAGTGTATGAAGATGGCTGATGCTTTTCTCTTTTTTTTTCTGAATATGTATTAGAAGCTGTGAGGGCTTTACAACATAGAGCATCTCAGATTTTCATCTAGTGCTTTCATTTCTCTTCCTTGCTTCCAGCCCAAAAGACCATCATTGGCAAGAATCTTGCCACTTATCTGCAGAGAAAGAGTGGGGAGATAGCCAGCTCTTATCACAGAGAATAGATGCTCACACTATTATTAATTTCTGCTAGCTAGATAATAAATCTGCAGTTACTTTCCTCTCAGCTATAAGGTCACTCTGGGAGCCCTGGGTGCAAAAAAGTACAAGTGCACCAAATTTTGTTAATAAGTTAGAATGTTGATTAAGTATGTAGTCAGAAGAGAAAGGAGATATGTCTTGGGATGTGTTCAGTCATCACTAAATAACCAGGAGAAATGATCAGAGCTACAATAAAAAATGTTAAAGTTCCAGCATATATAACTGAATGCATAAAAGGTGGTAATCCCTGATAATTTATATTGTTACAGTGCCTCACATTATGACTGTTTTACATAATCTTTTCATGAGCACCCTTGCTGGCTTTTGTGTGAAAATTTTTAATGGCCTAAATATTTCTGATGGGCATGAGCATTATAAGCAGGGGAAAAAAGAGAAACTCCTGGTTATTTCAGCTGATGCTGGAATACAGAAAGTCTGTTTCAAATAGCCACTTATTAACTACTGAAAACTGATAACTTTTTAATAACTTTGAAAATTTCTTTTCTAAAAAGCTTATCTCAAACTTTTTTTTGTTGGTATAAACCCCTATAGGAACTTAAATACTTCATTGTGTTTGAAGCATCAGAGGTTCATTTCAGAGAGGCAGAATTAGGTTTAGGAATCTAAATCTAAAAGTTTCTTTTAAGGCCAGTGGAAGTGGAGTAGGATCTTGCATTCAGCAGCTCAGAATCTGTGGTGGAAAAATGCCTGTACATGCAGGGTGCTGAATACCACAGCTAGCTGAAAGTCTGTGACAATCCATGTTAAGATAACTGTTTTATGAAGGGGATTTTCTAGTCTGCCTTCATTTCTGCCTTCATTTCTGCCTTAGTTTCTTAATAATGAGAACAAAAGGTCCTAGATTTTGTTTGGACTAAATCAGGAAAAGACACAGCAAGGCTTCTCCATGAATAATCACTCTATCTTTCCTTAGATATTATACTATTCCTTCTTATTTATTGTCAAAGTTGTTAGTGATGACTGAAATTATTTAAAAAATTGGTCTTTGTTATATATGATAAGTTATGGTATAAATTTCCATTTCGATAAGACCAGGTTTGTTGATTGGCAACAGTATGATGCTCTTTGAATTCTTTTTTCTTTTTTTAAATGAGTACAAATTTTCTGGCAATTTTTGTCACATGCTATTATTTTCATGGAAAAAAATGGCCAATTTATTTTTCAGTCTGCCAAAGAGATTTGTTCTTTCAGTTCAAAAAGGCTTTTCTGTAACTTCATTTGTTTTCTTGACTACTTGAATAAAGGAAATAGTCTTAATTTAGTAACAATAAATTTGAAATTTGCTTAGATCACTAAATTGGTTGCAGATTTCTTTGAACAACATCCTTATATTATTTTCTAGTCTCTCCCTCATTTGTGTGTTTTCGCACATGTCAATATACATATATAAAAACTTAATTCCTTTATCCTGATTCTGAGGACTTTTAAAGACATGTTTTCTTATGCCCTTCCATCTTGTACCTATATTTTCACTTAGATTCATTCCTGATAGGCTATCAGAATTTTTGTTTTCTAGACTATGGTCTTCCATTTTGCCTTTGGCAGTGGGAAAATTATATGTTTAGCGTATAAATCTATGTCTTTCTAAAGCATAGTTATTAAATAGATATTTTTAAGCAAAACTGTAGGAAATTATGCCCTATGATGATCTTTAGAAAAACTTTCTCAGTCTGAGAACTAAGTTGCTTAAGCTTTGTCAGGCAACTGCTGATATTTGAATCTGTGTACATCATTGATTGATTATCCTCCTTTGGAGGGAAAGTTTGAATGTCATGGTTCATAAATCAAGGGCATCAGAAAATAATATTTTGAAATATACTGGAAGTGTTAAAAATTATCTGTGCTTCAGAAAATCTCATGACCTGTGAAGCATGCAAGAAGCAGTCAAGTTTTAAATTGCCAACAGCTCTGCGTGTTTAAATATGCTGACTTATAATCATAAATAATTTCAGAAATAAATTGTGCTCAGGCATCTTGTGAGATAAAATATTTTTAATCCTTTTTTTGCATATATTTTCAGTTTAAAGATCCTGTTGTAAACAGTGTTTTTCTGTCTTGGAAAAAAGAAAACCATCAGATTTAGAAATATCTGTATGCTGTTCAGATCTAATCTGCTGCTGTCGGTCATCTTTTTTTTTCAGTTAGGACATTTATTTTAAAAATGGATTCAATGCAAAGTTGATCTACCTGTATCCAAGATTTTAGCAGATAATTTAAAAATGCATCAAAGCACTATTATTTTGTATGACACAATAGCAAACAAAATCACCAAAAACTTACTTATATGAGTGGTACATGTGTAAAACTGCAATGGTAATTTTAAGCTTTCCTCTTTTCTTCACAGTAAATTATGATATGTATATTGTTTGTCTTTGAGGTTTAAGGCCCAGAAAGGATTGCTTTGTCACTAGAGAGAGAATATTAGCAAAGGAGCTAAGGTTCACAGCAATTTGGCTGCCAGATTGTTCTGTTTCTAATGACTTCTGTTCTTCCTTGTCAGTCTAGCATAGCCAGAACCTCTCACTTATTATTTACAGAGCACAGTTTGGATTGCATCAGAGAGCTTCCACTCATCAAGCTGTTTCCTGGTATTAATTTAGCTCTTCCTCCCTACATCTGTAGCTAAATCAAGTTTCCATAGAGTTTAAACTAAGTCTGAAAATAAGTGAAAAAAAAAAAGCCCCAAGACTTTGGTTGATACATTATAATTTGTCTGTAAATACAAGACCTACCTGAACACAGAAAGGAAATGCAAGGGGTGCTTGCAGATTGTTGGTAATAAATGTGTTCCAGGGGATTGAGAGAATCCTTGAAGGACTCCCCAAGAGAAATCTTGTCCACCAGTAGCAAGTTCGGTTTTGATGTGCATGGCTTGGGAAAAGTGGGGCTTGGGAAGGGACAGTGTTCTTCTCACTGGTGTCAAAGGCAGAGCAGGTGGAAGAGCTGATGTGGCTGGAAGGAAGTTTCAGAGTCTCTGAGTCTAGTCCAAGTATTCTGTGTTGCCTGTTCCTTTACTGACTGATGGCTTTTAAGTCACATCTATGCACAAAATAAAAGACTGAAGAAGTCATTGACCAAGTGGATACTCCAGTTTCTCAGACATTGAAATGCAGCCTGCTAGAAGCCAGATCTCACACCAATATGTCTGAAGTTCCCAGCTTTCTGGGAGACAATTTCTCAGTAGTCTTAGGCAGATCTCAGGTGATCCTACCACTGAATACTGACTTTTCATATGACAAAAAGAATAGTTCTGATAGACTTTGTGGGTGCCCTGTGTACATGTACTGGCAGCAGACTGTTGGGCCCCTGTTTATGAGGTTTCAGCTGCATTAGGCAGGAAATGAGCTAATTAGCTAATATAGTAACATATAATGTATTAGCTAATATATAAGCTAATATATTAGCTAGTATATTAATTAGCTAAATAGCTAGTGCTATTAAGATACTGGACATTCTTACATAAGGACTGCATTTATTTGTTAGACTGATAGGCATTTTAGGAGTAGCCTAATGAATCAGTTGAATACTGAGATAAGTAGGTGATTGCTGTAACTTTTGTAATAGTGCCTAAGATAATATTATATGTGATTAAACCAGTGCATGGCTTTTTTAAAATGCTTAGACTTACTTTCTGTTTTTAAGACGAACAGAAACTGTCTTCCAACTAGCTAGGCTGATTTCTACTAAACCTTCTGCAACTCCTCATGTTGGTCTTATAGCTATCTATTCTTTCATCCTAACCAAAATCCTACTCTTCAGCTTAATGTCAAAATCCCTGTAAAAATACCAGAGAGTAAAACATATACTTTACAGGATATGCAGCATATGCTTTGCAGGCATAGGATACTGAAGTAAATATTCTCCTTAGAACTTTTTAGCTTGCTCATCTCATTATTTGCAAGAATTTCATAGAAAAATGCAAAGGCTGTACAGTTTCATTCTTATAAACATCACTCTATGAAAAATACAAGCAAAGAATTGTTTATTTTTACATCAGAACATCTTCTACAACTTTAAATTATGATTAACATAAAAACCAACCCCATGTGAATGTATTTATTTTTCCTAAAGTTTTTTTTTTTATTATTATTATAAGAAAGGGCAGTATGCTACTACAAAGATGTTGAAAAATATTCCTACCACACAATTTTTACTCAGCTTCTGTCTGATACAAATAACTCTTTTTTTTGTTTGTTTTTTCTTTAATTACTTGCAGTGCAAGGAATAAAAGAAAAATATACCACTTTGTGTTGCAAGATATTTCTCAGTCAATATATCTGTGAATAACTAGACAAACAGTGTCCACTGCTGGCAAATCAGATAATTGCACAGCACATTACAGAGATATGATGTGAACAGGTTTTGATGAGTTAAGTCTTAACTGTCAGATATTTTGTATTGACTTTGTAAGACTGGGTTGTAAAATCAGGTTACTATGTTAGAAGTATTCATGCTATTACTACTAATAATAAATGCCATGGTATTTGAACACATAGCCAGCATTAACATCACAGTAACATGAGCAGGTACTGCAATTTTTTCAGGATTTAAAAATAAATCTAGTATTCATTATATTCTATCTATCATATCTACAAAATAAATAAAAATATAGCAAAAATCTATGAAAATTGTCTTGATGTTCTATATCCTATAAGCAACAAGATGGGCAGGCAGAAGTTCTTAAATAAGTAACAAGATGGGCAGGCAGAAGTTCTTAAATTCTTTTTTTTCTCTTTAGGTCAAAGCATTCATTACTGATTTTGTTAGGTTTTTTTAAAGGCATAAAGAGGTATAGAAGAAATCAATGTTTCTGTTTTGGAAAAAGTAAAATGGAAATGCTGCTACAGCAAGTACCACTGCTCTTGATGAAGCTAGAGCTGAATTAAACTGATTAGCAAAGAGAGAAGGCTGATATCTAAAAAAAATCCTCCTGGCTTTTTTTTTTTTTTTTTAATAGATAATATTTATTTGCATCTTTTGCATAACAATAGTGTGTCAATGCAAAGAAAATATTTCAGTCAAAGGAAATAATATAGAATAAAAGAAACATTGAGAAACGAAAAATCGGTTCCTATGCTAATATAAACTATATTATCTTGTCAGAAGCTTCTGGAAATCTAGATTAACTAAAAAGCTAGCCATACTTGTTTTTCAGAGATTTATGTCTGTCATCATTATATTGCATTCAATAAGAGTATTAGACAATGCACTGAATTTTCTGTTTGTTTGGAAAGGGGAACACAGTATGGGACTTTTTTCAGAGAATATTGGTTGTGTCTGAACCCCAAAGGAAGGGACGTGTCTGTGTGATTGGATCTGAGAGGGGATCAAGGCTTACCCTTTGGATGAACATGGCATTAGCCAGAATTGTTCTATATCTACATTTTCTCCCTTCAGTACCCAGAGAAATACTGTATGACCTTCCCTCTTGAACAAGAAAAGAACTGGATCCTATTTTTTGGGGTGGTTTTTTTTCCTCGTAAAAAAAAAGGAAAAAAATAGATTTTTTTTCCTGTTCCTTTCATGTCTTAAAAATAGTTTCAAAGGGATTGCAAAGCAAAAGTTAATTTGAAAATAAAGGGTAGAATAATTGCAAACAAAGATGACTGTCTGAAAGTTATTTTGTGAAATTAATCACACTGTCAATTTTAGGTCATATAGCAGAAAATAAGGCCATTTTTTTCCTAGATTATTTGGCAGGGAGTATTTTTCATGCTTTCTTCCAAAAAACAAAATGATATTGTGGATGTGTTTGTATGTGTGTGTGTGTGCATTCAAGCACATGGGCAGACATGCTCCAGTTTTTCCTGTCACTGGTAAAAATCACTTTTTATACTGTAAAGATTATTAGATGTATTTTGAGGGGAATCATCCTTCTGATTCTCAAGATAGCAGTTTATGTACATCTCTGCTCATACTATCTTTTCTGTTCAGTATTTTATTTTAATGGATATTAAGTGCTTTTTCACCTGGATCTCTGTGAGATGGTCAAAATCCAACATCTTCCTTGTCCTTAGGGTTCAGAAATATTGCATGTATTTTTTTTCTCATGTTGTCATGTGTTTTCATATTTGTTGCAAGGAAAGCAAGAAATCCATGTGCAAAGATGTTCTAGGTGCAGGAAATCCTCAGGGGAGAGTATAATGAAACAGGTATAGCAGCTTACATGCTCTGCCAGCTGTACTGACTCCAGAGCAAATTCACTGTAGAGACTGAATGCCTTAGGAACAGTGTTTCCTTTGTTTCTGTAGAATAAAATTAAGCAGACTCAGCTTACAGGGACTTTCAGTTACTTGAGAGAATAACAGCAAAGTCTCTTTCATGTTTCAGAAGTCGGGCAAAGCAGTCAAGTCCTGCTGTGGCTAGATAAGTAAACGCAACAGATGTTGGCTTAAGCTGTGCATATTAATGAAGAAGCTCTCCATGCTGTTTTTAGGCCTCTAAATCTTAAACTGCTCTCTGCAGCTGTGTGGACTAAAGATGGGGGTTGCTGTTTGTGTTTGTTTTTCTTTAGTGAAGGTCCTTTTTCAGGCTTGTGTCACCAGAACCTTGTTTGAAGCAGTCTTGTGGCAGATCTGATATTAGCTTCAGTAAGAACAAAATTAATGGTGATGTGTATCTGTTATTAGTTGTTATGAACCTCTCTTTACAGAGATGATTTCATTCTAAAAGGTAAAATATATATGTCACTGCAGAAACCACAATGTATTTAACTTATAATTACTTTTTTGGATTATACACAGAAAGTAATCTTGATTCTTTTTTATTTTTTCTTCCTTCACTGTTGTCAACTGTTTAAAAGAGACTGGGTTGAAGTTTTGGGCCTGGACGAGCTATTTTGGAGATCCTTATATAATCCGTGTGCTGTACAGATACTCCTGTTGACCCAGCTGGTTTCCTTTGTTCACCTGGTCTCAAAAGAAGTGGCATCAGAAGTAGAGGACAGAGTGAAAAACAGGAAGCCATGAAAGATGTCACAGAAGCTTTGCTAAAAGATAGCAGCTGTAATCATGCATCTTATCAGGCTGAAAGATCAATTGTTAAAAATAGCGTTAAGAATCTTCATGCAGCTTTTTCCCCTGTTGAGGGATTAAGAGTTAGCCCATGGAATAAAAAATTAAACTCTGCATTAAAGCAGGTGTTTTACTTGACACAGCACCATTCATAAGACTCACTACTGCAGGATAATCAGAGCCATTTAGCACTGGAAAGGGAAGGGAGACAGCAAAGTCCAAAAAAGCAAAAGCAAACCCAAACAATCTAAGAATTATGAAATGTCTAGAGAGTAAGACAGTATCTAGTGTAGAGATACTCAGTCCTTTGAGTTACAGATGTATCTCAGGAAATACGTGAAAGAAATGAAAGAAATGTGTGAAAGAAGTGAATGGTCAATGCAGAAGAAATATTGCACCTGAGCTGCTACAGGCAGCATTGTAGGTGTTGTGTGTTTGAATAGGACATTTTGATAGTTCTCTGCATAACCAGTCATTTAATGCTGGACTTTCTCGCATGGTGCATTAATTTATTCTTGCATATACAGGAATTATGTTCTAATGGGTTTTTTCTTATGAGTTGGATAAGGTCAAATAAGTCCAATGCCTGTGAAGAAGGTGGCTAAAATATGTGCAAGTTGTCCTTTGAACAACATATTGGAAGCTTACTTTTGTCTTAATTAAACAGATTCACCTGACCTATTTAAACAAGTGACTCCAGAGGACCTCCTATGTATTTAGTAAATTTTAATAGCTATAATTTTGGCTCCTGGAGCACATTGTGAATGCTAAGACTGAAAGCTCAGTGCTTTTGACACAAAGAAGTGTGAAAGGATAGAAATTCAAATTCTGTGAAGCATATTATCATGTTAAACAAATTTTATTTTTAATGTTCTTCAAAGTCTAATCCATGAGCATCAAGTGTTCAGGGTGTTAAGGATTATAAATTTCAGTGTTTCATAGTACATTGCCTTTTGGGAAATTAATAATTTATAAGGAGAATTATATCCAGATTAAAATACAAGAACATATAAAACTGACCTAATTTAAACTGTTTACAGCTCATTGCACAATCATACCATACTAGTCTTCTTACAAACATGGAATAAACTATCTGAAAAGGGAACTCTTATCTATGTTTTAATATGTCCATACTGGTCTGCTCATGAAAAATATGATTTTTTAAGATGACAAACATTTTTCTAGCTTATTCCGTTTTTTATAATTAAACACTTACCAGCCTATAGAGTAAGCCATATATGTTTCATTTTGTTCAAGTTATTATTTCTCTTGCTCCATCTTTTTCCCCCATGAAAATTAAATCAAGAATTGAAAGTTACAGTTGCTTACCGACACACATCCCCCCCATACATACACATTATGTGCCTTGGGAATATATCAGTTTGCAATTACATCAATAATCCTATTTGTAGGACTGTATCACATTTTCTTATGATATTTGGGGGATTGGAAGGTTCTTAGTATATACATTGAATTTAGATACTTTAATTATGGTCCACCAAAACTACCAGCAATATTTTTTTTTCATCAGAAGCAACAAATCAGAATTACCACTTCAGCTGGAAACAGTGTTTTGGCAATCAGTCTGCAGTCTGATCAGAAGCACCACAAGGGTGAATAAATAAATCCATCACAATTTAGAAGCAAGTGATTCTTCCACTCCTGAAATGTCTCTTCTTGCAATAATAATTTTTCCCAGTGGTCTAGATGTACTTTTATGCATGCCTTTCAATTGTTAGGCCTAAGTTGGTACTTTTAGCCCTAGACCATCCTTTCTATTTTGAGTGGTATAAGGAATAAGATGCTAATACTTTTGCTGCTATAGAACACATCTTCCAAAGGAAAAAACCAAACATTTGAAAAGACACAAAACAATCTTCAACTCTGTAGAGTCTGAAAGAACATCTAGATCCACTATACTTTATTAATGACTTCTAGAATGTAAGCTGACTTAACCTCATCATCTTCTAGTGTATTTAACTGGACAACTGAGCTGTGTGTGCCCTACTCTTTGCAAGCAAGTGCAATAAAAACTTCACCACAGCTCATGAAACTTAAACATGTTTAGTAGCAATGTAATAATCTGACATTTTACTTGTAGAAAATATATGCTTGTAA
>JAOTQP010000001.1:38057280-38068078 GCA_026413545.1 Cichladusa arquata
AGAAATTTGGGCTTTATTTGGTTTATTTTGGTTCAGTTTTGATATCAAGAATGGTTTCAGGATATCTGTGAGGAGAAAATTTGGGTGGAGCGTGTGCACATGGCTACATACCTGTAGAAAGACATTTTTGTTTATATTGAAATGGTTTATGAAAGGAAGATCTCTATAGAGTTTTCATGACTGCATTGAACAGATATTACTCTGCAGCTTGTAACATTATCCAAGTTATTGCAAAACATATAATAAGTTAAAAAAAAAACCAAAACAACAACAAAAAACCCCAAAAAACAAAGGAAAAAAAAACCAAAAACCAAAAACAACCCACAGCCCATAATGTGTAAAGATGACATTTTCAGTTCTATAAATTTCACAGCCTATGGATCTAGGTAAGGATAGATTATAAAGCATTGGATAGCATTTCTCCTAATGGAATTTCCTATAAAAGCATTTTATGTAACTCTAGCATATGCATATACACAAATATCAATCGTTTATATTTTAATATTGAACTTTGATGTCTGAAAAGGTCACATTGAAATTTACATGTTAAATTAGCTGAAATGGAGTATGGTTTGTTCCCAGTAATACAGAAAAAAAATTAAGGAATAATAATGTTTCATACTCTAACATATAATAAAGCAAGTATTTTATACACACTTTATATCCATTGAATTTTTTTACTCTAAAATTCATCCAAGAAAGCAACTTTATAGATTCTATAATGTTTTCGTTTAGAAAAATCCTGAAATCCATAATAAATTGCCAGTTAGAAATGAACAGATGGGAGAATAGAAAGCATTGAAAATCTTTTCTCCCCCTCTTTGGCTTTTAATCATTTGTTTTCATATCCAGAGTTTAGTTAATCCGAAATAAAACTCTGTTTTAATGTAGAACATTTAATAACTAACATGTAACTATATTTCTTAAATGCACATTCTCATTCAGTTCCTAGTTTTTAAGGTAGCTGATATGTTCATACTTGTACAATCCATCCTGTTAGCAGAGTCTTCACTTTGACTAGAATTGCACACATTTTATCACAGGTTAGGACACCAGATGGCTCTCTTGAGTTTTCTTTGTAAAACCCCAAGCTGTAAACAACTGCTCTGCATTTCTGAGATGTGAGTACAAAGCTAATTTTCTTTTTTTTTTAATCTCTGGAGTAAGAAACACATTTTCTCTTTGTCTATAGGCGTACCGCCTATTTTCACCCTCTTGCTTTTCTTTGCCATCACCCTGAGCATCATGTTGTTGAAAAATGTCAGTGTGTTTTGGCAAAGGCCCAGTATTTGAAGGAAAATATAGAGAGGAATAGTAGTGGATAGTACTACTATTAGATATAACCACCATATAATGCATAGCATCATCAGGTACTATAAAGAGGAACTTGGGACCCACACCTTTTCAGAGAGAGTTTCTCAGGAAAATATCGGGGTTATATTATGTATAATACTTCTGCATGCCTGAGAAAATGAGAGATGGTGGGTGGTTGGCCTCTGTTTCGCTCTGCTCCCTCTCATTCATGGCTTTGTTTGGGGCCAGCAGCCCAGTGGAGCTGGCTTTGGGCCGTGCCCTGTGCCGTGCGCGGCCGGGCGCTGCTCCGCTGTCCATGGTGCTGCAGGCAGGAACAGAGCGGGACACGGGACGCGGCCGGACTGGACCGGGCCGGGCCGGGCAGGGCAGGGCAGGGCGCTCTCAGAGGAGCGCTTCCCTCTTGAGGGCTCTTAAGGAAGGCCACTCCGTGTCTTGTTCACTTTTGAGAAGGAAGGAAAAACAAAGCAGTACGCAAAAATACTACATTGAAATTTATTTTTTTTTAATAACCACCTCTCTGTCTAATTGCATTAGTTAAGGCAATTGTAACCGTTGTAAGGAAATTGCTGCTCTGTAAAAATTGCCAGATAGAAAATCCAATGAGTCTTAGCTGAATCTCTTTAGAGACACTTTTAAATAGAATTAAAATGTATTATCCAGATCCGATTGTGCATGTTCTGTTCCTAGTTGGTCTAGTATTAATACGAAATCCCTGTATACTGGAGTTCCCACCATACACTTTTGCCCTCTGTATAAAAATAGCGCTTTGTAGATTAAAGGATTTAGGGGGAAAATGGTCAATATCAAAGCAGCTGAAGCCTCTGCTAAAACAAGAGCCTATTCTTGCATACTAGAGTTGCAAAGCAGTGAATTTTTCTGGATGGATATTTACACTTCCAAGCCTGAAAAGAAAAAAAAAAGCAAAACGATCTGATAAGAAATTAGAGTACTATGAAAACAGTATAAAAATAGATATTACATGATAATTGCCTGTGCAAGCTTCTGCCCTTCTTTATAGGCTAACTTAATATTTTTCTGTGTAGCTGCTTGTTTCCTACCTCTACTTTCCTCTGGCTAGTTACAACTTCAGGAAGTTTTTAACCATTAGGCTTGCGAAAGTAAATCCGAAAAATCTGAGCCATTATTTGAAAAGGGAGATGAGCCAACAGGAAAAGATGAAAGGAAAGAAGGAGGGTGTCTTATTTTACATGGTATTTACTATTTGCAATGCCTTGTGAACTTCTCGGGCCAGATGCTTCTTAGGTGTTGTGTGTCTAGAGAGCTTGGCTGGTGCTTCCTTAAGCGCTCCAAGACACAGCCTATAATTTTACACGGCGCTGGTGATCAGCAAATCCACCTGCTGTGGCTGTTTGTGGGTGACCCGTGTAATCCCTTCGGTATTTGGGTTGAAGGTCCCTCAGCCCTGTAGGTGTGCTTCTTCCCCACGGCTCCAAAACCTTGTCACGGGGCAGAACCCCGTGTCCCTGCAGACTCCCCGGCTGCTCGGTCGGTTCCTGGACCGCGGGCCGAGGCGGGGCGGGCAGCCCGGCTGCGGGCGGGCGGAGGGTGCGCGGGGCACGGTGCCCTTGGCCGAGCGCGGCGTCGCGGCCGCCGCCCCCGCTGCCCCCCGGCATCCCCGCTGGGGACGGGGACAGGTGCGGGTGTCACCTCTGGGGGGGCGGCCGGCAGGGAGACAGGGTGCGTGCGGGGGATCCTCGGTGTGCCGGGGCGGGCGAAGGAGAACGGGGAGGGCCACACGCCCCTCCGGCAGCGCCGGGGCCCTCCTTCTTCCCCCGGGAAGGGAGCCCCGCGCGAAGCCACCCGGAAACCTAACGGGTCGCAGGGACAGCTGGTGGCGGATCCGCCGGGAACCTCCCGGTTCCCACCAGAAAGCCACAGCAGCATCACCCCGTCCCTCCGCCTCTCTCCCCCTGTGCTTTTTTTCTTCTGCTTTCCCCATTCCCCCTCCTCCACTGCTTGCACCCTCGCCGCCCCTCGCCTTGGGGAGGACGAAAAAAGCTCCAGCGGTGCGTGCCTCTGTGTGTGTGTCTCTGTGTGTGTGTGTGTGTGTGTGTGTGTGCGTGCGTGTGTAGGGGAGGCTGGAGCGGGGTGGGACCGAGGAGCCGTGATTACAGCTCTCCCCGGAGAAGAAGATTGCTCTCTCCAGATGCTGATTTCTGAAGCACTTGGCAATCATCAGGCGGGAGCCGGGAAGAGGCGGCGGTAGCCGCCCCGGCCGTGGCGATGGCAGCGACGGGCGAGCGGGCGGCGGCGGCTCGGGGCTGAGGGGCAGCCCCGGGAGGCGACGCTGCCTGGCGGACCCGACCCGACCCGACTTACCCGACCCGACCGGAGCCGACCGGGCGCGGCTCTGCCCCGAGTCCGCTCGCTCCGCGCCGCTCCGCTCCGCCAGCCCGCTCGCAGACAGCCGCCCGAGCAGGTGTCCCTGCGCTGGGACACGGCGGGGACGGCGGGGCACCCATGCGGTGACCCTCGGCGGCGGCAGCTCCCGCCGGCCGCACGGGGCGGGAGCCCCTCCGCAGCCGCGCCTCGGCCGGAGGAGGCTCCGCTCGCCCGCGCCCCCGGGAATGGGCTCCCGCCGGGGCTGAGCGCCTCGCCGCCTCCCTCCTCCCTGCCCGGCGTGGGCGAGCCGGCGAGCAGCCATGGCAGCGGCCATCGCCAGCGGCTTGATCCGCCAGAAGCGGCAGGCGAGGGAGCAGCACTGGGACCGGCCCTCGGCCAGCAGGAGGCGGAACAGCCCCAACAAGAACCGCGGGCTCTGCAATGGCAACCTGGTGGACATCTTCTCCAAGGTCCGCATCTTCGGGCTCAAGAAGCGGCGGTTGCGGCGCCAAGGTGCGTCCCTGTGGCCGGGCCCGCCCGCGGGCTGCGGGGGGCGGGCGGGAGGGGGCAACCTGTGGCGAGAAACTTCCCGGCCGGCTCCTGCCAGCCGGGAGAAGGGCTCCGGGCGCTGAGCAGGCGGCAGCGTGCGGACCTTCGGCCGGGACCCCGGGGGCCAGCCCTGCTGCCTGGCTGTCACGGCAGGTGTGCTGCTGGCACGAAGCCCCTCGGGGCCCTGCCCGCCGCCCCCCCTCCCCGTCTCGCTTGTGGTTCTCTCTGAAGGACAAGGAGCGCACAGCGCTTTGGGTGTCCGGAGCCCGGGGGCCGTCGGTCGCCAGCCCCCTCTCTGAGCCATAGTATGGTTTTGGGAGATGCAGCCTGGGTGTAGTGAAGGGGTCCCGCTCCCAGTCAGCGCAGTGAGAGCTGAGGCACAGCCGGCGGCTGTGGGAGAGCTTCTCTCCATCCCTGTGGATTCCCAGCTGCAGGTCCACCTGCCTGTTGCCCGTTCCCAGCCAGGGCCTTACCACGCAGACCAGCAGGTTTTCCAGGCAGCTCTTCTTCAGGGTAGGTGACCAGGGGTCAACGGGAAAACTGGTACCTTGGTGATTGCATTCTATCCAGTACTTTGTCTAAGAACCCTAGAAATAAAAGGAGTAAAATGGTGTTGCAGTGACTTCTCTAATTTTTTAAATTTTTTTTTTTTTACTCAACAGCATTCAAAAATGGTAATGATTTACTCTATCTTCTCAGGAAACAAATGGTTTTATAACAAAAGGATTATATTGTGAAGAGTGAAAATGTTAAGTGTCACTTGAAACATGGCTAATACCTACCAGTCAACGATAAAGTGCAAACCACCCTCTGTTACATTATACAGAATGCCACCATGTGCTGTGGTGTGGTATGTATACTACAGCTCCCCTTTGGGTTGGAAGATCATTTTAAGCATAATCAGGGAACTGTCCTGATTGATGCTTCCTCCTTCTTTTCCATGGCCCACATTCGAAAAAGTATAAATCAACAGAATCCACACAATTTTATTTTTATGTGGCTTTCTTGCAGTAAAATTATTTGTTGTAACTCCTAATGCAAGCCAAATCCTGCCATTTTTAGATAATACAGGGATACAGTGAAGATGAACAGGAAAACGTCAGTGGCAAAATCTATGGTGGCTCTTATATTAAGCAGTCTGTGTGTAGTTTAAAAGACTAGAGTATCTGGTTTATAATGATATATTTTTATAAGTGATACTCTTCAGGAAAACAAGTTTAGGGAGGTTTCCTAACTGAGCAATTGTGCTTGACCACCTGTGCAGTCTTTTTTGGGGGAAAACTCTGTATTTGCCAATATAACCATTTGAGGAGGAGAGGACTGCCTTGCAGCACTGAGATACCAAACATTTTTTTAGGTGAGAAGGGGCTTTAAAGAGACTTTTGAATTCATCCTTTTCCATTCATTCATTTTTCATAAGGCACTTTGTCACATTCTTGAATAAGAGAACTGAATTAGAACATAACTCCACTGTTAACCTGCACCACTGACACAGAACATTTCAGCAAGAATAGTCAGAACAAGGGCTACTCACTAGTAAAATCTGCAGTGTCAGACCCTGGAGTTTATTTTCCTTCATGATGAGATATGGTAATATTTATCCATTGATTTACAATAAGGTCTCAGAATTTCTTCTCATCTGTAAGAATTCCTGCTGAAAAAAAAGCCATCATAGCTTTTACTGTACATGTTCCTGATGCACAAAGTGATGATGGAATACCTGTGGATTCAAAGTTGTATTCTATTTAAGAGAGAAACTGAAGAAACAGTCAAGCCAAAGTCATTACTTAAACATCTTATGCCGGATAGTTTTGAATGAATAATCATTTGTGAAAAAACCCAAGCCACATTTTATAAGAGTGATTGTTTTAAAATACATTATAAGAATTACAAAATGAACATTTATTCAGAGTCTGGTTTGAGTTTTTCTAAACTGAGTTAAATGACCAGTGAATTTGTCACCGAAATCATACTGTCAAATCCATTAAAATAAGTCTTTGCCAAGCAAAATAGGATGAATTTAACAACATCTGTTGTCAGAAAGGTGCTATGGGATTTTGACAAATAAACCTTGTGTAAATGATACGGAGTGTCACAAGAGCATTGTGAAAAATGAGCTAATCGAGATGTGACAAACCATCTGTAGCATTCTCATACAATTCAATGGAAGAGTAGAATTATATGTAAATTTTTTTTTAATGTAGAGCAGTAAAAGCAAGACTGTGTTTTTCTTGGAATAAAAAAGTGTTTTGCTTTGTACTTACATATGAAAAGTAACTCCCTTCCCATCTTTGAAACAATCAGGCAGCAAATGCTAGTGATGCTGCTTTTTAATTAAAAATGCACAATTAACTTTGTAAATATATGTATATGTGCATTAGGTAAACAGATATACACAATATATATGCACACATACTAACATGTCAGCAAACTTTAAAAAATATTCCTAATTTTTAAATTCTTTAAAAATGCCTGTTAGTACTGTTCTTGTTCAGTGGGATTTATTTTATAAAAAAATGAATTATGAATGCATAAAATGCTTCAATCATGTGTAGACCCTGATGAATTTTTTTTCTGTCGTTGTGACAAATTCCTCTGTTCATGGTCCTTCCTTTAGGGGCATAGTAAAATATCAACAGAAGTGTGCTTTGGGAGACTAACATTTAGAAAGGGTAGCATTCAAGATATATCCAGGAGCTCACTCAGAATAAAGAGTAATATTTGTATTTATTTATGCATTTTCTCTAATGATTGATGCCATGGTAGTTTTAAACAGCCTTTCTAAGACTTTGATTAATGAATTAAACTGCCAAAGTGATTTCTGTGGGAGACTTGTCTGCTAATCTACTGAGTGGATGAAACCATTTTCATTTACTGGACATCTTTGATTCATATTGTTTAGTAATATGATATTTCAAATTTATTAAATTTTTATTTATTCTACCTGTGATCTGCTGAACAAACCACTGTCATTAATTTCCTAATAACCATGAAGCCAAGATCTTGCCTATCTGATGCCCGACATCAATCCCTTTGAATCATCCTCTCTTGCATTGCAGGTTGTTTAGTTATATTAGTCTAATTTATGTTAATATAATCACAAATGGGAGAATTGACAGATATTTTGTTTTCATGTGAAATAACCTTATCTGACCTGGGGCTACCCAATCAAAAGAAGAAAATAAATGTCACTTCACCTCATACATCTACAAAGCACGAAGATTAAAATATATGCTTGTCAGTGGTGCAAATTCAACTTCTTAGCCTGTATTTGCATCTACATATCTAGCTGCTTTGCTAATCTGAAAAATCTTCATTTGGTTAATTAGGTCCCTTGGGAGTATTCTACTGAAAAATACTCAACATTTAAATGTATTAAAAACCAAGTGTGATGTTTACTGTTTCTGTGTGCTAATACCACTTCTAAATTTATACATAGAGTGTATGAATTTTGGAATGGCTTGGCCCCTGATTTGGTACATTAATATTTATAAGAAAGAGAGACTTAGGGAACATGTTCAGAAAATGCACTGATTAGATTTTACTGCATCTACAAAGGTAATTTAATTCTCCAAAGAAAGCATTTTTGGAAAATTCATCAGTAGATCAGCTAATATTTTTTGGCAGATGTGGGAGTGGCCCATAATCTCAGATATAAGATAATTCCCAATATACATAGTGCCCTAAGTAGTTTCTAGTTCTCCTACTTGTGGAATGCAGTGGAACTGAAATGGAGATCTGTGCTTGTGAGTGCATGTGACTTTTTTCCCAAAGCTTTAGAAACCACATCAGCTCCCACCAGTAAGCTCCAGCACTGGATGATCTGCCTTGCTCCAAGTTCCAGCAGATCAAAACACGTGTTTGTGCTTTCCTGTGAGATTGTCCTCAGAATTAATTCTTCTTGGCAGTTCACTTAAGTCCGCTGTGCCTGCATTGTCTAGGTGCAAGGCTGTCTATTTTTCAGGGTGTTGAATTTCTGTTGCTTGTTTTTCATTACTTTTCTTCAAATGAAATTGATTAACCCACAACCCTTTTGGAAGTATAAACACAGACTAACAGTCTGTATAAGAAATCATTAATTTTTTCTTTCATTGCTGTTAACCTGTTCAAAGGACTGCATGATAATCACAAACTGAAACTGTGTAAATTACATTTCAAGTAAAATATTCTAAGCATGCTTAAAATATTTTTGAAGACATGACTTTCTAGACTCAGTCTCAAGCTTTCTTTTCCATGCATTCAGTATTTCGCATAAACCCTTGCTTGGTAATGGAAGCTTTTAAAAGAAATACAGTAATGGCTGGGATGAAATTTTTATTCTCAACTGGTTTTGGTAGCTCTAAGTGTGATGAATGAGTCGGCTTTGAGAGCAAATGGGAAAAAATAGCTTGAAAATGGTAATATGATTTTAGGGACTATTGATTTTTGGAAATATCTCGAAGAGGGGCAATAGAATAGTGGGCATTTAATGTACAGATAGTGCTGTAGCAGTGTCATTTCAGAGTATCTTTCATATACTAACATTGCTTTTGAATGTCTTCACTTGATGATTTAACTCTTCATTAGAAACTGAACTCTTCAAGCTTGAGTGATCTTCTGGATCCCTAAAGTTCAGGCAGTTTCAGTCCACATATAGTCTTGTAAAGTATATCCCTTCTTGTATCTATTAAATGTATTGCAGAACTAAATTATCTGATTAATATGGATATTAAGGGAGAGTGCAGTACAGGTGGTTTCTGATACATGGTGATATACCAACAGATGTTACAGGTGAGGTCAGGTTTCTATACTGTATTTAAAGACAGAATCCTGTCTTTAAACAACATATAATCAATTAACAGGTGTAATTTTTTTGGTTTTTCAGGCTTTGGTTTGAATCAAACATAATCCAGACCTTAAAATTTGTTTTGAATGATGAGTTTTCAAGTCAGCAGCTTACAAACAGAATTAATGTCAATATAGAGATAAAACTCAAAAGTTTATTACAGTACATCTTTCTGTTGAAGTCTTTTGATTTGGACTCTAAGCATTGCTTTGAAGATACACAACTGCAGATCCCCATTTTTTGAAGTGAGTAAACAGAAGTCTGTCTTACTTGGTCATGTGTAATCTCCTTTCTGCCTTAGGCAAGTATTGGACTTAGTGATAGATGGGAGGATGTACTCCTGGTATGTACTCTTACTGTGCCATCAGCTTTTTCTGAAACCCTTTGAAGCTGGCACACTTTTGTTATCAAGAGTTATTATTATTATTATTATTATTATTATTATTATTATCATCATCATCATCATCATCTCAGATCTTATGTTCTGCCATACACTAAGTGGTGTGAAAATAGAAAGAATATTCCTATTACACGGTGGAAAAGAAAGAGAAAATTAGTAAAGCTTTAAATCTGCAACATTCTGTCATTACATTGTAGACAGTAACATTTCGGTACTTTAGGGGTTTAGTCTGTCATTTCAATCACATAAATAAGATAACCTGCTGAGGTCCAGTGTAGCTATTCCAATTTATTTTCCAGTGGGACTGAAAATTAAGGAACATATGCTTTCCTGGTGCCAAGGAAGAACCTAATTGCTTTTGATGCCTGGAGTTAGGAATATATATTTGCATTAAGTTAGAGATGGGCAGGAGTAGAGTCCAAGACTACCATGATCTGATTCTACATTATAAACAGTAGCTGTTTTCAGCAATAGGTGAAATTATGTAAATTTATATTTCAGTAAATAAATACATAACCAAAAGAAGAGGAGAAGTATTTGTAAATCAAAGGAAAGCTAGTAAAAGACTGGATGGATTAAATGGTAAAAGTTTCATATACAATTTAGATAGATGGACTGTGTTGGAAAAAAAATTACAGAAACCTTGTTTCTACAAGGTTTTCAGGATTCCCAGTTGTTATTGTTGCCATTTTGTAAAGTGGTGAATAGAAGCTAATAAGCATGATATTGGATGTTCAGTCAGATTCTCATAGATGAAGTCAGAGAAAGGTGACAAACAGGAATGTGAAGAATATCCTTTTTCAGGGATATAAAGTATAATCCCTAGGATGTAACTAAATTAAACTATTTAATTACATCTGTGATCTTAATTCTAATCCCTTACCCAGGTGTAGAACTTTTGAAAGGCATCAGAGTTACTGTGCTATAAAACTACTGTAAATTGAACCAAGACTGGACAGCTGATTGGCAGTTAACAGCAAAAATAAATGATTGAACTCAGCATTAAAAAAAAAAAATTAAATCAAGAATTTTGCTTCATGTAAGAAGAATTGAGCTTTATGAAACACAAGCACACAACCTGTTCTCTCTGGAGAAGTTAATTTTAATAAATATGAAAATAAAACCACCATCATTTACTACCACTTCCATTGCAAAGCCTGCCTTTCCTGCTTTATTTTGCAAATTCCAAGTTACTAAATGTAGCTGCTCTTCCTTTAGTACTGTGAAACCTGGCCCCAGAAAGCATGTAGTTTAGATTGTTAATTGTTTTCAGGTTTTTTTTAGAAAAACAGAAAAGGAAGGAAGGAAGGAAGGAAGGAAGGAAGGAAGGAAGGAAGGAAGGAAGGAAGGAAGGAAGGAAGGAAGGA
>JAOTQP010000001.1:38068094-38138046 GCA_026413545.1 Cichladusa arquata
AAGGAAGGAAGGAAGGAAGGAAGGAAGGAAGGAAGGAAGGAAGGAAGGAAGGAAGGAAGGAAGGAAGGAAGGAAATTTGTTTTATATTAACCTGCATTTTAATGGTTCTTTTTACAGGTGAATATGAGTGGAATTTCATGTCCTAATGGAAAGGGACTTTTTGAGCCTCAAGGCATTTTTATTACTGAATTTCAAAGTCACTCAACACACAGCAGATATGTCAGGCTTAAGAAAAGGTCAGCAGGTTTCTTTGCAGTAAAAATTCTTGTGGAACTATGAGTCTAGGAGTGGGAGCTGGAACCAGGGTCTCCCTCAATGCAATAATGTGTTATAGGTGTTTCTTGTTTGGTTTGGTGAGCATTTGCACTCTCTGAGTGGCAGGGAGAAACTTCCTTCCTTACTATTTAAAACTAGAGCAATAGCTGGGTTTTTTTTAGTAAAGGTACTATACTTTTATTTTCTGTGAAAGGTAACTATTTACTTTAGACTTCTGTGATCATAAGTCTTGAATTTATGGCCTATATATACTTGCTTATGTAAAAGCATTACATATATGTAATTCTTAGATCATGATAATACACTTTTTAAAGTATGTTCCACAATGAACCAAGTGAAATTCTTATGATTTCTTTCCAAATTTGCAGCAGTTTTTCATATAACAGCAGACTTAACTTTTGTGATTAAAATGGTGCGTGTGAAGCTCAGTGGTAATTCATAAAGAACAGTCTGCTAGAATATAAAATAAATAGGTGTTTACATTTGTTTTTGTTTTAATTCTTGATTATTTCTTCTTTGCTTTGTTTTGAGGAACAATCTTGTAACAAATTGGTATGTTCAGAAATGTGGTGAAGAACTTTTTCCAACCACTCTCCCTTGTAACTGTGTAGTTCATGGATTATAGTAACTGTTCCAAAATCTTTCAACATTTCCAGTGTTTAGTTGTTCACACACTTACTGCTTTATGCATTGTGAACATTCCAGCTTGAGCAGATGCTCCTCTCATTTTCATCTATGTAGTTTTTGTATAACTGAGACTTGGATTCCTCTACCTTAATTAGTGGTTTGTATCTCTTCATATGAAATTCTGATGAGTTGAAACCTTTGCCACTGTAATCTGTATACCAGCAACTATTAAATAAATGAACTCTTAAACTTCATTGCTCTATTTTCTTCTTTCACTTTTTTCACTGTGTAATCAGAACAGTTCCTTCTGTGTAATCAAAGCAAATACACGTGAAACATATAATATTTTGTTCCAAACACATTTTAAACTGTTATTAAAGCCAACAAAAAGAAGATTTCATCAACTATTGCATCTCTTTCTATGGCATTAGAAAGAAATTTGCATGGTAGGAAGGGCTTTGCAGCAGAAAAAATTAGCAAGTCTCCCCTTGTGTCCAGAGCAAGTTTTGTCTTAATAGAGGTGTGGTAGACTTGTACATGGAAGTACATTTGTGGCATCAGTCCTGAGGACCAGCCATGCTTGCCATCAGGCAAGTAGAGGCATGATCACAAGATGAAGACCTAAGTATGGTTGTGTATAGACATGCAATAAATTAATAATGAATTCCTCCTGCTGGTAATTCCTTTTCATCGTCTTATCAATTATCTGGGGATTGTGACTGTGCCAAGAAGTGGAAATAATTATAAAATAGCACAGGATACTTTAGAATTTTTTAATAGAAAACTATTCCAGGGGCTGAAAAATTTAGAGATTGATCTCTGCTGATACAGGTAATCTGAAGAAAAGCCAACTTTTTTTTCTTCTAGCAAGTGTTATTGAACTTAGCTTGTGTATGTTTTAAGGATTTGAAAATTTATATGTTCCTCCTAAGGTACTCATTAGAAATGTATTGATAATGAACAGATACATCATTATCATCATCATCAGTTCTTACTACCAAGCAAGTAATTTTTTCATCTGAACGCTTTTATTCTTTCTTTGGATTTTACTTTGTATTTACTTTCTTTTATTATTACTTTGGATAATCAAGTTTTTTGTTTATCACAAACTCCAAACAGAGACTGTGCCCATATTACTTACACATCTTTCATAAAAAAAATTAAAAATCAAGACTGTAGTCTTAACCTCCTTGTTAACATGGTTTGGGCTTGCTTAAAATAACAGTCTGAGTTCTGAGAACAGGGGTTTTTTCTTTTTCTTTTTTTTTTAAATTTTTGTGCAGAGATTAGTGTATGGTTGAACTCTTCAAAGCATTAGATTGAAAAATCCAACTTCATTATTGTTTCTAGTAATATTTTAGTTTTCTGACAAAGTAGATATATCTGTCATTCGAATTTATGTATCCACAGACTTTTGCTAAACAAATGAGAAACTTGCTTCCATGGAGTGTCAGTAATGACTTTTTGAGGCAATAATTAAGGAAAAAGAGATAAAAGTTTTTTAATTTCAGCTCTCAAGTCAGATGTCCCCAAATTTGCAATATACGTACAACTAAGAACTGTAGAATTTTAGCACTTCAGTAGATGTAAATTAATTCATTAAATTCTGTTGTCAAAGTCGCTTATATGTGCTAAACAACCATGAGGTTGTGATGTTACTATCCTAAAACCAGATCTTTTGATGTAATGCACATGATCTGGAGAATCTTTGCAAAATTAATATGTACTGCTCTGTATAAAAAATATTCTGTTGCAAGTTCTATGTAAAATGAGCAAAAAAATATGCATGTAAATAAATCAAAATGAGTGGATGGCTTGGATTTATATACGGTATGAAAACCCTGAATGCTGTTAATAAGCAGCCGTCTTTCTTTGGAAACAGTGAATATCGCTGTAGAGATAAGATAATTGAATCCAAACCACAGAAAGGAAGAAAAACCAAACCATACCCATTAGCCATATGGTCTCGTTCTCTATTTTAGAAAGGTTTATCAGCATTCTCAGAGGTTTTTTGTTTTGAAAGTGTTTCTCTGTTAACAAGAGAGAAACAGACTCATCAGGTATTCAAAAAGTTAAAAGTTATAGAGATCAATGCAGGTTAAGCCTGAATAATCTTGTTGTAATTAAAGTAAGGTGTGAATAGTCATTTGTATCTCATTTCTGTGATGACAAAGTGATTAGATCAAGCCAATAGCCATCTCAGGGCCACTTATCATATGCAGTATAATTCAATCAATCAATCAATCAATCAATCAATCAATCACTCGCTCATCATCCTGTTTACCAGTGGATTATGTTGCAAACAATGGTTGAAATTAACTGGCACTGTAAGCAAACAGTAGTTGAATTACTACTGTATGTTTTTTTGGTAAATGGATGTCAATGAGCAGGTTGTGTTCAAAATTTGTCAGGGATAAACAGCCAACAATTCAGGATCTAAGTAACTAAAACTCTCCTCTTTCAGCACTTAAATAAAAAACAGATGAAAATGGTTTAAGTAGCCTAAGTGCCAGAAGTGTGAAGACCATAGGGAATCTCATCTTAAAAATTGCTTATGCTTAGAAGTTCTTAACTATAATTTTGTCAGCTCGTTACCAGCTTCACACAGTATTGTTGTTTTGATTTTCACAGTTTGCATTTGTTTCAAGTATAGGGAGGGATGCAAGGAAGATCAGCCTGTTTTCTACTCTTTGCTGAGTGTTTAGGTATAAGTAGTACCATGGCTTGAAGACAAGAAGTTGTGAGAAATGTACTGGTGGCAAATTCCTGATGATGTTTTTACAGAAACATTCACTGAACTTTTTGGCTAAATTTTCAGAAGTTTCCATCACATTAAGGTGTGGAAAGGGAAAGTTAAATGCACCTGAGCAACCCAGCTTGAGATCTTCGTACTTCTAGATTAAACAGACTTGTAACAACAAGGTAATTTTTAGGGTTTTTTATTATTTCTATCCTGATATTGGCATCCATCCAGGACATAATAGAAGTTGTTTGAAGCACTCTCTTTGAATTGAATGAACTTTGAAAATAAGTAGTATGATAACTTCACAACTTTCTTTTCTAGTTATAGTGGGGATACCAGCTACATTTGGAGTCTGAAGCAAAAGGTTTTGCTTCTTTTTTATTTTTGTTGCTATCAACCGTATCATGGATGACCCAAACTACAGCAAGCACGGTCTGATGTAGAAGCAGTCTTTAACTACCTGCTACTTATTTTTATTTCACTTACTCTATTTATTTTTTGACTGTGTAGTATTTTCATGCATAATGGCATTTGTTCCAATTGGTTTCCAGATGGATGTGTGTGATTACATAGGGATAATTTAGGTATATGCTGTTGATTTTCCAGGGCTGTTCAGATGTGACACCAGAGGACTAATGGCACAACTCACATCCTGAGTCCAATAGATTGTGGCATACTGAGTTGTTTTTTAGGGATATGTCATAGCTGTGTAGGAAGTGAAAAAATGTTTCTTCACTTCTGCCATAATATCAGCAATGTCTTGCACAGTGGCTTTAGTATGTTGACAGCTCTGTGAATCCTGAGTGCCTCCATTTGGTTATTGGGTTGAATTTTTATCTCTGAGATGGCTTTTTTTTTTTTTTTCCCCTCTAAGTAACATGAAAACTATGCCATTTTGGCCAGTTTCTACTGCCATACAAACAGAAAATCATCTTCAGTGGAAAATATCATTACTATTTTTGTATCCTCTGTTGAGCTTTGAGAGAATATTTTCTTGATGAATAAGCCCTTGGTCTTTTTGTACACTGGATGCAGTTGGGCTTTCCCCATTTTCATTGTATGGGTAGTTATGTTTATTCTTGTCTCTTTATAGGGAGGCATTGGATCAGTGTTTTATAAAGTACTGTGAGGCAGGTCATCAGTGAGCTGATTCTGAATGGTACTTCTGTTTTCTGTTTTTCTGTTATTCACCTTTGTATCTAAGCTTCTGTTTAGAGGAAGATGAAAAAGTTGAATAGATTTCTTAATTGGGGTCATTCAGACTATTTAGAGCAAGATAGAAATTTTCCTATTTGCATTCCTGCAGTAGAAGAAGAAATATGAATTTATGTAGCTCTGAAAGCCCTTTGCCACCACCTTTGCCTGTAAACTTCAGCAGAGATGCTTCTGAATGAGAACGGGGTTGTTTCCCAACTATCCCAAAGTGCAGTTGCTGCCTTTCGGAATCATAGGGATTGTGTTGCCACCCTTCCTCATTGCAAAGATAAGGCTGAAATAAGGTTTGTCATGAGGCTGCTGCTCAGTCATTGAGGTAAAATCAATCAGCAGTGGATTTCACTTCTTGTTCCAATGGGAGCAGTGAAACAGATACCCTAGAGCTTATATGCCACTTGGGTAACTATGTGCCCTCAAACTAAATTAGGAAAAAAACAGTACATGGGAAGAAGTTATTTTGACTATCCTAGCAATAGGATGGAGCTGCAGATGCATCCCACATGCAGATGAGTTATGCTATTAAATGTTAAGGTTGCTGGGTATTAATGCTCTGGGTATTTCTGTGACTGCTGTGGGAAGTAGGTAAGGTGGTGATGTTGCTTCCATGAGCACTTGGACTCTTGAGTAGAAGAGTATGACACTGATGTAGACAAGGCCATAGTTATTGTTATGTGTGGTGTGATTAAGCTTAAGCCACTGCAAGGTGTGATGCCTTAGGTACCTTGAGACTACTCAAAACTCAAAAATAGAGTAGTAGTCTTTTGTGGTCTTCTCCCTAAGAAGCTCCAAACAGAAGAACGTTGTGCATTGGAAACTTCTCTGGCTTCAGCTTGAAAATCAGAGTAGTAGTAGTACCAACAACTTATTAAACAAAGCTGTTCAGAAAATGACTGTTCTGTCATCTGGGAAAGCAAACTGACATTTAGGTTTGTGGAATTTTTCACTGCAAACCATGCTGTATTTTCTGTTTTGTCAGAACATTTCCAGTCAAAGCCTGTTTTGACAGACACATCCTGACTTACCATATTGGTAAAACACCTGATTACCCAAGGAGGGGGATGGCATGGGGAGAAAACTCTCACAAATGTGCTGTTTGTATCTTGTTCCCTCTGAAAAACTATGGCGGATATACCAGACTTATTCAAAGTGTAGTTACAGGAAATATTCAGGCTTTAACTTTCATTTCATTGGTTCTGTAATGCCTCATATCTGCCACGATCCTGCAGTTTCATGCATTAAAACACAACCAAGGGGAGTAACAGCTGTTTTGTGACAACCAACTACCTGACAGCCATTGATGTAATTTCAGCCAGTGCAGTGGGGTTGACAGTGAAGTCAAGCTGTACTGTGGCTGAACTTCAGGCCTATCCCTGTGTCCCCAGTCTATTTCACAGAGCTTATTTTTCTTAAAGCTTTCTATTGCTAAAATAGGCAGATACTTGGAATTCATTTAAATTCTGTAAAGGGAAAATAAAATATAATCAGTTTGTTTTGAGACTGCAATTTTGGAATCTACTAATGACCACAACCAACTTTTGTACAGGTTTTGGTAAACAAAATCAGAGATTTTGATTCCATTTCACTAACTTCTGTAAGTGCAGAAAGTATATAAATCTATCAAGACTGAGTTTTTAATTTTAACACATGAAGCTGCAGAAGATACTCCTCATTCAGAGTTCACCACTAGCAACTAGCAAGCAAGACTGTGAGACCACACAATAAATCCATAAGAAATAGACCTGGAGTTGTACATACATGAATCAAAAATAGACCTTCCTTTATGTTCATGTCCCCTTTGAATATAAAGAAATATACCTGTGGATTCATTAAATTTCTGTGGCCTATTAGAAATAAATGCTGTTTCATGTTAAGCTTTTGTTTGAATGGAAGCTTTAAAAAAACCCAACCCTTACGCCGCCCCCACCCCCCCAAGCCAAAACAAGGATCAAACTATTATTTGTCTCATAAAGAATCAGAATTGATTTAAAATATAACTAAAGGTATTTTGTTGATGGAAGTTTTACTGAGTGCTTACTATAATGAGTATGTTTGACATCCAGATAGGTTTCAGTGCATGGCATTGGCCTTCTGGCTTGCATTCTTAGGGAAGCTGCACTATCAAATGTAAGCAAACCTGCCAAACTTTAGATATGGAAGTACAGTAACATGTGAAGTTTAATATCAAGAGCTGTGTAGGTCAGAAAGTTCCAGTCATCATTCTAGGGAAGCAGAGATATGTATGGTACTTGGTTTAGCAAACTGAGATAAGAGTATGTTTTAAGAAATTAGCTTCATTTATCTTTAGGCTTTATTTTTAGCAGCCAAACATAAGCTTTGTAAGGGTTTGTGCTTTCACATAATGACAAAGGAGTGATGACAGTGGCTAGTCACCTGTGCTAGAGGGGGCAGAATGTGCACATTTGTGCTACTTTTGAGATTGTCTGCTGCTGTTGTAGCAGTAATGAAACTTTGCCCTAATGAATATGAGATCTGGGTAATTTATTTTGTGACTTCTTCAAGTGACCTTCTGTTGCATTATGTTTAGTTTTGCATTTTCCTTTGTTTTTTATGCTTGTAACTATAATTGCTTTAAAAAAACCCAAACAAATAAAACAAAACAAAAAAAAAATTGAAGCTGTTACTTAGGGCTGTGTATCATTGTCAAGGAAAGGAGAAAAGAATTAACCAGATATTTTATGGTGTGCAAATAAAGTGAAATTGTTGCACATGATCCTTCTTCCTAGATGAATGAGCCACATGTGTTTTCTGGCCTTCTGGTAGAGATTGTTGGGCTGATATTTTGATTTTGCCTGAAATTGTTTTACAGGTCTGTCAGGTTTGGCCAAATGCCAAGCTTCCATCAAAACAGGAGAGCTTTGTTAAAATTTGTTAAAATTTTAAAACGATCTTAAGGCTGGAGAATTCTTTTTTTTAAACTCTGGGCATAAAAAGCAGATTTGTAACTTGAACACTTTTCTGTCACTTGGATTTTTCAAGTCTTGAGTTCCTCCTCACTTTGATTCTGATAAAAAGCCTTTAACCCCAGCCTGCATTGGTTGCCAAGCTGATAGTTATTCCTGTGTGAGTAACCCTAGAAATTTTTTTTCCTTTCCTTTTAATTTTTTTTGAAGAATCCTTTATTCTGTGCTTTATCCTGATAAAGTATTCCACAACGGGAACATTATTTTCTGCTGAGTCCTGTCTGGAAAGCTATTTCAAAATACATTGATGTAGTCAGATAAAAGGTGACTGCTGTTTATTACAAATGCCAGGACATTATCAGAGAAGGTTTGGTGGTGTGGAGCAATGGTAGTTGTAGGAAGATAAAGCAAAAAAGAATTGCTTCAATGTCTTAGAACCATTTTTCTGTTAAACAAAGACATAAACTTTAACCCCCATGAGGCTGGTTTTATGCATTTTCCCACATCCACATGGTGATTTTAGACACCAGTTGATAATTCTGATACCTGTGACCCATGTTCACAGTTGTTACCTGTATGCTATAAATGGGAGCTAGATCTTTATGCAATATGCTTTTTGCTGTTGAAAGATCTCATAAACTTGTTTCTTCAAGGGACTGCTTAAGACAGGTGTCAAGTAGGATGGGAAGTAATTTAACTTCTGGAATGCTGTGGGTGAGTGTCACAAAGGCAGAGGGGCTGCTCCCCTTCAGGGGTGTCATTCAGGGGAGGTTAAACCATTATCACATATTTGTGGAGAATCCTGACTTTAACGTAGTCATTTTAATTTATTTGGAGAGAAACAGAGTTATTTAGCATCTTTTCCTGTTCTTCCTGCTAGGAAATACCTTCCTATAAGTCCAGTTTTGAAAAAGTTCTGCCTTAAGGATGGCATTTCAAAGGATTTCCATATTGGCTGGATTCAGATGACTCACAACCTTTCTCAGACAGGTTTCGTTGCAATCTGTTACATCACTGAGTATTCGTTGAGGTCATTTACCATTGAAACTGGATGTCTTCTAGGATATTTTGATTATGCTGAAGTTTCAGGAAAAAAAACCTATGTTTTCCAACCAGTGAATAGGTGGCCATGAATTTAGGTTCACCAAATTGACCGAAAATTCTTGCTATGGAGATACCAAAACTTGGTTGACTTATAAGTTCATATTTTGGCTGACATGCAATTAATTAAAAATATTTATTTCTAGGAAGCAATTTGTGACACTCTGAAATAGATGAGTCCACTAGCTGTGAAGGGAGCCAAGGAGGACTGCATCAGATGGAGAAGTCCTAATGACTCTAGTCTGCTCTGGAACTAGTCTTTTTCTAGTTCCTGAAATGCTGCACCTCAGGAGAGCTGAGACCCACAATATTGCTGCAGATCCCAAAACAAAGCTACATTCCTCTTTACAGCCTCCCAGTTTCCAGTGCCTGGACTGACAGCAGGCTGCCTGATGGGTCTGGGAGCCTGAACCTTTGGGAGCCTTCCCTTGCACTGCAGTGGCAGCTTAGAATGTCCTGCTCTCAGCAGAGCTGAGGAGAAAACTTCTTTCATGGAGAAGTCAGACTTCTAAAGAACAAGGAGTATTTTAGGGGGCAATAAATATATTTTGAATTCCCAAATTTCGTACCATTTACCTGGGGTTGTCTCCATTCCATTTCTATAGCCCAAAATATTCTGATTCTCTTAATTATAGCTCTTGTCACTAAAATTTATTTTCTTTTATCATGCCTAGAGTATAGACTGTATTATATTGCTGCGATGTAAACCAGAAGCATTTAGTAATGTTTGGTTATTTAGGAGATTTTTCAACATTTTAGATTTTTTTGCTGTTATCCCAACAGTATGTAAAGTAATTTGCATACTAATTTCCAATTTACTTAGCTTTAAATTTAGGTTGCCCAGAAAACTTGTGCCATCCCTGCCAATGTTCAAAGCAAGGTTGGATGGGGTTTTGAGCAACCTGGTGTAGTAGAAGGTGCCCTCACCTATGGCAGTGGGATTGGAACTACATAATCTTTAAATTCCTTTCTAACCCAAGCCATTCTATGATTCTATGAAATGTCTCAGGACTTTTCTAAAAGTCTTAGAGCTATCTGTGGTTTACAAAAACTGCCATTAAAATAATTTATGACTTTTCAGAGGAGGTAATTCCACCGAGAAATTATGTATTCTGAAAAACATATGTCCAGTAGTCAATAGGAATTAACCAAAACATAATTTTAGAAGCAAATAGTTTGATCTGAAATTGTTTGGAAACTGTTGACAAGGGTTTCTTTTTATTTTTCCCCCCTTCCAGTTGCATTCATCAGTATATGTCATTTTGTTACTCAGATAGGAGGTTTCTAATAAATGATGTCTATTTGCAGTGACATCTTTTTATTTTGTTAAGAGTGGCAAGCCTTTTCCCCTTCACTTCCCCCACTTTAAACTCCTCTTTTAAAATCCTTCCATTTGCCTCAAGAGTGGGATTAATACTGCTTTACAGAAATAAACACAATCAATGTATAACTCGGGGCCTCTGACGTGCTTGTAAATAGTGATTTCTGTCTGCCCAGTTATTAATTGTGTCTTTTCCAGTCCTATTAAGTCCTTCTGTATAGCCTGGCAGGGACATCTGCGTGCTGGACTAGGAAGCAGAAAACCACATTTGTACTGCTGTATTGGACAAACTGTTCATTCTCTTAGTTCTTTTATTTTGCTGTCTGTAAAGTGAGGGTGATTCTAATCCCTTGTGTTTAGGTATGGCCTGGAAATCTGCTGGCACCAGAGTCTTTTTCCTGTGACTTTACAATATGTGGCCAGTGCTTATCATCCTCCAGGAATATGTCCCCTCCAAAGTGGAGCCTGACCCACACTCCTCTCCTGATTGAGCCCTCTCTGCTCTGCCCACTGAGCTATCCCCACCTTCTTCATGCTGCTGGAGTCCAAGTAACGTGTTCACTAGAGTCTACAGAATGTTGTAATTAACAGGGCACATTAAAATCTTGTAGATACTATAGGGTTTTTTTAACCTAAATATCATGGAAGAAGCTTATCTTTGAACTTTTATAAGAATTTCAGTTAATAACTCTCTGGCCTTTAAAATATGTATTTCAAAATATTCAAAGCCAACTGTGTTCTGAAATTAGAGAATTCTAGTAAACAGAAACACAGAGGCAACTTTTGATGCAGTATTAGGGCAAAATTAAAAACTAGCTTTGGTTTTCTTTGCATTAGAGCTGAACATCTGGAGATTTCAGGAGGCAGCCAGGCAAATTCTATGGAAGACACTTGTTCTCTGTCAATACATGACACTTTCCCAGTGAGAGGGTGTAGGTTCTGCTCCTATGAGAATCTGAACCTTGTAGTAATACTCTGCTTCCTTGGTGTCTCTGTGTTTCCAAATTGGGCAGATACCTATCAAAAGTTCTTTAGATTTCAGGTCCTTTCATATACATCAGAACAAGGCTGGAACAAGAAGACTCAGAATCAATCCCATTGACTCAGGTGGGATTTATGTGCCTCTGCTTTAGCTAGATTACTTGGTTGGACATGACTATGTTTCAGGGTACTTTTCTTTGCAGTGTAGAACTCAAAGCAACAAAAGAGTCTTCATAGACTTTAACTATGTTTCTCCTCATTGGGAAAAGGTGTGAACCTAGGAACAGTCTGGAGTAAAGCTTTCATTTTCAGATAGATAATTCACAATTTTTAATTTTTTTTTTCAAGGTTTGAAGCAGGTCTTTATTTCTTGTTGTCAATCAGTTGAACTTTGTAGTTTTAACTGTCTTTATATTGAACGAAATATTTCTTTTGTTAGGAAACAAAGGATTTAGACTCTGAGTTTATGACTATTTGTTTGGTGTGACCAGGTGTGTTTTTCTGCCAAATACATAGTGAAAAATATGGTAGGTGGGCTTTGTGGCAGCACAAAGTTGACAAGTCCATGTGTCAGAGTCGTGGGAGGTTTTACTTTCTGTTTGCCATTTTCCTCCTCTTCCTTCTCTGGTAAACCCATACTTTGCAAAGAGGTAGAAATAATTTCTTAGAAACATCAAATGTCACCCACTTGATGAGGATGCTGCCACAGAGTTTAGTGAAGAACCTAATGAAGCACAATGAAAGCTAATCCTAAGGTAGAGAAAGGAGTTTGGCTTTGTGGAGAGCAGGGATAGTGCAGGAGGGAATCTTCCCCAATGTCTTGCAGCTGTGATGATTACCAAAGAAGAAACATCTGTGCTTGGCCAATCAGTCTAGAGGATATAAAGGAGTAGGTTACCCTTCTGTCACATAGAGGCATTTGGAGATGCAGACAGCTCTGAGGGCTGCTGGTTGTGCTGTGAGGAGCCGAGGGACAGATAAAGTAAGATGATGTTGTGTGGGGAACAGTCAGGGTTAGGTGGCTGCGAAAGGGTCAGTTTGGGGTTAGCCACTCATGCAGAATGAAAGGAGGAGTCAGAGCTATGTGAAACTGCCCATAAGAAAAAGAATCAGTACAAGCTGCTTATATGGGAAAGGAGTCAGAATTAACAGAGAGGTCTATAAGAAAAGCAGCCAGGGTTGTATGAGAAAAAGGTCTGTAGAAGACAATGTGTAGAGTTTGTGAATGAAGACTGGTAAGGAATGCCAGTGACAGGGCTGATGGTGTTGCCAGCTCTATCCATCTTGACTTAGCCGTGACATGGCTTGTGTGTCAAATCTGAAGAATTATGTTGGACACTTCTGCTGTATTTGAGTTGAGAAATAGAGAACTATATCAAAGGACTGCGAGGAACAAACAAGACTTCTGCTGCAAACTGAGCTTCACTGAAAATTAAGTAGATTAATTTCAGATAGCTTTCTAAATTAGTAAGCTATTTGTTTGTTCTTCCTGACTGCCCATGGGAGCTGGAGAAGCTTGAATTTATGTCCTCATAAAAAGTAGAAGTACTAGGTGTTTCAGCAGTGCTCTGTTGCTCTTGAAGTGTGTGTAAATCTGCACTGGAGATGTGTTAGGCTATGAGGGCACACAGCATTTCACCTGCAGTGTTACAGGGGAAGCACCAGCAGCACCTCTGCTTGTGGCACACAGAGGATCTCTCTTGGACTGCTCATTGGAGAACCTGAGTGAGAGCATGTGAGGGTTAGAAAATGGAAGCAGGACAGGCAGCTCAGGCCTGGCATTGGGAAGCTAAAAAAACCTGAAACATTCAGAGCTGTCTTTAGGACATTATCACAGAGTAAAATTTGTGTCACTTGTTGCAACTGCTCAGCGCTCTGGGCTGATAGCAGAGCTGTCACTGCAGCATCACCAGGCACAGGCAGAAGTTGCTGTGGAAATCCTAGGGGAAAATTTCCTATTTTTCAATATCTGTACTCTTTCTGCTTCTAGTAACATTTAAGTTGTTGGTATAATAAATGTGCAGGAAATAGAAGGGATTTTAAGAGGGTTTAATATTTATACTCAGAAAATGTTGTAATTTCTTCTCTAGAAGCATACCTGCTGGCTCTCCTGAATGCTGGTGAAAGACACCTCAGTCTTGCCTGGCTCTCACAAGTTATTGTTGCAGTAGCACATGGAGCTGGAGAATGAAATTGCTTTTGATTTCTGTTTAAAACATGCTATTTAAACTCATATGTTCTGTAAAGGGATTTTCAGGACAAACTTCAAATTGAAGGATGGAGTGGAAGTCCTGGAGTGAGAAAAATCAGCCGCTGATGGTTGAGGATGCTAAGCAAACTAGTTTAAATTTAGTTGTGCCCATATGGTTGCATGTTTGTAGTATAGGTAGGTTTTCTAACACAACATAAGAGTGAATGAGCAGCTGTCTGGAGCTGGCCATAATTCTCATACTGCCAGAATAGTCTGAAGGGGCTGGAGCTGGGGGAAAAGACTTCTCCAAAGTGTAGAGAGCATTAGTGTCTCCACAGTGGGAACAGGTCTGAAGAGCACGTGATGGATGTTTTGGGTGCATATGTAAGCTCTCTCAGGTGTAGCTAATTAAGTGCATTTTTGCCTGTCCTTCCAAATGAGCTACGTTTCTCACTACTCCATCTTAAAAGAGCTAAAGATCACTGGCTCAGTGGAGATGTCCATACAGGGTTAGAGGAATGTCGCCTTTTACTTTGAGAGACACAAAAATAGGAATTCTAGAATTTGCCTCCTTTAGTATCTTCACACATACTTGGACACCTGTAAGACATTAAGAGGTGATACCAGACTTGACAAGGAATGATGATGCTGTTAACTATTTTAGCCAAGCAGACAGTGAAGGAAGAAGCCGTACTTATGGAAGGGTTGTGGCTCAGCAGCCTTGAGGAATATGTTTTGGCTTGGGGTTTTTTGTCAGTTTTGTATTACACATCTTGAGGGAAAATACACATGTGAGACTGCCATGGTTCTTCAGTCTGACTCACTACTCTGCAAAATGCACTTGATGGTTGATGAAGTTACTGGTGGGTTTGGATCTTTGTGCTGATATACCCCTGTGATACAACCTGAAATGATAGATGCACTGCATTTCCCAGTAGCTACAAGGTGGAGTTTGTATCTTCTGTTAAGTTCACAGCCTGAAGAGAATCTGTTTCTATAAATTTGTAAGGAAGGACATATGTGACTGAAGGCAAATTTGTTTTATTTCTTTATGCTTACAAATCTATTTTGTCATTGAGGTTAAGATGTGATTGGGTGGCAGGATAGGGGGTTATCTTCTTACGTTCTCTTGAATAGTCACTGTTGTTGGGCATGCACCACTGGAAAACAATACTTGAATGAGAATACAACTGGGAAACAATAAAGAAATGAGAGTATAGTAGGTAGGGATTGAAAGACAGGATGTGAGAAACAGTGGAAGGAAGGCTTGCAATCTGAACAGGTCAAGAAAGTATGCATGGTAGCCAGTTCTCCATGATGAGAGAGCCGCACTGGAGGCAAAGCAGGATGTAAAAAAACCAGATCACTAAATCACTGCGAAATTTCACTAGATAGGATGGGCGATTCCTTTTAGAGCTCTTATTTTTTATTTCAAGTTATATATTTAAAAGCTGTATGTTCTGGTCTGTGTTTCAATAAAGTTTAGATTTAGAGGCTGAAAGACCTATCAGTGTTTTTGATGTATTTTTGGGCATCATCAAAACATGAACCAACTTTGAGCTCCCCCAAGACCTAGCAGGTGTCTTCAATCTTGTGATGTGTTATAGAATACTTTCATTTTCTGTAGGTGGCAGTGAGTGCCTGGCTAGTCTCTGCTGAGTGTATTATCAAACTGGAAGATATACTCATTATTAGTGAATAATCAAGTTGATCTGAACTGATTCTGCACAATTCTGATTTCCTTATAGATGCCACGAGTATAGTTCTGATTATTTTCAGGTTAGTAGCTAAATATCTAGACTAAATAGTGTTTCCAAAACAGTCAGGGTAATCTAAGTGGGATAAATAGTTTGATTCTGTTTGGGCTTTTTTTTTTTTTCCCTAGAAGCATTAGGTAGAATAAAAGGAGTTTCCCAGTTTTAGCCATGCCTTTTTATTTTTTTTTCTTGCTAGAGTCACTCTTGAAAAAATAGAAGTTCCAGAAAAGCCAAGTTGTTTGTGCTGAAGTCCCTCAAAGAGGTTTGAGTTGAGTGACTGCCTGTCACAGTTTCCTGTGATTGTCCTGTATCATTAGTGTCAAATTCTGCTGATTTCCTTAAAGCGCAGATCCTGGGCTCATGTAACTTCATAATAGTTTGTTTTCTTTCTGTGATTCCAAGTTTTCTTGGATAGCAGATGGGGAGAAGAAAAAGAAGCCTTGAAGGTGGCCCAAGTTAACCTCTAACTCAATAAGCAGAGTAGCTTCAGTAAAGAGGCATGGTTTTGTAATACTGATGATAGAAGAAATGACTCTTATTTGGAATTCAAAAAGATTCAGACTGTGTTCTTCAAGTGCAGGGGATTATTTTCTTGTCTCTGTTTGAAAATCAGTTTTTCAAACTGCTACTCTTAAGATTTCTGAATTGTGTTTAATACCACAGATTACAAAGCCTTGCAATCTGCAGGCTGAATTGACTTTTCTCTTTTTCACAGGGAGAATTTGGAAAAAAAAATTATCTCAGGAAACCAAAGCAGTCATGCATAGCTTCTCTTTCTGTCTCTCCATCTCACTGTACTCTCACAAAGAAAACATGCAAGTGCTTGTGCATATAGTAGAACAAAACATAGGGAATAGTCTGCTATTTCTTCCCTGGTTAAAGAGCATTCCCAGGTAACATGTAGTTATGCTGCAAAAAAGAAAACTTTACCTGCTATTTTCTGGTTCAAGTAGTTCTTACTAATCTGCTTCTGGTAACTGATGACATTACTTGGATATATAATTTCTTAAAAAACAAATAAATGAAAGAAGCCGAACACCCTCAATTATACTTTTTTTTTTTTTTTTTTTTGTAATGCTGCCTCATTTTCACTTCTGTTGCTGTTAGTGGTTTGGGAATTTATAAGTGAAAGCAGCAGCCCTTTGTGAAAGAGGAATGTAATGGTATTTAAAATGGTCAAAAAATGTTAATGACACTGTGTGTGTAATGATATCAGAAATTCTTTTTTAGCTCTTCTATAGGAATTAATGTCAGTGCATTTGTGCTTTCCTAGACAAATAAATATTTTTCTAAGTAGATAAGGCATTGTATTCTGACTAACAGCGCAAACTTCCGCTTGTCTGATGGAAACTCTGTAATCTTGCTTTATAGAGAAACAATAATGTTCTTAACTAATAACAATATGGAAATATATTTCTTTCCTTTTCACAATGGGATTATCCATTTCTCAATCACTATTCCTTTGGACTCCTGTATCTCCAGTAATATTGCTTCTTCAATAAGAGGACTGAAATGCAATTTCTGTTTAACAGATCTCATTTTGCTGTGATTTCTTTGTAAACAAATTTTGTCTTTGTAAACAGATCTGTTCAGACAGTGTTGGTGAATGACATGGTTTGACAATGAGGATTTATGTTAAAGCATAAGGATTAAGTAACAATTTATAAAAATTCATAGTGTTCTACTAAGTAAAATGCTTACTTTTCTACTTTTTTAAAGGTTCTAAGTCAGTTTATTGATCCAAATTTTTCACAGTAAAGATTTGTGTCTGATATAAAGAAGAAACCCTTTGGTTTTGTGCATTCTTGAACACTAAATTGAAATGTAATTGTTTTTCAGCACTTTTATTTTAAACAAGTTTTAAAATTTGAAACAAATTTCTTTAGTTATTAATTTTTTTGTTAATCAGGAGTTTAAATATGTGCATTAAATTGTAAGTACTGATGAAAAAGAGTAATTCCTGTTTCTTTTGGCTTTCTGATTTATATATTTAAACCTGCACGAATCTCAACTCAGTCTACTCAACAAACTGTCATTTTTAAATGGCAACTTTTGATTTTTGTAATTTTATAAAATGAAGTAATGCATCTGTGGTGGCAGTAAAAAAAGAGACTGCATTTGGATTTATTTGAAATCTGCTGCACCTGAAATCAGGAAAGCTTTTAAGTTGTTCAGCTATTGAAGAAAATTGAATCTTTGCTCTGCAATTTGTCTGACACATCTTATGAGAGGATCTTGTAGGGAGTGGCTGAGGGAGCAGGGGTTTAGACTGGAGAAAAGGGGGCTCAGAAGGGACCTTATCACTCTCTATAAGCACCTGAAAAGAGGCTGTAGCCAGATGGGGGTCACTTTGTTATCCCAGGTAACAAGGGCAGGACAAAAGGAAATGGCCTCAGGTTGTGCCAGGGAAGGTTTAGGTTTGATATTAGAAAAAATTTCTCCACTGGAAAGGTGAAAGCATGGAAACAGACTGCCCCAGGAGGTGGTGGAGTCACCATTTCTGGAAGCATTCAAAAGACATGGGGGTATGGCACTAAGGAGTGTGGTGGTGGACATGGCAGTGCTGGGTTAGCAGTTGGACTTAGCATCTTAAAGGTCTTTCCAAACTACGTGAGTCTATGATTCTATATTTGTAATTTCTAATTACCACTCCCTAACTAGGAAAAAAAATCTACTTTGTCCCAGTTCATTGGCAGTACTTCTGGTTTTCTCCACTTTTTAGACTAGTCAGTAAACTAAAGTTTCTTGAATGTAATGTGAACAGCTTATTTCAATATTATGAGCCATTGGCAAGAAAATTAAATATACACTGTATTCTTGACAAGCATATTTCAGATGTGATGGTTTTGCATATCTAAGCAGAAGAAACATACTTCATTTTGTGGATTTTCATGTATTCTGTCAAGAATTAAATGAAGTTAATAACAAGTTAAAGACCCCTGCCACTTGGAAACGTCCTAAATATAACCATGGAAAATGGAATCGGATATAGAATTCAATACTTAGTGTTAAATTTATCCTGTTATCCTCTCTCCATTAACAATTACCCTGATGGCTTTGAATACTTGTAAAATAGACTGTTTGGGCACTTTGAAATTTAGTTTTAAGTCATTTGGTGAAAGAAATAGAAACCAGCTTCAGATATTTCATTGCTTAGTTGCAATAAAACATTCACAGCATGCAAGGAGGTAAGTAGTTAAGTTAATGTTTAAACATTGACTTCTAAAAAGAGAAATTATTTTGGAAGGGGAATATCAAATTCATTCCTTGCTAAGTTAGGTCAGTGACATCTTCAGAGATCTCATTCTTAAATCCCATTTATTGACTGATTCCAAGGGCAGTGCGTTAGTCAAATTTTATACATGGGTTAAATGGTAATAGAATCTGTCATGTTGTTGTGCTTGGCTATTTTTTGGGTGTGAGCAAAATTACATTTACTGTTTGGCAAAGGCTTTTCATGGAAAGATAAAGTAGTGATTATTGCAAATTGAAGACACAGAAATTACTTAATTCTGGGATCTATTGCTTGACGCTTTTTTCTTTTCAAGAGACATATTAAGCAGTATTCTGTATAATGTCAACATTTTGCTGTTGGAATTTAGATTCAAGAATATGCCAGGTAGAACTAATATGGTCTGGTACAGGAGCAGCTCCAAAATATAATACTAGAATGTTATTTTATCTATGTTAATAAGGCTCAGTAAGACATTGGGTATTTTTTGGGTTATGTAAAATGAAAGAAAAACTGTAAAAGCAAGTTTTCTTTAACATGAAATTTGGACAGTAGAATTTTTAGTGTTTCAAAGTAAATTGAGAAAGTGAATATAGTTGTAAAGATGGGGCTTTTTCGCTAGTGAAAGGTGATGCTTTTGATTTAAATATATATATTATAAGAATATATAATAATAATATATATATTATGTGTCTGGTGCTATCTAAGTAAGCTTGGAAGTAGAGACCACCTTATTTGCAATATTCCTGTGTATAACATAAACTGAGATAATTTAGATATTAAGAAGCTGGAGATCTTTGCATTTTAGTTTAGCAGAAGAAACATGGGTAAGAAGAAACATGGGTCAAAAGTGGAAGACAGTGTTTTAGCAGGAATTTCCAAATAAATCCATGTATTGCAAGATCAGAACCATCAGATTATGACAGTATAGTCCAGTAGGAAGAAAAATGCAAATTATTAAATGAATTTACTAAAATTAAACTACCATGCTTGTGTAAAATTGTAATTTTGAAATAAAGTGTTTTCTGAACAACCTAATCTTCCCTTTGCAACAAATACTCTCCGGAAATAATATGTCTGGTAGAGGAGGCTGTTAATTGTTACGCTGTAGGCAAGTCTGTTAAATCACCTTGCAGATCTGAACAGATATAAATTATCCCAGCTAGCACCCAAGTTCCTGTAATTTTACTGATGATCAAATTGGTTCAAGTAAAGCCATATAGCAAGAAACAAGTCTTATGTAGTTTGAAATGCACTGCGAGACCCAGAGACAAAATGTCAGCACCCGCAAATGGAAGGGAGCACATTTTGCAGTTAACATAAAAACATTTGCAGCACAAAGGCGAGGATGCCAGCACACAGGGGGCTTTCAAGAAAAGCAACCATTTTGCAGAACTCCAACCTGCCTTCATAGTTTACAGGGAAATTTCATAAACGCTGTGGAAGTGCCAGTGACAATGACAGCACAGGAACGTGGGAGGACTCTGTGTCTCTTAACCACGCTCTCAAAGCGGGGTTCTGCAGGAGATGAGCTTGTGATGTGAGACACAAATGGACAAAAAGTGGAGTTAAAAATAAACACAAAAGTTGAGTGCCCCGTAATCATCATGAGAACGGAAAAATAAGTGAGCAAAGAGAAAGCCGCCTCATTTCAGAACAAGCACTATTATTACTTATGGGAACAGGGAATAATGGAAGCTATTGCTTTTCTGAGTTCACATTATGTGCTTTTTTCCCTTCTGCCCTGAATAGAGCAAAACTTTCTTTCAAAAATATTTTTCTCTCAAGTTTTTAATTAAAAAAAGTTTAGTTTTGATGCATATTTGGAGATATTGAAAAGATTATTAAAATGAGAGCACTACCATATAAAAATAAATATTATCATTTCCTCTTAATAATGAGAGAAAGTAAAAACATGATCAGAAACTTGGAAACATTGAGACACCAAGTGATAGGACAGTCTAATAAAGAAGTTAGGAGTGCATAAAGCTTTTGAATGCATGACCTGTATCACTGGAACAGCTGAAGACTTTAATAACAAAGCATGGTTTTAGATGCCTATTTAGGATTTTATTACCTTTAAATGAAGTTCAAAGTTCTGCATTTTGAATTCCCCATTGGCAATGTACTTGCTTCAGGAAGCTTGGTGTTATGATTGTGTAACACACATTTCAGAGGACCCTGCACTTTTATGTGCTGGAATGACAATGCAAGGCTTGGCAAAAACAAGGCAAAATGTAATGTGATCATCCATAACGATGGTACCTGTTTGAGTACTGTTGCAATTGAACAGAAGCAGTACACTTGAGAAGGAGATGACTTTTGAAAACTGGGAAAAGCATTACAGCAGGAGCTGAAATACCTGAATTGAGAATCCAGAAAAGAAAATGTAATTTTTTTATGTGGATCTTTTTTCCCTGCTTCCAGAGTTGAATGGCTCAGTGGAAAGTTTCTAAAATACTAAGCACTGCAGAGACATGTTTAAAGTTTTAAAAAGTATATGGACATTAATCTGAAGCAACAATAAGTTTCTTTGCAGAAGTCAGTGAGGAGTTGAAGGTGTCTTGAACTGTGGTCTAACCTGCCTGCGAGGGGGTAGTTAATTATTATACAAAGCAGAGATGCTCAAGAGAGATGGTGAGGATTCCAGTCCAACACACCCTACAGACACTACTGTTAGAGTACTCTTGTGTGAGAAGCCAGGAAAAGGGGCTTTTTGCACGTCCTAGGCCTTACAAAATAATAGGGAGATGTGTCTGGAGTGTCCAGGCACTCTGGACTTCAGATGAGTATTTTACTTCCCAGGTTCAAAAGGAATTTGGTGTTTGCAGGATTTTGGGGATTTACTAAAAAAATCTGAATACAAACTATAATAGGGCTTTATTATATTTCAATGAAGTTTAATACATGAGGGAGAAGATTCCTAACAAATGCTGACCATAAATAAACCTTAAATAAAAGAATGTTCTATTTTTTTTTTTCTGGACCAATATACTCACGTACTAATTAAAGTAGTACTTTTAGTACTAAAATATCCCAAAGTGAAAACTGCCCAATGGAAGTGCAAAAGAATAAAGGATGAGTAAAACATGAAGGGCCTGGAGCTGTTATCATGAGTTTGGTGCTCTGCTATCTGAGCTGAATGTACCTCTAAGTACTGGCTTTTACTTGGCTCACTGAGCGACTCATTTTGTGACAGACTGGTAGCTGACTGGATAGTGCAGTTTATTCTCATTAAGAATGTGAGTTGATGGGAGACTACCCCTCCATTAAGCATTTGCTGGTTAGTACCTTTGCACAGAAGAGGGAGGAAATAAATAATGATAGTAAAAAAAAAAAGCCTTCCTCAGGTATTATTTTAAACATGTAACATTTCTAAATGCTTCTGTCCTGGCAGTGTGTTGGAGTGGAGAAGTACATGGGAAAGCCATTCTCTCTGTGAACAGAAAATATTCACAGTTCAAAAAATAAAGTGTCATAATTGGGCTGTACTCAGCCTGTCATGAGGTAATGTCAAAGCCATTTTTGTAGCCACTATTTGAGAGAGAAGACGTCTTAATTAAACTCTGCCTTTGTTGAAGACATCAGAAAAGCTACTGACAGAGTTTCATGCTAACTGCAATAATGCATCCTGCCATCACTACTGACAAGGAAAAAAAGCAAGAAAAGTGGGCTGCAAGTGGCTGCTGTCACACAGATTGTTGTGAAAGAGAGGCTTGAGGAGCTGTTGCTTTGTCCATTCAGTACGGCTTTGAATTTTAAGAGACAACCTCTGATAATGACAAGTCAGAATAATTTTTCCCAATGTAGGGCATTGCTGGCATGTCATGCTAAACTGTTCAGCCTCAGAAGTTAAAGCACAAAAAAAAGATAAAAATCATTAGGAGATCTTGAGTGGTTCCATAATTTTTTGATGCATGGTGAAGTTTGCTTTTTTTTTTTTTTAGTTTCATTTCCCCTGAGATCAAGGTGTTTAAAATTCAGTTGAAATTATCTTGTTCACAAAATAACCTCACTGTGGCAGCTAGGACTTAGAGAACTAGTAGAAAAATTTCTATGACAAAATCATGAGAGACAGGAGCTCTTTGGTGAGGTTGTCTGCTCTCATCCTGTTTCTGGTTTATTTTTCTTTGCTGTATTTTCTTGCCATTATCTTTTTCTTACCTGTGGGAAGATGAAATCGGGGGTGGGGGTAAAGGGTAAGAATAAATGCTGGTCTGTCTTTGTCACTGAGGTGTGAGAGTTAAAAAAAGGTGACACACCCAGTACACCTGTGGACAGGCAGCACCAATCTGCTGCTGTTGTTTCTGGGCATTGCTGCTCATTCCTCCTGTCTAGCAGACAGAAAAAAAAAAATAATTAGAAGGTGTGGTCAACAAGGATTTGAGAAACTCATTTGTAAATCATCTGAAGCTAAGACTGTTCCTGTAATATTATTAAGAGAAAAAGGGTAGATAAAATGCTACAGAAATGCAGGGACTAGCAGATTTCTCTTCTCTGCTTGCTGCTCAGGTGCCTCCAAAAGGACCTGTAAGGGTAATTTATCTTTCTGCAAGGAGAAGAGGTAAACTTCTTGCCTGACAGGATGGTCTGCTTCATCTTGGAGATATTTACCTTGAAGCTATATGGAGTAGACTTTGTGACTATTGCTTATTATGACTTGCATCAAGATTGATGTGTCATTCCACTTTCATTCAGATATCATTTTGGTGAGCTGGTGAAGTAGGCCTAATTTTAAATTATGCTTTTGATGAAAACAGATTAATGATTATTAGAAAGTATATTTATTTTGCCAATTTAGAAAAAAGGGATAGAATGAGAATAAAGAACAGCTTTGAAAGTGACTTCTAAGCTTGATATTTTCCCCTTGAAGCAGTAGATGTGAACAGCTGGTGGCAGTGAGTTGACTGTATGTTGCCTTCCTATGAAACTTCTTTGCACTAGAAAATGTTGATAAAAAATCATTTATTCATAATTCCTTGGGTATGGAAAGTGTTTTTCAAAATACAGATTCTTTTCCTGTAAATAATTTTTAAAGATTTAGTTTTAATAATATTTTTATTGTACTTTTATTTAGTCCTTAAAGATGCCTTTTTAATGAGTGTTGAACAAGCATGTTTGAAATTATCAATTTGAAGTACATGTTGAAAGCATACATTGACAGAAATAATGCCTGTGTCAAAGGAACTCACTTTTCATGTTTAAATTATGAAAGTACTTTTGAATCACCTTATGAAGTTGATGGAGACAGTACATTCAAATGAATTACCATGTAGCATGTTTAAAATTTTAACAAATACTTGTTTCTGAGTATTCATACATAAAAACAAGCTTTTGATAATGCAAAATTTTATAGGAAGCAAAATTTTCAGTTAAAATAAATTTTAAAAATTTAAGTTGTAATATGCTTATATGATCTTTGATTAATTTCTATGCCTCAGAAATCTTACAATATTACTATTTATAGTAACTTTTTTTTATATTTATAGTTTATTTTTAATTTAGATGGCTTATTTTTTAATATGACTTTGTAATTTGGATATTCAATAAAAACATTTGCAGGATAATTTAATAGAACTGAGACTATAGAAATTTCAGTGCATACCATTTAGAGACAGTTTTGTTTATCACTGTTTGTTTTCACGTCCCCTTAGGATACTCTTAGTAACCCAGCATGATTAATTGGGAGAGCAATTATACACAAATTTTGTATTCTGCCCACAGGCTTGCATGAAAATACTTTCTGTCTTCCTTAGAAGTTCACATGTTTATTTTATTATATATCTGTATCAAAGTATTTATGAATTTAATTCATAATTGCAGAGCTAAGCATGATATGATATAGATCTTTTGATGCCAATGTTCTCACAAATTGATGTACTGGCTGCCTGGAACTGGGTCTAATAGTTAATGTTTAACAATATTAATATGATATCACACAGAGGTAGTTCTGTTGAATTTTTTAAAGATGTGATGTCTTTCTCTGAACCAATTTTGCGACAGCTCAGTTTGTGATTTGGTAAGGCAACATCTGTGCTGTGAATCAAAAAGTTTGTGACTCGGCACTCCCTGCCCAGTTTTTGGCAATTTTCATAAACGCAGAGTATTAAATGGAGTACCCTCATTGTTCCAGCTACCTGGATTTCCTGTAGCTTTAGCTTACTGGGAGTTTTTTCAGCTTTTTCTTTCTGCTGAAAAAGGTTATGTCTTGCCCTGAATGTGGGTGTTATTCCATGGGAGGTGGGAGAGGGCAGGTGAGTTGGATCTGCTTCTAGCTTGGTTAAAATTCTGGGAACTTCAGATGGTATTGTTACGAATTACACCAGATAACTTTACCACTTTCGATAGGAAAGGAAACAGACCTTTTCCTCCCAGTTTCCTTAAAACTTATGTGCAATATAGTAAGTTGCTAACATATATGAAACCAGTAGGGCTTTTCAAATGTTTTGTTAGTTTCTATAATGGGCTACACTTTCTGAAGTCTAAAACTTTTTTCAGGGCTTAACATGGTTTAAGCTTTTGACTGTGAGTATTTTCGGCTGTTCTATTTTTCTCTGTTTTACCTGTATTAATTATAATGAAGGATGTTGGAGGCAAAGAACAGGACGCAGAACTAAGCTAACAACACTCTGCAGAAAGATTTTTTTCATCAGCACACATCCTGTTGTAGTACTTACTTTTAAGACAGCATTGCTGCTTCACCAAACATCCTCCTACAGTGAGAGGAGTAGGGCTAACTCTTGGAAAAAGTTTTGAGGCTAGTGACAAAATATGTTTGTCTTTCAGATCCCCAGCTCAAGGGTATAGTGACCAGGTTATATTGCAGGCAAGGCTACTACTTGCAAATGCACCCCGATGGAAGTCTCGATGGAACCAAGGATGACAGCAGTAATTCTAGTAAGTGACTGCCCCAGGGGAATGTGTTCATGGCGCCCGCAGATCGCATCGCTCGAGTGTGTGTGCACAGGCACCCTGCCCCTGCCTGCCTGCCTTTGGAGGGTTTCTGGATGGGTTCTGTCCCAAGGAGGAGGGTTCTGTCCCGTCTGACCACCAGCATGGCTCGTGCAGGACATTGGCCTAAATGTGCTGCCTCTGAAGGGGAAGGCATAAGTGCTCATAGACCTGAGGAGGGAGATATTTAGGCCAATGAATGTCTGCTGGTAATTTTATAAACGTGGAAAAATTATATGAAAATAATATTTTTTTAAATGAAAACTCTTTAACAAAAATTTCTTGTCTTCCAATAAATAACAAGACATGGGAACTAAATTTTCCCAAAAAATCTGAATTTACGAGAAGATAAATGTATGCTAAACTATCAAAGACCTTCATAGAACACATGCTAAATTACCTTGCTGAAGGTACTAAAAATTTTGGGGCTAAAAATCCTACGCCAGCTAGAATTCCAATGATGTTAAGAGATTTTCTGCTACTGTTGAGATGGCAAACGTGGCAGTTTTTAAAAATGTTCCAAACAAAAGTGGTCTTGAAAGGCCGTGTGGATTGCTGCTTTGGAATGCTTTTCCCATGATACTGCAACTTATTTTGGTTCAATAAGCATAAATATATTTGTTTGATAACTTGTGCTCCAACTGGTAATTAAACAAACCTATTCTTACTCTAGAAACAGTTGATTTGTATTTTGTTTATTTTAATTATCATGACATATTTAAGTAACATTTCTGTGTCATCTTGATTTTTATTTTAAGCACTTTTAGTACACAAGATTCATCTTCTTATTATGCATCCATAAATAACCCATTAGTTTCCTTAAAATTGTTGAAATTAGGCTGCCGAAATTGAGGTATTTGAGGTTTCTGCCTTACATTGCTAAGGTCCCTATTTTAATTGATGCAAAGCTGTCATTCATATGGCCTTTCATCAGCAGATAGCATGATCATCTTTTATTGTTTGTTTTGGAGTTTTTTAATTGATAAGAATTGGTTAATATATTTTATGTATATCTCTCTGCTCGTTTTCCAAGTATTTTTGTTCCCCTTTCATGCCCTCCCCATCCCACCTCCATCCTTGTCTCTTTTCCTCCTTCCAACTCTCCATCTCTCGTGCTCAATTCGGTGCTGGAGTGCATACTAAGACCTTAAACAAGACAAGTTTATTCTCACTTTTCATAGAAGCTCTGCCTAGATGAGGTCTAAGAACTGTCTTAGGGTATAAGTGAGTATCTCTCTCTCTCTGCTCATCTCTCTTATTTTCAGCTTCAGCGAGAAGGTGTGTATAACTGCAACTGTTTTGTAATGTTTTATTGCTATTTCTGAGAGGTATTTTAACTCTTAGATCTCTATGAGTCTTTTCAAAGCTAGACCACAGTGCCTTACTTTTCTCTTTTTGATGTTTTCAGCTTCACAAATCGTCCTCTTCTTTTTCTTAATTTACTCTTTCTCTCCCCTCTTCTGTCTATTTCTGATTTTCCAGCTCTCTGCCCATCTCCCTAATTCTTCTTTTTCCAGAATGCAGAATGAATATTGTATATTATAAATATTCTGAAATATTTAAATTCTCCAAGCTCAACCAAATATCATATAGAAGTAATAATTTGTTTTACTCTGGAATTACTTTTTGGCTAAATAGGTGCAGGGTTTTTTTCCACAAAGGCATTTTTTTCTGCCTTTAGCTGGTGGGATTATTTTTCTACTACTTCAAATTTCCAATATTTTTTAGTAAAAAAAGTTTGGAATAGAAGAATGCAAAATTCATGCATTTGCCAGGAAGGCCTACACTCTGCATATGAAATTTTGTTGGTATATATATATCAACACTATATTAAGAGCTGGAAAGATTTACCTATTTGCTATATTCATTATTGTACAAATATGTGTTTGTTTCTTTTGTGCTGCCAGTCTTAGTTTTTTTCCCCTTTCCACTCTGTTGCCTTTCATTTCCTGTTGACCACTTTTCTTCCTATTGCTTTTGTTTATTGCAGCATACGTTGTCTTTCCTTCTCGCTTTCACTTTAAAATAATTTTCTCATGGACAGGATCTCATGTTTGATATATTTTGTGAGCTCCTTAACAAGATAATTTCTGAGGCTTACAAGTGAGTAGCTTTTGGCAGCTGCCCAAGGGAGAAAACCCTGCTTCTGACCATGGTGCTTGCAGGCTGCCCACTTCATGTGCCCAGTGGGTGAAGGGATGGACTCGTATCAGCTGTCTGTAGGACAGATAGAATACTTACCTGGATAGTGAGGATGACTTCCATTCAGAGTGTGTTTCATAAAAAAAGTAAATACAGACTGCCAAAGGGTGTGCACCTCTGCCAGCCTCCCACCTGTCTTCTGCACTGTTCACTGTCCCCGAAGAGAGCCCACTGAGTAACTGGGTGTCGGAGCAGCCAGAGGGAGCGAAAAAAGATGCAGTTTCTTTTCTGTCTTCAGCAAAGAAACTGAAGCTTAGTCATGCTGCTACTTTTTGTGCTGTTGCCATGTATTCTGTGTCAAGCAGTTAGAGAAGTACTTGACGTTAAAATTCCCTCAAGTGCCTATATCATTTTGTACTCATTTTATATGTATGTCAGTAAACATATGTTTACACACTTTTGGAGTCACAGTGTTATAGAGGGGTAGCTCAAACTAAGATTAAGATTTGCTTCTATCTGAAGTTAAAATCAGTTTTACCAGTGGTTTTAATCGGCTGCTCATTTCCCCAGTTTGAGTAAAGGCTAGAGACTGCAGAGAGAGATGACAAGATTTTTAGTGTATTACTGCGTGCAAACACTTGCACTTGAAAAAGGAAGGCATGATGTGTAATTGCATCCCTGAATTACTGAATTGTGTCCCTGAAATACTTTTCTCTGCTCATGTTGATGGCCATGATATTAGAACTCAGCCTAAACAGACCAACACATTCCAGTTCGTTGTTGTAATTTCTTTTTATAACTTTTCCAAGATAATGATGTTTCGTGAAGCAATGGCAATTAATGCACCTATTGGTTAATGGTGCTGAGTTTCCTTAAATCACTTCACCAAATCAAGGCTGTTAGCCAAATAATCTTGGGTGTATTTTTTTTTTTTTTTTTTTTGCCCCACTCTCAGTGATACCTTGTTTTAGCTGGTTTTTTTTTGTTTTTTCTTTTTTCCCCCCCGTTTAATTTCTCGAATGCCCTTCAGTTTCTGGTTTGCTTTTGTCTTGCTTGTAGTAGAGGCAGGAGTGACTGTGGTTAAAGCTGTAGCTTTGGTTACTTAGGTCTTGCTCAGTGTAGCTGTCACACTCTAGTTTTCCTGGATTTTAAAGGCATGAATGCAGCTTGCTTCACAGGCCTCATCATTATCAATTAGGAAAAACAAGATACTACACAGAAATCATAGAGATAGAAACTATTTCAATATGTGCTCGTAGTAACAAGCATTATATTAATTCTCCTCCTGTCCTCCACACCTAAACCAGCTCGTTTTTGGGCTTTGATCTATCTTCAAAGTTTTGTCTCATGAGTGAAGGGTAGGTTTAGTAGGAAGATTAATTAATTTGAGAAACAGACAATTCTAACTTTTTAATTTCTGAGGTTGAAACTCTGAATCTTTCAGCTCTATAGCTTGTTTTAATTCACCTAGAGTGTATCTCAGCCAAAAACCACTGAAAAAAATGCAACATAGATGATATTTTCCTTTATAAGTGGCAGACTTGGTTGAACACGCAATGTTGCAATTTGTACCCCTTATGAAATTACAGTTTATACTGTGTTTATAACATGTTTATAATATTCCCTAATTAAAAGAGCATTAGTCATTGGTAGTCTTATTTCATAAACTGATAAATGAAAAAGTGAACATTATCCAAGATAATCCTTTATTATGCTGAAACATGCTTTACCTCCTTTGTGGTGCTTGGTACCTGGTAGAGTTGCCCTTCAAGAAATCCTGTAACCATTTAACATTCCCTTTTTTTCATCTTTTAATGCATGCTTTAAGGTTCTATTTATATCTTCCAAATTGAATGTGGAAGTGTAAACTTTGTCTTTATAAAATACTTACCACTATCATATTTTAGTTTGAGGATACTCATAAAATAACCTTTACAGCAGCCTTATAAGGTAAAGGAGATAATTAGATAGAAATAAGGCTCATAAGGATTAGGGAAAAAGCATCTGCAGTGCTGTTAAATTTGGATTAATGAACGTTAATTTTGGATTACTGCACTGAAATATCTGCAGCCTGATGCTTGCACTGGTTTTTACAGAAGTTTGTCTTCAAAGATTTATACAGGCATTTACTCATCTATTTACACCACCTCTGGGAGTTAGGTAAGTCTGTTTCTCCCACTGGAATAATCTTAGTCTGACAGGTCAATGTTCAGTCATAGTTTAAAAAAAAAGTTTTACTTACGTCTTCTGTCAGATCAGGCAGGTAGACTGGGTTTGTTCCATAAGAAATGGATTGACAAACCTCTAAATACCAAACTCCTTGTAGTCATTGCCAATCTAAAAGATGTTTTGATGGAGTTGTTGTTTTTGCCTGTGGGCCTGCAGATGAAAATAAATTGAAGAAATAGTTGCCTTGATCTGATTGGAGATTTGCTGCTCTGGAAAGTTTTGTTAACTGTCAGGAGTGCATGAAGAGGAGGCTGCAAGTTCATAACTCTTCAGCAATTGGTCTACAGCAAGATTCTTGAGAAAAACACTGATCTGTAGTAGCAGCTTTCTTGGAGCTACAATTCAGTAGTACCTAAACAGTCTTTCATAAGTATGTGGAAATATCTGATTCCAGGCATTTCAGATTTCAAGTTAATGAACTGTGTTAGTATAACACAAAAGAAGGAAAAATGTTTATGGCAGTTTTGTGTTTTGCTCAAGAAAGGAGTAATTGTTTACAAATAAGGTGGACTCAAACTTTTGCTGAAACTTTTTGAGGATTAGAATCCAACTCAGATTTGGAGTTCCTGCAAGTCTCCTCCATGAAAGCTAAACAAATAACCCTTTGTCATGCCAGTTGTTCCTGCTAACTGTCCCCACGCCCATTTTCTGATCTTTTTTGTGGTGGGAGTAGGCTTGCAGGCTTAGGAAAAGAGGACAACCCAAATGCTTTGTAGCTGTGGCTTAGATAGAATACAAAGCAAAGCTAAGGGAGTGTTCACAGTCTTAGCACTGACAAGGAGGAAGGATTTTACTGGCACCATTTTTGCCAATCAGTTTCCTGGTCTTCCCTGATGCTCCCATATCTTACTCTACGTTTGGAATTGCCAGGCTTTCCACTTAAGTGTGCAGCATGGGAACACTGAGCACCAGGCATTGCTGGATTTCCTGAGCTGTTGGAGGGTGCCCCCTCTCAGCTCATCTGTGCACCCACTGAACTGGCTTTAGGCACATAAAGATGTTCAGGGATCCCACTCCCCAGGTTTTGGTTTCAGATCATTTTCTTAAAGAGGGAAGGAAGCAGGGGACATGGCTCTTTTTAGCAACCCCCTCACGTAAGAAAATGTTAGGCTGTGCAGAACTGGAATGCCAGCAGACACTAGAAGGCTTTCTGCTTTTCTCAGAGTAGGTTTTTACTAGAGTGAGGTGTAGCACAGGTGAATCCCTAGGAATGTTTGAAATGTGTAATTGAACACAAAAGTCTTGCCCAGTGAAGAGTCCTGCCCAGTCAGGTTCTGGAGAAAATCAAATTTCTTTTGGCCTGCTTCAAAGCACATTAAGGCCACATGCTGTGCCTTATTGGTGCATGTTTTGTTGACCCCAGTATGAAACATTGCTGAGCGTTTGTCAATCAATAGCTGAATGTAGACTGGCCTCCCTAGTTTCAGTCAAGTCTGAAGGATTCTGTGAAACTAATTGAATACACTGAATGTGCTGAATTGCAGCATTTCAGGTCACACTCTAAAATTTTAAAGGGTTTAGACTAATTACAGGAGCTCTGAAAATCTCCAGTTAAAATTTGGTGGCAGTAAAAGATGCATTACATGCCCTCCACAGTGCTTTCTGAATTCACCAGTAACTATAAGGCACTTCAATAACTTTATAGGCTGCACATAACAGTGCTGTGTTACAGGCCTGCAATTCTTGTTTAATAGTGGTTGGATTTTATTTTGTTTCTAGTTTTGGTGCTTTATTTTTATTGACATTATGGCAAATAATATCTAAATTTCAGAATTTTTGACTGAACCACTATGACTAGGAGTTATTTTTCATTAGCTGACTTAGTTCTCATGGCTGATTTGTCTTTTGTGTTCATCTCTTTTCTTTATATAGGTATTGTTTGTTTTTCCTTCCTAGTGTCCCCTCAATTGTTTCTTCAGTCCCCTTAGCATGGCATTCATATGCAGGTTTGCTCCTGCAATTTCTTTTCTTCTAGGAAAAAATCCAAACTCAAGTGCCATCTGATACTTAGTTTTGCTGTGACAGACTCCCCCTCCACAACTCACAGCAGTGATTTTGCTGGTTTTGGTGTTGTTTCATTTGAGGAGAATGACTTAATAACTACTTTTTACTTCCAAATTATATTGAACTAAAAGCCCTCAAGCCATGCAGTATTTAGCCTGTATACTCTTAGGATATCTTTTCTGTGAGCACCATATTTCACTGTTTTACATTTATTAGAGAGGGAACCTTATCTGTACCAAGTATTTTTTTTTTTTTTTTTTGTAAACAGCACAGTAATATCCTAACATAATGGAGAATTTTGGAAATGAAAGAAATTAAAATGCTATTTATTTGTGCTAATTCTTGTTATGTCTTACATTTTTTTGTAAACCTGCCAAACTTTTTTCAGTTCTTCTAGAGTCCTTTCGAATATAATTTTTCTTTCCACTGCTCTAGGAAGAACTCTGCTACAATTCCTAGCAGTAAATTGGCTTTGTGTATTCCTAAAGTTATGTGATGTTACATATTCTTTTTCCGCATGAAATGCCATAGGAAAGGTGTCTCTTTTTTTTATACATGCCTATATTTCTAGTAGTCTACCTATGTTTTTTTTTCTCAGTTGTAAAGACTTGATCATATTCATCAAAAACAAACTATGGATTTTTGTCCTTTGACCAAACAGGTATTTTCCCACCTTGAGAAATGAATTTATCCACTGCAATTACATGATCCTTTTTCTTGTGATTTTGGCTTTAGCTCTGGCATTCTGATGACAGCCTCGTACAGTGCACTTTTTGGTCACACCTATGGATGTCCTTAAATTTTGAGGAACTCCCTGTAGGTGTTGCTGTGTTCCTGAGACCTGACTTGGTAGAAACATAGTTCTCATCGTGTATGTTGAACACACAGGTTGTGCTTTTGGTTTTCATCCAAGGACTTGGGACTCCCTGGCTTATGCACAGTGGAAAAACATTTAGCATGGACTCTGTCTCATCCAGGTCTTTTATGACAAGACTGATGTGTGCTTTGCATCTAATTTTCTGGCATGAGTCAGTAAATGTAATATAGGTGTGTGCTGGCATAAACTTTAGGAGAATTGGTTCATGCCACCTACTTATACAGCTTGTGTTTTTCTGTGGTGAGGCTGGTAAACTCCCACTCTCCACTCTTCACACTGGTCTTTTTTCAGACAATAGTCAAATTTGTGGCTGTTTGGATTACTACAGAGGTATATAGTATTTCCAGGGTATTTGTTATTAGGTGGTATTCTAATTATTTGCTAATTGTTACCCCAAGTTCTGTATTCAGTTGAATAGCATTTATGCACATTTAGAGTTAAGCACATATTTCAGTGCTTTTATAAACTATGATAAATTTCTGTCATTACCTGACACCAGTGTCTTAGTGCTTGTATCAAATCATTCACAAAAGCAAAAAAAAAAACCAAAAAACTACAGATCTCTTGACATCAGTCTTTAATGAGGGCACCTCTTAATCATAAAACATAAAAATGCCCAAGAAAGTAAAGAACTACTTGCCAGAATCAAAGAAGTAAGATTTTCTGAGTTAGTCTAATTTTAAAAGCATAAAAAAATATATATAGGAACTGTTTTTCTTTCTTCTTTGCTAATGATGTTTATTAGACTATTGTATTACAAGTATCATATCTGGTCATGTTTTTTCTTCACAGCTTTATTCAACCTTATACCGGTGGGGCTTCGAGTTGTCGCTATCCAGGGTGTAAAGACTGGGTTGTATATAGCCCTAAATGGAGAAGGTTTCCTCTACACATCAGTAAGTACCTTGCTGAACTCTGTTTGGAAGGCACAGCTGAAGTTGGAATCTACACAGGAATGAGACGTGTCCACTTTTAAAAAGTTCTGTATTTGCACACACCATGTATATGTGTGGCAATATCTATGAATGGGACGCAGTAGAAATTACTGTGTACTCCATATGAAAGTCTGAATGTTAAGAATCCTAAAAAACCATATCATAGAGCTCTTTTCCTGGCAGTCTGTAGTGGTAGAGTGCCATATTCCACAAAGATTATAGTTTTCAATTCAATTATTCAAAAATTTTAAATAAAGACCTGCAATTATTTTCTTAGTGACTTGTTGATCAGAACCCAAAAACCACTCCAACCTTTATTTTTCTTGATAAGACTTATCACTGCAAATTCCATTTAAAAGGTCATTAACAACCTTTTGGCTTACCACTGTAATCTTGTAACTGTATGCATGTATTATTGATTTTTTTATATCAGATATAAGGAAAATAAACAAATTTGTGAGGATCTATTACCTTTGTAGAATGATTGAAGTTTAAAAAAGTCTTTTGAGTTACAAAGAAGACTGCTGCATAAAGTGACTGGAAAGACCTCTGATTGTTTATGTTATTTCAAATTATTTATGCTAATCACTCAGTGTGTTGTGAATATAAAATTCCTCAGTTTTGTATAAATTTATGGTCCTAACTTCCTTTGAAAGGCAAACAAACTTTAATGGGAACAGGCAGTTCTGTCAGGTATTAATAAGGTGGCTTAAAGGATTTTTCATTACTATATTTTTATTGACATCTATGTTAAATTTATTTACATTGTGCTTTTTCCATTTTTTTACGTCACCGAGTTCTTAATTCCCAACTGAGTTACAATACACTGCTTTGTTTTCAATGTCTGTTGAATGGAAATTGGAAAGATTAAGTTTCTGATGCCCTGAGGGAAAGTATTCTGTTTGTTTCAAACATACAATTGTCTTGCAAAAGCTAATTAGGAAGAAAAAATGGAACTAATCTTGAATGCCAATGTCAAGACAAAGAGAAAATTCCTCCTCATAAAATGCCTACTGGAGACTCTGGCAGTATCATCTGCATTTTTTTACATCTGTTCAAAATAAAACTTCTATTACAGGAAAACATGTAATATTTGCTATCAGAAGGAAGGAAACTTGAAGTAAAAACCTAGAGCTACTAGAGAAAATGAATTACTGAATTTCCAGTTCCATCGCATTGTGGGGGGAGTTAATTTCTGGATCATGGCATGAAGAACATTTTTTTTGGTGTGCTGGCACAGTGAAGAGTACATTCTTGCCTAGCACTGTTTCTGGAGTGAGTTCTCAGTCCTCTAGAAAGAAACTCAAATTTCAGAAGATGTGCTGTTTCCTGATGGTTAATTTTGCAGATGGACCACACATACAAATTGTGGTAGGCACTGTTTTTATGTATTATTTTGGAAGTTATTCAAGTTAAATTAAGTGAGGCAAGAAAATGAGTGTTTTTATAATGTAATGCTTACTCTTCCTTGGGCAGAGAATGAAAGATGACTGGCCCATTAAATGATAATTTGACACATTAGAAAACACAGTGGAAGACTTTATGTCTGCAAAAAGATTTTCAACTTAAACTTTTGTCAAGTAGAAAAATAATAACATTTGAGCAAAAATTTAAAGGTAGTAGTTTCAAAACATCAGTGCTGTGATACAGGTTCGTTTCTTTCATATTAATGTATTGACAACACTGGTAATACATTTTTGTATCAGCAATTGCCTGCCTGCTTTCACCTTAAAGACTAATGCATTTGAGTATAAAATGACAAAGCACCAGAGAGAAGTCTGTCTTCTCCTCAGGATCAAGATGAAGAAATAGTGTGTGCAGAATTATATATCACCATTTGTAGAAAAACGTTTTTAACCAATCACTTTCTGTTACTGTCTTGGTGGACTTTTGGAGTTTCTTTCACATCTGTGTATCTGTTGCACCTAAATGCAGAAGTTCTGTATTACATGTCAAATGTTTTTCTCTTGGCTATTTAGGGGAGAATGGGAGAAGAAAGTTGTCCGAGTCTCGTATGCCACCTGCCATCACTGAAAAAGACTGCTGATAATGGGAATAATAGTTAAAATGCACATATATTTATATTTATTACCAATTTCTTATAAAGATTTTAAAAATGGAAGCATGCCCTGTGTACTAAGTAGCATTTTTAGTCCAAGTTGAGACTGAAGTTCTGTATAGTCCTTCTCCACACAATAGCTCGATGTCCCTTCTTCCCATCACATTCATATTCACAGTATATGAAACCTATATCTTGTGAGAATACCCTACATGCTGATGCCTCTCTTCAGAGATTGAAGGCCCCAACTCAATTATTTTATCATAAGGTTCACATCACATTGACTAATTAAGCAACAGCACTGACAGGAAAGGTATTATGTCTGAAGCTGCTGTGTGTTCTTTAAGAAGAAAATGAAGGTACAGTGACAGACTAATTTTGCATACAAATTATCAATTGAAAATTTTAATTGTTTCTTGCCTTTTTAAAAATCCTTTTTTAATGGTTGTTTGCATCAGTTTGAGAGTTGCTCTTTTTTTCCCCTTTATTCTGCCATAATTAAGATTTTTTCAACTATTTCTCAGAATTAGAACTAGAAAAATGTGCAGAAACTTCATAGAAGAGTGTTATGTCAGTATTTATTGGAACAGAAACTGGAGGGAACAGCAAATTGTGTAGGAATATCAACCTCAAGGGCTCTTCATACCTATTTTGCCTGCTGCAACACTTGAGATTTGTATTCTGTCCATTGAGATTTGATTGAGCCAGGGTCTCTAAAATACACTATCAAAGTCTTGTCTAGTAAAGGAGAAGAAGAATCTTTGGAGTTTGATAGGGTTTTTAAAAATTTCTGAGAGAAATTTTCCAATTTTTTTTTTCCAAAATCATAACCTGATTTTTTTCTATGCATTTAAAGTGTTTATTGTAATACCTTAATTAATTATTTTCTATAATATAAAATATGAGAAAAAGATCCTTTTCATGTTGTGGTTTTTCTTGTTCTTTTAAGGGCTAGTTCACTTAAAGGCTATCCATAAAGCTCACCTATTTTGAATCTTTGGATTGCTGTGTCCAATTTTATTTCTCAGTGTGTGTATATTTACATATACTTATATCTGTATATCAATATATATCTAGTCAGAAATAGGATATATTTACCTACTGGCAGCTTCCCAGTTCTACATGTAGGTTAGTGATCAATGAGAATTATACAAGTGAGTAGAAATTTATTTTAGATGGTTTAATGAACTGTGAATAATTTAATATTTATGACTGACTAAATAACTGTGAAAGCTAGTTGGAGAATCTGGATTTTTTCACGAAGACCTATCTCAGTTACTTGCAAGGATTTTGAAATAATAGTTATGTTCATATGTTAAAGTCAAAAATTATGCCTTATTCCTTTCTTCCTTCTGAAAGGGTGAGCAAGATGAGGTTTCATTTCCAGGTTTTGTATTGTCAAAATCAAAAGGAATGAAACTGGTTCCATGCACTGAAAAAGGGAGCACAGGGATTCTCCATGGGGAACAGGTATTGCCTGCAGCAGGAAGATGGCAGTGCAGTTCTTGGCTGAAGCTGTTGTTGGGTTTGATGTTAATTTTTATCAACTTCCTTTGCGTGTGGTTCATTTAGTTCAACTTCGGGGGGGGCTGCAGGTTTTGGTTTGCTTCTAGGATTTCCTGCTATCTTAGCAGGATGAATTCAGAGGTAAAAATTACAATGTTAGTCCATTTTGTCATTTCCTGTGATGAGGATATGAGTCTTTTGGGTTTACATCAATGGATTTTTCTCCAGAATTATTTGATATATCTGGGAGTGTTTGGAAGGGCTCCTGGTTCCTTTTTTCATCATAGGATCAGTTTGACGTGGTGCTACCTGTATTTGATGGGTAGCAGAGTAAGAGAAAAGGGAAAATCCAAAGTGTAGACAAGGAAAAATCCTGTCTAGAACATCTTAACCTGCTTGTGTTTTCATCTTTGTGTTTCTTCTGCCAATTTTCTGAGACCAGAGATGTGGACTAAACCAGAAAGAGAAGAGTATATCTGTGATATTGACCAGCAGGAGATATCAAAGTCATAGGAATTCACTGCATGGTTTCTTAGCAAGGCTGATGCTTTAAAAGATGACTGAGCCTGTAGGGCCAGGTCTGACCTCCCTGGTTCCTTCTTCCACCACTGTGCACTGTGGCTCCAGAAATCCTCTTCTGGGTATGGGGTAGTGGGAACCTCACTGGAAGGATGCAGAAAGTACTGGAGAGACATGGCTGCATTTCTCGGCGGTTCTACCAACTTTTTGTAAAGTATTTCAGAATTAGGAATGTCACTCTACTCAACAGAATAATCTTCTTGTGAGGTGGGGGTTTGGTTTTTTGATCTGCCACAGTACACAGTGTTGAGGGTGTTGGTTGGGGCAGCATTTTTGTTGCAATAAGATATCAGTCTGTGTCACAGCTTCATGAAAGAGAGAGAACATCAGTATCTGTTGCTGAGCAGTGTATTTGTTCTATCACTCCAGCAACTCTCACCTGAAAAAAAAGCCTTTGAGGATTTCTCCTGACATTTCAGCAGCTTCCCAATGCCATTATTTCTGCCACTTCTTTAAGCCCACATAATTGACCTCTCTGAGAACAAAATTCAGCCTCAAGGAAGAACATAGGAGCACCTTCAGTGAAGCCTGGAAAAGAGTGAGAACTGAAGTAGTCTGTATTTCTAATATTCAAATCAAAGTCAAATGAAAAATAAATTTTGTCTAGCTTGTCATAGAGCCTCACTTTGTGCTTTGGAATAGCAAAGATTAGCATGTGCAGTACTTTGAAGGTTCAAAGGTGCATAGAACAAAGCAGAAGGGAGTTTAAACTAGACAAAAACAAAGAGGAAATGTGATGTTTTCAAATTTTAAATTTTTTACAAAAATAATCAAAAAGGAGTTAGTGTTGACATCAGGACAACATTGTTCCAACAGTAGTTGACCTATGTTGTGGCAAAGATCATTCTCCACCTTGCAAAGTATTGTAGAAAAAGTTGGGAATATATCTGTTTGGACAAAAGGTAACAAATGGAGCTTGTTCTGTGATATAAAGGCATTTATCTCTAGTAGTCAACAGTATGCTGAATGTCTGAAAAGGGCAAATCTCGCTGCTCTTGAGGTATCTGTGGTTTTGTAAATGTAAGCACATCAGAGTGGGGTAACTTATAATATTGTGATCAATGGAAAACATTATTTTCCTTCTTATGTCAGATTTGTGCTTTAGGGTCTCAACCTGCTCCCACACATTTATCTTCCAGCACAGGTTTTACTAAGAAAAGGATAAGACCTTATTTCTCTTGTCATTATCTGTATCTTGGAAGTATTCTGGCTTACTTTGGAGAGAGGAAAATGAGCATTTTTAATTTGAAAATCACAGCTTCTGGTAAGGACTTTTGAAAACTGATTCTGTGATATCTTTAAGAGTGTAAAGGCATGGACCTTGTGCAAAGTCCCTTATTTCAAGGGCTTACCACTAAAGTACTTCCTTACATATGTATACCATTTTTGCATTTTCAGTTATTTTTTTATTCAATTTGGGATCAGTTAGAAAATTACTTACATTTGCTTCATATTAAAAAATTAATTTTTTTAGAGGAACACAGCATGTGTCAGGGCTGTGTTCCTTTGTAAACTGAGCTGCAGCTCTCAAAAGGTAAACAAGTTCAGCATGTTCCAGTAGTTAAAATACACTGACAGGGAGGAAGAAAACATCTGCATGGTTTATGCTTATTTATATCTGTTTTTGGAGGTAGATAATTTGTCTCTCAGGTTGCCTTCCAAAAATAAATAGAGAAAATTTCTAATGAATTTATTTATTCTATGGTAGCACTTAAGGAACAACTGATAACATAGCCCTGCTGTATTGCACAAAAGAGTGTCAGATGTCCCTGCTACAGCCAGTAGTAGAAAAGGGGTACAAAATACATACTAAGTCCATGACTTTTTTTCAGTGGGTTAAGTTTTCAGTACAGTTTTGATTGAATGTGCTAAAGCTGATGCTTTCACGCATAAGATAAGGTAAAAAATGGAGGCATGCAGAGGCACATGAGAGTTTGATAAGGCAGGAGAGAAGTGAGAAGGTAAGAGATGAATGGAATGAAGCTGACATGAGGAGACAGTGATAAGAAGGGATATAAGAAAGTGGATAAATAGCACAGTGGAGCAGAACAGTGTTGTAGAAAACTCTGTAATGATATCATCATTGTAGAAATGTTTAGGATAATACCACCATTGTTCAAGTCTCATGCTTACATTGATTACTACCTTTCTGAGATTTTCACACCCACAAATGGCTGCTATTTGAACTACTGTTCATGAACCATCTGTTTAATGAAAAATGCTACTTTGAATATATAAGGATACAGGATTTCAGTGTGGCTTCTTAATCTATGCCCATAGTTTCCTCCAGGAATTTGAATGCTGTACTGGAGGTAATTACAGAACTTGACTCAAAACTTGCAGCACCGTTTCTTGCCACTTAAACCAAATATGTATGTCCTGTTTGTTTTCATTAATGTCTACAATATTAGGATCTAGTTGAATTTTTATCTGTTATAAACAGTCTAATGTTTGCTTTCTCATGTGTATTTCTCATATTCCTGTACAAAAAATCTTACTACATGTGTTGTCTCTCCCTGGAATGTATATAAGTGCTCCAAGATTAAAAGTTGCTCTTCCAAACTTGGCAAAGCATGGACAATCACAGAGTCTGCAGCTGGATTTTTTTTTTCAGTAATTATATGACAAGGTATAGTAGCTGTAGGTAGGTATGCTAAAATGAGGTAATCTAGTGTCATACTTCAGGGAGACTGCCACAAAGGAATGTTTTCCCCAATGTGCAGCATCATAACATGAACCTCTGAAGGAGGTTTGTCTCTGAACTGTTGTGCAATGGTCACAGCTAAAGGCTGAACACAGGCTTGATGGACCAGCAGCTTAATCAAGTCTGTCAAATTTCTGCTTCTGGCAATTCTGTCTCTCATGGTAACATCCCTGTATTTTTGGCCAATGTTTGTTTTGTTGCATAAATACAATTACACTATTCTGGATGTTTCTTTATTCTCTGCTTTATTGCTCTTAGAAATTTGGGGTTGTCTGCAATCCTAAATGTTGAATTCATCTCGCTCTCTGTTGTATACTACTCTTGCTTTCTGTTCACTTGCTTCCCTTCTAATTGTCCCTTCCCAAGCAAAAAGGATCATATTTGAAATTTCTAATTTTCCATTCATTACTGTTTAATCTTAGTCATTAATTTCATCCAAGTAAGGAAAGAGGCTACCAAGGACTTGGAATCTCTCAAATTTTAGACAATTATCAAAAACATGTTTCCAAAACAAACTCCTACTTCTTTCCATTAATGGTTAATGAATATTGAAAATATTAAAGACAGTTTTGGAGGATTCTATGCTGAGTTGTAACCCACTTCATAATAAGAGGGGTTCTTACTGATTTGTAACCCACTTCATAATAAGAGAGGTTCTTACAGTGTAGAAAGGACTTCCTATTGCATCATCAAGCGGTATAGGTAAGAAAAAAATCCCAACTTTCTGTGGAGTAGAACACTTAGACACATGTGGTGCTGTCACTTTTGTAACTGCATAGCTAATGCATCTTCTGTTATTCAGGGCTGTTTCCAAAAGATACATGTCTAGATATAAAGATAGATGAACAGAAATTAACTAAGAACTTTCAGGTACATAGTCTATTTTCAAAAAATGTTTGTTTGCCTGAAGAATGGCTTCAGTCAGGAAAAAATTTGCTTTCATTATGTGAGGAAAAAAAATCCACATTACCTTGCAGAAATGAAATAGTCAAATGCATGTTTTGTGATTTTTTAAAAAAAAATTCTCTAAGAATTTAAAATACCTTTATAAGAATATTCGGTTTATATCTGATAATAGCAATACAAAAGATGATAATGGTATTTACCTAGGTAATTAAAGAAAATTATGCAAATATCCTCTAATTTCTGGGAACTTTCAAAAGTGCTCCTCATATCCTATAATAAGATGGTGTGGCCTCAAGTATGTGTGTATTAAATTATCATCATATTTTTACAACATAATTTTGTATCATATTTAGTCCTTATGATTAGAATTCAAAAGAAGGATGGTATATCTAAAATGTTATTATAGTGTTCCACTCTATACGACAAAGCTTTGTATAAAAATTACAGTTCTGTAAATATCCAATATAGATAAAAGCTATAGATGCATTTGGTATTAGTGTTATATAGGTAAATGACTGATTTATATACAATATCTGTTGCAGTTCTGTAACAGGTTGATTTTTAGGGGTTTTATTTCACCTTGCTACGTTACACATTTATTTTTTTGTTGTAGCATATTCTTTTTCTTCATTTGAATAGACAAGTGTGTGGCTAAGACTAGTGAATGATGGTCAGTGATAAATTTATATGCCCTGTAATCTTCCCATATGCCAAGTCTCCCTGTGGAAAAATTTAGGATATTTCTGTTTCTAAGGCAGCTTTAGCCATAGGCTGGATCCTGTATGGAAACTTGACCATCTGGGTAGGCCCATAGAAGTGCTGATTCTGCATGTCCTGACTAATGACCCCTTACCTTGGCCTCTCACGTGTTGGCAGAGCTTGTTAATCTGGGACCTGCCCGGGGGTGTTCACAGTCCCCTCTCTAATGTGTGCATGCTGCAGGGGACAGGGCTGCTTCCACTTCCTTTCCCCATGGAGTTTCCTGTGTCCAGGGACAAGATCTTGTGTGCAGCTTTGCAGACCTGTGACAGTCTGTGGGTGAGTATGTCCACAGAAAAGGCTGGGATTATCCCTGAAGCCTTGTCATTCCCAGGGAGCTGAACCTCTGAAAGGAAAACTAAAGACCACCTTTTGTTTCCCTTAAGGTAAATTTGTAGATAACTATTTGTTGATTAGAGTTCATTATAAGTGTGTTAACACTGATTTTTGTCTATGCAAAACTGGCTGGGAAAACAAGTGTCCAGTCCAGCAATTTGTGCATAGCTAGCTAACATCAAGTCTTGATTTCCCTCTTGGTTTGTCAACTTCCTCAATCCTCCACCTGCTGGCAGCTTTCCTTAACAGTGTTCCTTGGTGTATTGCCGTGGATAGGGCATGATTATGAGCATGATATGCTCATTATGCTCGTTTAGACAAATATCATGGATCTTCATTCCCATACAGGGCCAGGAGCTGAATAGGGTGTGACTCTTTCCTGCCTTCTCCTCTTTCCCTCATTTGGGACACCATTCAGTCAGAGGCAGTTTTAGGTGGAAGCAGACATCCCAAAGGAAAGTATGACATTCCTTTGTCTTGTTACTTGACCAGACACTAGTTGTGGCATCAGAATAGCTCCTAGCAGTGGTGGGGCCTTTTCTGCCCACAGTTTAGTGTAATTAAAAATCCCAGTTTTAAATTTCTGAAATGCTGCATGAATATTGAAGGACTCTGAAATTTTTAGGAGTACTCAGTGTTGGCCCAGTTCTGATGCTAATTACAATTGCTGGTCTCATAGGTATCAGGGTTGGCATAACAGAGGATTTTCAGAAATCCCTCTTGGAAGGGTTAAACTGGTGAGTTTGTTGTGCAGTGTTTATTCAGCATATTCTATTCACTGTCAGATGAGAATCTCTCTTGACTGATTCCTGTTGATTTGACAAGGAGTCTTGTTTTTTAGCAGACTACAAATACAGCCTTGGGGACATATTTTCTCTCCCTGAGGGTGTTTCACAAGGAATCGTAAATCTGTAGAAAAATCAGCAGTCAAACCTGAATTTTACTGCAGCAAAAACATTGGAGTAGGGGTGAGTAGACAAGTCACCCCACTGTGTTTGAATTCAGATGTGACTCATCTCTACATTCTGTTCTCCTGATATATTTGTCACTAAGCATTTTGTAATAAAAAGTGACATGATGATGCCACTACCTGGAAAACCATGAACACCTGGTCTTTAGACAGGATTTGTATGAAAACCTTGTACTTTGAGTAAGTGGAACAAAAACCTGAAGGCTTAATTCCTCTGTGCACCCAAGGCTTTCTTTTTCCAACAGCATGTCATGTTATGGAAGGCTTTGACTTATTAACAGACTGATATGATTTTTTATCATTATCAGACATTTCCATGGTATTACTTAATCTTAGTGTGATTGTGTCTGCAAAACTGAAAACAATATTTCAACATGAAAATGAAATACTTTTGTGACTCCACAGATGTACAGAGCTAAAGACCCAAAGTTTTCCACAAAAGAGATGTGATTGCCTAATTCACCATGGAATTGTTTACTTACTGCAGAATTGCCTAATGGCTGGTGAATTTTAAAAGGATAGAGACAGGGCTTTATACCACAGGCACAAAACAAAATACAGCCAACATTTCAAAAGCATAATATGTTCTCTTTTTCATGTCCCTCTTGGCCAGCATGTGACTTCCATGTTGTGACTGATGTCCCCTAAGCAGTTGTACTCTTTCACATTGCTCTTCAGGCTACAGGCCAAAACTTAGCACAGCCCAGATCATCAAGAAAGAGAATAATATTATGAAAAGATCACTCGTAAAAGTAGCTTAGATGATGTTAGGAATATGTAGAGGTATAAGGTTTTTTTAATCTATATGCCAAGGATTGCTACTATTTCTCCCCCCAGTGTTTTGTATTACTGGATGAGTATGGCTTTATTAAAAAAAAAAAAGTTCTTATAAAATTTTAAATAAAAACTAGACTTGCTTGGGATTAACTACATTCCAAAATTCTGGTTGGTATTTTTTTTCTTTACCTTAGGATGGGTTTGTGTGCTCCCTGCCAAGGGAAGTACAAAATACCTGTTAGTGTGGTAATGAGAGAATAGCCTAGTCAGACAAAAGAGCAAGGTATAATTAATACAAGACCATCTGAAAGCACAATCTCTGTAGAGATACTTTTGTTTTTACAATGGCATAGAATGACTTTTAGATTTGGTAGCAATTTTTCAATTTGTTTCAGTGGAATCTGAAGTTGTTGATCTATGCTTCGGCAGGCACTGGAAGGATTTTTTAAAGTGTAAGCAGCATTCTCATTCAGCTTCTTGAATAGAATATATCAGGGAGAATACCTTCATTTTATTCAGTACACAAATGCTGTTAGTAGAAATGCATTTTTAATTTCAGCCTTCAACCTTGTGCTTTCTTCTTTCCCTCCCCCCACCCCTTTTTTCTCTGGATAACTTCTTTTAAGGGTTGAGGTAACATAGGAAGATGCAGCATTTAATATTCTGTTTCAACATTTAGTTGTTCATGAGGATGACTGAGTTGACTATTTTCTTCTTGACATTTGAAGATCAGGAGTGTGCCCTTGTCTCTTCATTTTCAAGTGTCTATTGGCACTAGCAGCAAAGGAGATGAAGGAATCAGCCTTTCAGGCATTGGAAGTGACAACTTCAGGAAGCATCAGCTGAGGCTATTCTATCACCCATTTAGCATTCATCTGACCGTCGAAGGTGGCTGAAGAATAGCATTTGAAAACAGAATAAGAGATAAAATTGGTATTTCCCTTAATACTTACAGAAATTTCACTGCATCTTTGACAGGTGTCAGCATCCTGCCTGGTGCTCAGAACTGTGAAAGTCACTTTTCTTCAATAGATATGATTAGAGTAGAAGATAGGTCAACTGATTTTCAGGGATTATCATGGGAAAGTGACTGCTCTATAGGTGAAATATAAGGAACAGTGAGGTAGTGTCTAAACTACTTTGTCTGTCTCACAGCTTTGAATGTGCAAGTGTGACATTGAGAAAGAAGACGGACAAAAGGATTAAGATTAGATGATCCATAGGTAGATTATATTAGGTTCACTGCAAACTCTGCCAATCATGAAAACAGTCTCACTAGTGAATATTGTCAGAAGACAGCCATGATAAAAATAGCCTCACTTGAAACTGTTGGAGTTACCCTAATAGGAAGTGCAGGAACATGGGCCATGTTAGAGACAGACAAGATGCAATGTTCACACTAAATGACCTTTTATTCTGGCAATCACAGATTTTACTAGTTGTGAAGAGGCAAACTCAGTTTTATTTTCTTGTAGGTACAAACTCAGAAATACAGCATAGAGTTCTTCAGTCCTGGTCTTAAAAATTGTACTATAACCTTTTTATCCTTATGAGTTCCATAGACATTTTTTTGTGTGATCCTACAGTGCTAGAGGATTCATTAATAGATTTGAACAATAAAACATTACTCATGGAAATGTAAAGAAAATGTTGATTAGTTGTTTAACTGAAAAGTAAAAAAATTTCTCCATGAGTTACCTGTTAACATAGATATTGCTGAATAAAGGAATGATGTAAAGGAATTGTAACACTCTAGGCATTCAAGGTATTAAATAAAAATTAAAAGTACTTTGAAAGAGATGCTCTGAATTCATCATTAATAAAGTAAATAGTCCAAAAGTGCAGAAAACAGAAACAATGACTTAAACAAATTTTCAAGATTTTTAGGAATGGAGACAATGCTGAAATCTTCCCATAATTTTTAGTAGAAGTTCTAGATAATCAAAATAAAAGAACTTCATAAATACAAGTTCATTTAAAAAGGCTCTTATTATTTATATGCATAAAGGGGCATTTTAGTGCGTATATTTATAATTAGACTAAGTCATTTTTGTGAAAGAGGTGGACTTCAGAAGTTCTGTAAATAGGTTTGTTCATATCTTTTTTATTCTAAGAAGTTGAAACAACCTCCTTTTCTTCACTTTCTTTGCTTTGTCAAAACAAGAAATGTTGGAAAATGCCCGCATCTATTTTCTCTCTTTTTTTGTCAAGTCCTATTTGTTAAAGTAGTGCTATACTGTTTTTCCTTTGTCTCTGGATGGAAGAAGGAATTTTATTTGGCATTTCATGGCCTGATGCTTTTACTAAAGGTTTCCAACTCAGTTCCTGTCACTGGTAGACAGCAGGGGGTTCTCTAGCTATGCTTAATATTGTTAGTAGTATCTTTCTGTTAATGTCAACTTGATATGTTCTGTGATTGGAGTGGCCTGGAAAGCCAGCTCTGCTGGATAAGTCCTTATTAAGGTGGCATACTGTTCTTTTATTCCGAAGTAAATATCTACTTTCAACTGTAAAAAGACAATCAAATAAATAGATTCATTTATTTATTCTATAGTATGACTAGGTAAAACAAGTAACAATCAAAAATAAGCAAATATTTCCACTAACATATTTTTCTCTGTCACATTCCATTCTAAACATCAGTGTTGAAATAGTGATAGGAAGGCAGGCTTTTGTAGGGCAGGTTATTAAAATTATAATCTTATAATGAAGTAATATTTATTATTATGTATTAAGAATAGCATTCCTAATAAAGGAATATGCCACGAATTTCTCACACACTTCAGTAGTTTTCATGCTCTTGGGTAGCCTCAGTGAGGAGGGAACTCTGTTGCTTCCATGAGTGAAACCAGAGCCTTAGCAGTACCAAAAAATGTCTATAATATCATAGTGACAGAAACTTATTTTGGTGGCAAATTCTGCCTGGTGACCCCAAAAAATTAGACATGCAGAAACGAATGTAGCTTTGTTACTCCCTTGTGTGCTGTACAATAATGCCAGTAATCTTTGTCTTCCTTTTGTAAAATAATAAAATTTCGGAAGCTGTTTAATTGAGAAGAATTTAATTGACCATGGTAACAGAAGTTTATATTAAGTGTCAACTATGAAGCAGAGTTTTGAGATATGTGAGTATGTAATAGTAGAAGCTAATCTATATGGAGCTTCTAAATCTTTCTCTAGAGTGTTTCAATCCACACTCTGACAGGATTAGGAAGCAAGTGTCTGAATTTCCCACTGCTTTCTTGATTTTGAAAGTCATAATAAGTTCATGATAGCACCATAGCACATGGTTTGAATGTAGTCATACAGCCTGCTGTTACGTGGGAATTGTCCGCAGAAATTATTGACAGGTTCAAATGACTCCAGGTAACTCTATGGGAGAATGAACTTCACAAAACTGTGAAATTCTTTCTGCAGCAAACCTGATTTAGTCTGCAGTGTGGAATACCCTGATTTCTGCCACTAAACAATGACAAAATTGCATTTTTCATCCTCATACTGTCTCCAGGAATGTGTCTTCAGTAGGTTCTTTTTTTTATCATTTTAACAAAATGGTGAACAACGGCAGAAAGTGAGAAAACATCTTTTTCATGCAGTTTGTTTGCTGGGGGCTAAAACCTCATGTTCAAAGTAGCTCTCTAGAAATGAGCTTATTGTCTTCTCCTTTTTTTTTTTATTTTCTAGTTCTGGTAACTGTTTCTTCCCTCAAACCTGTTTTGTTAGCTAATTGGATTACCTGAACACAGGGACTAAGTTGTAATTTCTTCCAGAGGAATTTTATATTGAGCCACCTTATCACTGCAGTTAAAACTTCACTTTCCCAACCTGATCTGGCTCATTTGGTCTTGACCATGGATATCTCCTAGCTATGCTGTAGATAAAGACAAAGCAGGATCATGTACAGATTTTGATATTTTCTACTGAATCTTGGAAAAGTTTCCCTAAATAAGACTCTCTTTGAGTCAGCTAGGTGCAATTTCTGCAATGGAAAATAGTAAAAAAAAAAAAGCAATATTGAGCAGATCAAACATAAGTGATCATTTCAGATGTCAGATTTAGGATACATATTGAGTAATACATAATGATTTCAAAATCACATCATTTAAAAATATAAAATCTGTATTTCATGGGTGGCAATCTAGTGAAATGCAGTGAGATGAAAAGCATTCAAGGCCATTTTCTGTTAAAGCTTCTTTAGACTTGGCATCTACTCCTTGATAGCACCAAAGGTGATTTGAAATGTAAGTAATGCTTAGAAAAATAGCAGAACTTTTATTCAGACCTCTACACTTAATTCAGTGACATCACTTGCAAAGTTTTTATATTTGAAAGGTGTTAGTTCAATAAAATTGAATAGGGTTCTTTCATTTTGATGAGATGCACTTAGTAGTTTCTCTTTTATCTTAAATGTAATGTAATTATGAAAGATTTAAGGTTGAAACTGAAAGGATGCTTTTATTTCTACTTGTTTGTATTAAAATGGCTTTATATCTATTCTGTGCAATAAAGCTAATAAAACAACAAAAAATTATCTTAGAATTAAACTACTATTTTTTCTAGGCTACGGAAAGAAATTGAATAACATCTATAACAAGGTGTTAGTGTGACCTTGCAAGAGACCTGTCCTCTCTTGTCAGAACTTCTGGCATTAGGGAGCTTGTTCTATCTCCTCAAAAGCTTTTCTTAAGTGTAGTTCACCATGTACATAGTGTATTAGATGCATTTTACTTTGGGCTTCAAGAATGCCACTATTTGAATCCTTGTATAATCATTTGGGTAACTTTTCCCCTTTCTATATTTCCAAATGCTGTATGTGAGGGGATATGAAAATATTTGGAGTGTGTTACTCCTTTTACTTCAAAGAACAGCTTCAGATGTTTTACTAAATTTATGTTGAAAAACAATGTCTTCTAGTGGTCTAGAAGATACTAAAATATCCTAAAAATGGCCAAAGTAGTAATAGTATATTCAAAACCAATTTATGCTTTTTGTCAAAAAACATAGGAGTATAGAGGAGCAAAGAGGAGTATAGGACTAGGAGTGCTTTCCTTTTCACTTTTGGTCCCTAGCTTGCTTAACAAATTGCTAAAAAAGGTAATGAAATCAGAAATATCCCCTAAGGTTCTTTTTTGTTTTTTGAAGTCAGTATTACAGCCCTGCATTGTAGAGAAAATCCATTCTGCAGTATTCCTGCAGTTAAAACGCTTAGTGCAATGGAGTATTAGGCTGCAAACAATATTCCTGAGGGAGTTAAAATCGGTGAGTGTTGTGAAAAACCTAGCTACAAAAGATTTTCCAAGAAAAGTACATGTGTAACAGAGCATCCAATTTTCTGCTTTTGTTCCGTAAGACTGCTGCTTCCTTTCCGAAAGGAAATTGAGTGTATGTGAAGAGTGGCTAAACTTTTAACCCACAAGAATGGCAGAGGCAAAGATAAATGCAGTATAATTCTGTAGTAGAATTATATATGTATATATATGTATATATATGTATATATAATATGTATTTTACACATGGATTTAGAAAACTTAACCAAAAGGATTTTCCATTATGTATAATCATTTTCGTTGCTGTTCGAAAGAACACTGTTGTAACAGTGGTCAGAGAAAAGAAAAAGACCTTTCAGTGAGAGTGCCTTCAGGATATACTGTACCATCTCCAGCAGTATGAGACTGGCTACCTTAGTAAAAAAACTTAATAAAAAATAAAAATACCCTAACCAAAAAAAAACCCAAAAAAACAAAAAACAAAAAAACCTGCAATAAAAAATTTCCACTTAACTTGGAAATTTAAGATGGTAATGGGAAGGCATTTTTCTGGCACCCAACTCTGAGTGGCTCTTCAAGACAATTACCAGAAGGTAGGGAGCAGACTAGTGCACTTGAAACCTCATATATACAAAATAGAAATTGCTGCAGAGATTGCTTTGAAATGAGAACGACCTAAGAATAAAAAGATCATAGAAACAAATGTTACTGGAGGTAAATGGTGTGAAAATATGTGAATAAATATATACTTTACTTTTTCCTGTTGAGATCTGAAAGGTAATTTGTGAATTTTACCTGCAGAGTACAGGTTTATTATGTAAACTTAAATGCTATCTATAGCATCAATAGAAGTTATATTAGTCTGTAATATAGCTTTTCCTTTGTTTTTTCCCTTTTTCTTTACATACTGTTGAAAAGTCTTTTCCCTGGTATTGCTTTCTTAGGTGTGCTTTCAGCTTAACCTTTTTTAATGTAGAAATTAATTTGTTAAAAAATGTTTTCCTAATGTAAATCCTTAGAAAAAAGTATTATCATGTGTTCATGGTATTTGAAGTCTGCTTCAGAGCATTAAAAAATTAGTGGAATCTTTTAAGAATTTTTGGTACTGCAAAGTTTGGCTTAATTTCCTTTAATACTTCTATTTTCATGTGACACATGCTAATAGGTTTGTAATTGTTACAAATTGTAAAACAAATGAAAACAAGGATGTGAAGAAGCATTTGGACTCCAAGGCACGTGGTGTGACTCTTGGGGATGGTCCTGGGAAGTGCCCAGAGTTAGACTCCAATGACCCTTGTGGGTCTCTTCCAAACCAGAATTTTCTATGATTTTCTGTGATTTTTTTATGATTCTCTGATTCCATGTGGGCTCTGATTCTGAACTGATCTATCAGAGTGGAAGTTAACTCATGCTCCAAAAAATAGAACACGCCCCTGTTGTGCTTCATTTGGCCTCCTGGTCTATAAGGCTAATGTCCACTCCTCCTCTGATACTCTTCTCCTTCTCTCTCTATCCCCAGTTTTATCATCTAAAAATATTTTCATTGCAATCCAATATATTGGTAATATTTATACACCCTTTTTTAAAAGGAGTCTTTTGCTACATGAAAGAGAAGCTGTTGAATTCAGTCAATAAACAAAACCCTGTGCTCTGGAGATCTGCAGAGAGGTAGTTTCAGCACTGGTGCCAATCCCCAAATTTCTTATCCCAATCTTTTCAAAATGTAGTTTAGAGCTTTATTTTGAATTATCACATACAAAAAGAAGGATATAGGAAGGGAAGTAGGAATGATTTAAAATAGAAATTAAATCCAGTAAGCAGCATGGAGCACAGAAAATCCTTCTAACAATATTTTGTCCACTTCCGTTCTTTTTTTATTTGCTTGTCTCAGTGGTTCCTGCTGGGTGTTTTGCTAGTTTCTTGTCCAAAGCTAGAGTCATAGTAGACATTCATTTTCATTTGAGTGTGCAAAGCTAAAAATGAGCACTGAAAAATCTTTACACTCAAATGTTCTAAATAGTTTTTAAGTAGTCTTCAGTGTTGTCCTATTTCCATGGAGGTCTAGATCTTCATTTTTATCCTTGAAAGAACAAAATGAAATGAAGCAATCTAGTCTAAATTATTTCTCAGAAAACAATGTGTGCAATGGCTTTCATTTGATGTCCTGCAGAGCTCAAAGAAAAAGTAATGTGTGGCTGCTGTGCCTGGTTGAAATCTCATGGACCAGCAGCACAGGTTTGTAGCTACAATGTGGGTAGCTCACAACCTCCTTCAGCAGCTCCAATGGCCCAAACATAAATGTATTCATTTTAGATAAAACTCCCACTAAATTCAACTGGAGCAAAGCCCAAATAAGAGTGAATACTTTTGAAAGTTCCACTTCCTATTTCATTAAATGTAATGATGAAACAGTTGCCTGTTTTCTGGTGTAATGAGGTTATCACAGAAAATGAGGTGTATTAAAGAACTCAAAGGCAGTTGAACTTCTAACACTTTAGGGGGGGAAAAAAGCATTTAGTATTGTGATTTACAGCTCAGTTTTCCTGGCATTAGTTTGATGGTGAGGTCTGAGAAGCATTAATATCTTCTTGAGAGGTGATGTTTTTATGAAGTGAGAGACAATAATAACAACACTTGATTAGTTCAACAAGCTGTTTAAGAAGAGTAAATTTATATTTTAGTTTAAACTGCTGTCTTTAGGGATAGCTTGTATTTTCTTCAAGATTTCTAGTAGCTTTGCTCTACGTTATGAAGAGTGCATTTTGGTTTGAGTTGCTTTTCACTGCAAGGAGCAAATAATGTTCAGAAAGGGAATGGCATGGTGACCAGATGACAGTTCAGAAATGGCATAGTATTCCTACCATTAGTACAATATTTCACACTACTGAAAGGGAAAAAAGTTAGGAAACCACAGGGAAACAATTTTGATAAGCTGTGTTAAGAGTAGGAAAATATTTCACTTGAGTCATGGATGAAACTTTAAATGCTGCATACTCTTTCATTTTTTAATATCTTCAGAAAAGTACGAAAACCTTAATTGTCAAGAGGGGAAGTTTTATCTCAAGCAAGAAGTAAACTAAGTTCCAGCAGATTCCAGTAACATGCTGCATAACAGTAATAACTGAAGTGTATATTCCTTGAGGAACTTTTTCTGTGAAATCTCATGTGACTTTTTATTCCATTCTAAAATGTGTCTTCCTAAGAAGCTTCAGTTTAAGCTTGCTTTGTGCACCACTTCTTCATTCCCCTCTGACTTATTTTCTAGCAAATAGAAATAGTTTTAATGCCTATAAATTCTCTTGAGGGCAGTTTAATATGACATGGCTGTGCAGTAGGGCACAACATTTGAGCTTGCTGTAAAGGTAAAGACTACTTTAGAAATATTACAGAGATTAGGAAGCAATCAGATAGATGGTTATGACTTCAAGACTTAAAAAGCCTCCACAACACAAAAAATAAAAGTATGAGTGTTCAACCTTTTTTTTACATTGACCAAAGTGTTTCAGAACAAAATAGTATTGTGTAAAGGAGATGCTTGATTTTTGGAAGTATGCAATAAAAAAAAAAAAAAATAGGCAAAGTTCATGTTCAGTCAAATGTTTTAGAGCCACATAAATCTACTGCACCAATTTTCTTCCATTACCAGAAGTAGCTTAGAAAATATTTGAAGTAGACCAATGCTATGCATTTTCTTGATGTTTTTAGATTGCTTTAGTAGTGTGCAAGGGTAAAAGCCTCAAGAAGTAAAATTATGTAGGCATTGGCATGGAATATAAATATTACCATTGGAAGACAAGTCTGCATCCTCTGACTAATAGAGACTGGCAATGAAGACACTCATCTCTAATCTTACTTCCTTCAAAATAAAATAATTGAATTATTCAGAGGCTATTGTCCAGAATATTGTACTGAACCCTCTGAATTATACTAAATTTGAATGACTATCCTAGGGCAGGTGGTTCATTCTGCACTGTGAATCTTTCATTGAATGATAAATCTGGTGTCACTTTTGTTTTTATTTGGAACACAAATTCCTTATATGCTAAACTGTGGTTCTTGTCACACAAAATTACTCAGTGTCATAGTGGCAGTGCTTTCTTGATGGCTTGTAAAGTCAGTTCGTAAGGACTGCATGTTCATTGTTTTAAGTGATAAATTTAAGATTTTAATTAACCCATAAACTACAGCAAGAGCTATTTTTTTTAAAGGTTTTGGTTTGTTTTTTTTTTTTTTTTTTTTTTTTGCTGAGCACTATATTGTAATTGTAGTCACCGTGAAAGAAACAAATTATGTAGAGGTTATGTAGTTCAGCATGCTAAATTCCCAAAACTCTTCCTCCACTGTGTGTAGCAAACTGATTTAAACATTTAATTGAAAGCATGAAAATTCCACAATTAAAAGTCCAGAGCCAAGTTATGATAGCCCTGTATCCTTTATCTGGAACTAATCATCTAGTTTGTGGAAGTCACAGATAAAGATAGTGCCCAATATCTTCTAAGACTATTTGTAAAGAAATGAATTCATGTTAAAACATTGTTCTTCTTCACTGAAGGAGATGTGCCTCCACCCTACTCCATCTCCCTTGTACTACATGCAAATGTTGTTGCTAGTGCTCTTATAAGAAAGGAGGGGATGCAATGGACACAAGCATTTTGTTTTTTATATAGGCCACCAGCACAATAGGAACATACCTGAATATGTTTTACAGGTTTGGGCTTTTTTTTTTTTCTTCCCCTTTTTTAAAGAAAGTAGTCATAGTGGTTTTCTATGTAGCATAGGTTTTCTGTGTTGTTGCTGTAGGTTTGTTTTTTTTTTTTCCTCTTTCTACATGAATGTATTTTTGGCTGCTGTCCTGTGTGACAGGGCTAGGTGGACTTTGTTCGGATATGACCCTTCTCTGTGGAGCCTTTTTCATTGGGATTGCAGCTGGGTTTATCCTGCTGCAATTCTGCTGTCTGCTGTGTGCTTATTAACTACACAGCGTGAAGCAGGCAGAGTAAAGGCAGTATTTAAAGATTTTTCGAGGTTGCATCCACATCTGCTGTACCTCTGTGAAGTTTTTCGTTTTTCTTGTTCCCCCAAATTGTAATTTCAGCAACAGCAGTATTCTGTATCTTTGGTAACAACCAACAGCTGGCATCATGCTAGATACCACTCCTTGATGATGCAAAGATATTTGTTATATTTTGTAGGTACAGAATTCAATATAAAGATTTAAATTGAAGCTTTAAGAGGTGAGTTTCCAAAAATTCAGTTTCTCAACTGAGCAACAGCTTCCTGTGCCTTTTGCTCTTGCAAGGAAACATCACTCATTTATTTATGCTATGGTAATTAGCCAAGGGCTGTATTAGTGTGTAATTTAAGATCTCCTGTGTCGAAGTGATGCCACCTTGGCTGTTTCCTGAGCTTTCTGCTCCTGGTGTTTCTCCTTGTCAGAGCAGTCCCAGGAGACAGGAATGGATGCCAGGGAGATTTCTGCCTCTTATAAGGATGTGCCAATACTCATTATCCTGCAAAACAGAGTCAGCATGTAGGGCCCAGGTGTGGGCACAGGAGTTAGGCTAACCAACCTGTAAAGAATCTGAGATCACTTTTGCAGAGCACCTGCTTTGCTGAGACCTTGATCCAGGAAGGCAATACAGGGCAGGAGCCGCAGGGGGATGTGCAGACAGGTCCCTGTTGCTCTGTGCTGTCCTGTGGGGTACCTGCTCTGATGCATTTCCACACCTTGTGGTCTCAGCTCATGGGTCCTTGTTGCCCCAGCTGTTTCACACAATTGAATGCTGTCTGTAACCAGGCACAGAGGCTGCAAACAGCTCATTTTGCTCTTTACTCCCCCTTCCAAATAATCATTATACTGCTGCCGGGACTGACACTGCTACATTAAGATAGATGGCACATATCTCATACTTAACTTTCTGCACTAGCTCTAGGAAATCCTACAGGTATTTCCAAATTTTTGTGCCTATGTTTTAGTTAGCGTGATTTTAAAAATGACACACCTGGGTTTGTACATGCAGCCATGCAAGGGAAACACAGTAATTTATTTCTAAGAGTGCTGCAGTTTTAGCTCAAAATATGACTGAAGAGTGCTCCTGATGTAGCACTGACAGTGGCTGTGATTGCGTTTTAATTTCTTTTTAACTAGAGCAACTTGTCCATAAGGGAGACTAGACACATGTGAAATATGAAAAGTTTTGTTCAGTTCTTAATCACTGATTCATATAATTCTTTCTGACCCCCCCCCCTTTTTTTTTTCTTCTTTTTATTAGAAACATAAAACAGGCATAGAAGATTTGATGTGGAACTTTTCTTATAATTTTTACTCACGGAAAAAATGTGCAATAAAAATATATATATTGTATTTACTCTTATTTATATAATAGATGTAATCCTAAAATATATTCTCTTTTATTGGTGGGAAATATTCTCTCTTAAATAGCAAAAAAATTGGAACAATAGGTGTATATAGTATATATAACAATTTGTGAGAACATGACTTAAGCAATAAAAAGAAAAGGAAGTCATTAGCTCAGAACAAACAAAAGTACAGTTACTATTATGGATCTAATAGAAATCATGTTGGCTTTTTGTACATATGAAAAATCAATGTTTACTTTTCATGCACACAGAAATCAATGTACTATAGCAAGACTTTCATAAAGAAAAGTCCTTCTGCCTCTCAGTTTAAAATTTTCAGATGGAGCTAACTTTAAAGGGACACATCAATACTTCATTTCTGATAAAAGCACAGATTTATTTTATGATGTCTGGGGAAGTTTCATGATTTATTTGTGGTTTAATGAGGATGTTGTGGTGGTAAAGGAAACCATTATTACTGGTAACAATCTCATTCATTTCAAATGGGTGAAGCAATGCAATTCAGTGAGCAAAATTTGCAAATCAATGCTATAAAAATGATTTGTTGTGCTTGACTTGAAAAGCTGATGTGTTTGTTGCCTATAAAACTGAGATGTAGTACACAGTGCAATGATGTGTAAGTGGATATATAGTAAATAGAAATAGATGGGATTTTTTCTTGCATAAATTTCTTTTCAGCACTTATCAGGGATGCATCTGTATTTCATGTAATAAAGACAGTATCCTTATGGGTATTTTTTTCATTAATGCTTTAATATTTCAGACAGAATAGACTTAACTGAAGATAAAGCAACAGATAAATGTGACATTTCAATAACTGTTAGACAGTAGTGACACCACTGATTTTGCATGTTTTAGAAGAATATGCAGGTGCAAAACTGACGACCTTAATTATTTGGTGTGTTTGAGGACACCCAAGTCAATTGTTTTGCATTACCTTCATACCTTACTTTGGCATCTGATTTAAATCTCCTGTTTTCACATATTACCATAGTAGATTAGGTACCTTTTTTATTTCCTTTTTTGCTCTTGAGTTTTTACTGTGATGAGTAACAAGAGCCTTTTCAGAAGCACAACTTGCAAGTTTGGTAAAATTTTAACTTTTGATTTTGCAGACTCTTTGATTTTTCAGATTTGGCTTTACTAAGCTGATAAATAGCATCTTTCCCACGTTTTTCTATATAGGAGAAAGTTTCAGTGTTTACTTTCATTCTGGAAAAGCATCTGCCTGTTCCATGACTAACATTTAAATCAAATTCTATTTGTGTTGGTTTTTTATTCATTTTATGAACTTCTAAATGTGAAGATTTGAAGAAGTGAGAAGAAGAAATTTAAAAACCTCTGCCAAACAATCCTGTTCAAAGCAGTTATTTTCTTTCTATTTGATATTTTATTCAATTCTCTACAAATCTAAGATTTGTAGGTTTTCAAAGCATCTATTTTTGTCATGAAATATGGCTTTTAATGAACTGGATATCCTTTAGGATTCAAAACAAAACTATTACTTTCCTTCTCCAGTGTGCTTTGCAAACATGAACTGGTCAATTCTAGCATTGGTGTTACCACCTTCATGGTTTAGCAAGTGCTGTAAATAGAATCCTCGTGTCCTGAGATTCCAGACCTGGTGAAATTCCAGATTATAGAGATGTCACAGTGGAGCATAGCAGAGAAGGGGGAGGACTCCACACAGCCCCAGGTGCTGTGATGTAGGATGCACTCAGCTCTTCTGTATTGCACAGCTGCACAGGTTTCTTCCAAAAATTCAGTTTGGACAATATAGACCAAAATATAGGCAAAAATAGACCAGATAAAAATGTTCACGTTTTTTTACTTCCTTCTGTATTCCATTCAAAATATAATACAAATCCAGCCTTATTTCCCAGGTGTCATCTAGCATTAGAAATAGTTGCAATTTTTAATCAAGAGTTTTAAATAGAAAAAAAATGAAGAAATGCTTTCATCAGTATGTTTCTTGATAATTCCTGCATTTTGGTCACCGTACAAACTACACTGATATACTATGTATCCTTCTGCAAAGGGCTCCTCCAAACAGTAAGAGTAGTGTCTTTGTAATAGTTTTGATTCCACATACAGCACCTTCAATGAGAAGACAGAACTTCATTGACTTAATGGTGTGCAAATGTCTATAGGGTACTTAGGTTTATAATTGATAAGAACATTTTAGGATTCCTGTCCACTAATTTTGAAATTAATAGAAAACCCACATTGAGATCTATATGTAAAATTTCATATTTTTAGTTTATTATTTTTAGTTGTAAAAGCTTCTTCTTAAACAACCATTAATCTTTATATCCAGAAAAGCACTACAGAGTACTCCAGTGTTTGGTAGGGGATACTGAGACTCCATGGCACAGTTGCATATCTACAGAGATATCTGTAAAAGCATTATCTGAATTTCACAATCACACTCTTGGGCATGATAAGTATGGCTCATAGTGAGATATGCTGCCTCAAGTACTTGGATTCAGCAATAGAATTTTTTTAAGTCTCTACTCTAGTGGTCATCTTTAGGGCTAAACTGAGTTGAGTTCGGGGCTGTACTTAAACCTGGATATGGATAAGCTTGAAGTCATCTATTTGTCAACATTTTGTCTTTCTGTTGCATAGATTTGGAAAGGACTGAATGTAAGTAGAGAACTGTGAATAGAAGAAATATATTTTCCCAATGACCAGTTCAACTACAATTTTGTGCCTTGAATTTCTATTTGTCTAGTAATATGCACTTAACAGCATTGCAGCTACATGGATGCAGCTATATTTAACTTGTGAAGTCCAAGCCAGTTGACCTCTCCTAGTCATTGCTCATTCAGAACAAATGGTAGCAAATATCAGCTTATAGCAAGGCCATGCCTGATTGGGAAACTTCCTTCCCTGGGTCACATTTACCATTCCCTCACAGTGTCCTTTGCTCCTGTTTCAGGCTCAGCTAACTTTACATTCTCTGTATTCTCATCAAAAGTGTTAAAACTTGGTCCTTAAGCCATGTAATAGGAATTTCCTGTAATCCAAATCATTGTTTCTCCAGAACTTGATGAATTTTTTTTTCATATGCTCAGAGTTTTCCATGCCATACTGTACTGTGCATGTTGAAACACAGCTTGCTTCAGAGGATGAAACTAACGGCTAAAAATCAATGAATCTTTTTGCAGCTTGCCACTAGGGATCATTGCACAGTGTTTATTAGTTGTCTTTCTTTCCCTTGAGATGTAAGAGATGCCAAATCTGTGGAGTCCTGGTGCGTCAGGCTGCTGTGCTGCCTGCCTGTGCCGCCTGCTGTGCGGTGTCGGCGCGGCTGCCGTGAGCATCAGTCCAGCCCTGCTGGGGAGGCACCTGCTGTGGGCTGGGGCTGGATCATAACACACTGGGACACTTCTCACTGAACATTCTTTGTAGCCCTTTTTTATCAACTTTCGTGCTTCCTCAGCAGGACCACTGGTGATTCAGTGCCAGGTGGTGTAGCGCCAGCCTCTGAGGAAGGACAGGCACTTAGGGCTCGGGGGGTGTCAGCAGGCAGGTTTACTGCACATGGCTGCATGGCTTTTCCCCTCCCTCATGCCTGGGACTGCCAGCAGCCCCCAGACATGTTCCAATCTTGGAACTTCTCATCTGTCTCCTGCTTAACTGAGGTGCTCCCCACTTCATCCAGATCAGGTGATCAGTGCACACAGTTCAAGCCCATGTCTGATAATTTTCGTATTATCAGAGAGGTAAATTAAAAGCACAGCCATAAGAAATCCTGAGATATGAAAGCATAAGGTGCATTTCTTCTTTTCTCATAATTTTTTCTGCCTTTTTTATTACATGTTCTGGTTTGGCTTTCATACTGATTTTTGAATTCCCATTTTACGGATCATTGATAAGTGATGTGGATACAAGAAATGGTACTTGGATCTTTCATGAACAAGCAAAACTCACAATTTCTTAGTTTAAAATAGTAGTAACTAAAAAGTGTTTGCTTAGCAATTCATGCAAACAGTATAAATAGGAAGGAGATAACATTTCTCCCTAGTGAAGTGGTCTCAGCACCAGCCTGACAGAGTTCAAGGAGCATTTGGGCAGTGCTCTGAGGCACATGATTTGATTCTGGGGATGGTGCTGTGCAGGGCCAGGAGTTGGACTCAATGATCCTTGTGGATGCCATCCAACTTAGTATATTCTGTAATTCTGTGATTTTATTCAGGCTGGTGAAAAAGGAGGTAATTTAGTCTCTAAGCCTGGAGGAGCCCAACACACATTTTGTCCTAACAAAAAATGTATCACAAAAGAAAACTGGTTACATGTCTGTTTGTTTAAATGGGTGTTTAAAATTTCTTCTATATTTGTGATAATTTTCATTATGACTCTTTTTATAGACTTGGGAAGTGGTGGGCTGAAAACTGTTATCGAAACTTGGTAATGAAGACTAGAGGCAAAAATCTGAGACAAAGTAGGCAAAAGTAAGCCAAATTAAAACAGAAGTTGAAAATGGTCCTTGTTTTAGCTATTCTCTGTGCACTGAAAAGGCTTCAAATAGATTTTTTCTCTTGAGATCTAGGCCAAAATAGACAATCTGAAGTTGAAATTGTCACCACTAACCTACACTTTTCCTTCACATCACAGGTGATATTTACAGTCTTAAAGTTGTTTAAACATGTCTGTCATCTGTACAGATATTGTAATGTAAAGGAGAAATCTGTACAGAAGACAAAGCTGCAGTAGAATCTCATTATCCACAAATGCAACTGGGCTTCCATGTAAATCTCTCTTTAAAGTAATGTGAATTTTTTCTTTGCTTTGTGACTGTATCAAGGCTTAATACCTTTCATTCCTGTAATGTATTGTGTAAAGCATAAGACACATTAGCTTGTCTGATGTATTTTTGCTATTTTCTTTCTGACATGTTATCCCAAGAGGCAAATGACTAATCTGCACTGGCATATTCCCTGGTGACTTCGTACTGGCAGAATTAATTCATAACTCAAGTCCCTTCACATGCTGCTCTGTAGAGAAGTAGTTAGATGGAGCAGGTGTGCCAGAGGTCTGAACAGTCTTGAGGGCAAAATTATGGGTAAAAGGTTAAGGAATAAGAAGCACTTAACTTGCCTGCACAGGTGACAGGTGACTGGCATCTCTATGACAGGATCCCAAGCAAGAGGAAGAATATTCCCTAGGGTGTGCTGTGGCATCCTAGGCCAGATTAGAGGCACCTTTTAACACCTCCCATGCACCAAACCTCACTTTTCTCTTTGCTATTTTATAGATATAATATAGGACAAAGTCTAGTCTGTTTTTGCACCTGGTAATTGAAAAGGAAGAGGGAAAAAAAAGGCCAATGTTTCACCATTCAGCACCTTTATTACTTGAAATATTCAACACTGCTTTCTGCTCTTTATTCTCCAACCTGCCTGTACATGTTGTTTTTTGCTATTGTGCACCCACAGTATTATTGCAGCACTACCTGGTGGAGTGGTGGTGGAGACCCATCACAGAACTTCTTTGCCTCCTGGTTCCACTCAGCCTAAGCAGAGCTGCATCTGTTTAGTGGCAGCTTACGCAGACACTGGCTATGCTTTCTGAAAAAGCACGTTGGAATTCTCAGCTGTGCAGTTCCACCTGAACAGTTCTTGTGCAGTTCCCTGATGCCCATCTTTTCACAATTAAGCCATCACACTCTGTTATGAATTGTCTCGAACCCAGCAGTAGGGAAATTCTTCTTCTAGAAAGTCTGATAAAATAGTTAGAATTTTTAGATCAGTTTGGGGAAGAATTAGCACACACAAATCTATCCAGATTTGGGTGTGGCTGCCTAGTCTTGATGAATTTTCGTTACATAACTTTTCTGATACACAGATCTCCGGCACAAAAGCCCTCTGAAATGAGCTCTCTAAGAAGATAGCTGAAGCTATATAGAGAATGATGATTAAAAAAGTCTCCTCCTCTCTTTCCTCCCTCCATCCATCTGGAGCAAAACTGTGGCAGACTAGAGAGATATACACACTACTTATCTTCTGTCATTATGATCTGGGTGGATTTATTTGGAATCTCTTGAGAGAATGCAGAACAAGCACATTTTGATTTTGCTTTCTGATTCTGTCAGAGAAGCATTTTCTGCTCATATCCCAAAATGTAGATTTAGGTTTGCTTGTACCGTAGGGCAATCAGGAATCACTTTAGGGTCAATAGAAGCTTTTCTGTGTGTGAAAATGTCATTGTTTCTAAGTATTGTGTCTTACTGCCTTTGAGGAGTGGGATTGGAGGGTTTCTAGATTCTCACTGGATCACAGCACTGAACTTAGCTCTTAAAGGCATTCAATATCATACCATTTTCAAAAGTAAGAGAGTGTTAGGGCTCCTGCTTAACCTTTTAGTAATGATAATTTAGATATCTTTCAGAAGGATGAGAAGAACACTTTTAATATTATCATTTTACAGTCTCTGCTACATTCTTGATATATTCTTCCTCACAAGAAAATTTGTGCATACTAGCTCACACAACTGCAAGGTGTAAGTATTTTGATTAATACCTGTGTAATGTAACATATATGACCAGCATTTGTTCACCAGTCCTGAATTTGATATGGATATATGACTAAATTGTAAAGATCATTGAATTTTATTTTTTTTCCCCTCAAAGTTTTCTATCCCTTTATTCTTAGGGGAGAAGCATTGACTTACACTCAAGACAGTGAAAACGTTAAGGAAATACAAAAGCAGCCTGTTTTCTGTCAGTAAAGTATCCATGAACTATGAAGCAATGAGCCAAATATTTGTACTACATCTTAATATAGTGCTGTTTGTTCTATACATATTTATAAAAGGAGCCTTGTAATTTCTCCATGCACAGAGTAACTGGGTAGAAGTTGTAATCCAGAATTATTTCTCAATTACTTTAAATTTGGAGGTTGTACAGTCTTTTGATTGACAAGTGCACCAGTGTGTTTTGAATCTGCCACTGCAGATGTAGGATTTACCTTCATATGTTACTGACAGTGTGATATGTTAGTACACTCAGCAGAAGATAGTGTTCCCTAGTAAATAGTTTATATTAGAGTTTTGATTCATATTCCTAAACAGTCAGTAAGACTTTTAAATCAGTAGGAGTCAAACATACTAACATACGTTTTAAAAGTTTGGGGGTTTTTTGTGATAAGCATTTTCATGCTACTTCAGGTCATTTATTGCATCTTTTTACATAATAAGGGGAATAGTTCACATTCATTCTTCTAGGATTTCAAAAGATAAAGCCTGGATTATTTACTTTTTAATCCAGCATAGATCAAAATCCAACTGCTGCCACTTGCAAGTACTCATCAGTACACTAAAATGCTGTGCTAGTAAAATATCTGGTAGCACATAACTTCCAGCTTTTTTTATGGTTTTCTTCTTCTTTCATATTTTAATCTTTTTCTAAGGCACTCCCCTCTTGCAGCAATATTTTTTAGTGGCAGAAATTAATGGCAGTGCTGTGTACCCTACTGTCCTAGTATTTCCAGGCATGCAGCATTGTGGCATGCTGTGAAAGAGCTGCTCTCAGGGTGTGGTAGGTGATGAGGATCACACTTCCTAAAATTTCATTTTTTCATCTTCTCCATTATGGAGATTTTTGAAGTATCTAGCCACTCTCTCCAACTTGTTTCCTGAACACTGTTTCTCAAAAGGACTTTCACTCTCATTACAGTTTCCTCATCAGAAGATTCTATTTTGGAAAAATGAACTAATATACTTTGTTTTAGAGTATGTGTAACCAATTCTTTAGTTTTCCTTCATTCAAAGCAACTACTAGAGCAGTAAATCATGCTGGAAATTAGATCATTTGAGAAATGAATGCATGGCAAAGACTGCAAATGGAAGGCAACAAATGACACAGGCCTTTACATACCATACAAATTGTTTGTGATTGAGTAGTAGTGAGTAGTGAGCCCATTAAATACTCAGTAGCAAGTGTGGGAAAATGCAGCTATGTTTTGGCTGTTGCAAAAGGGGGGGTATAATTCCTGAAATTGTGCATCATGCTTTTCCTATCCCTGCAATGCCATCAGCTGTGAGACAAGCAGGAGCTGGCTTGATGATGGAAGTACAGCCTGCTGTCCGGCCTAGGACTATTTGGACAAAATTAATTATTTTGGTATCAGAAAATCCAGGATAAACATGTTTATCATTCACAGACAGCAAATTTCAAGGCCAAGCAGGAGTATTCAGTGTCATCACTATCCCAACTCTTTTGGGCCCAGACTTGTCTCTACCTCATAAGACTGTAACAGAGATGACACAGAATTATTTACTGTTGGAGCAGGCAGAAGCTGGTTCAGCAGTAGAAGTATTATAGGATGATATCCAGATCCTAACTCACCAAATATTGCTGCTGTTGCTGCAAGAAATCATAGAACTAACAATGCCTACATGTGCTACTCAGAGGTGACCTGCTGGAGCAGAGCAGCAAAGGAAGGAAGATACACACTCACTGTGGCACACATTTTTCCTCACTGGAGCATGAGGACATTGCATAACAATGTGGGCCAGTGGTTTGGGCCAGCACCTCCTGCTCCACCACCATCTGAACACAAGAAGAGTCTTTGTTTTCCTTCCTCCCCCATAGTAAGACCAAAAAAAATTTCTTTTTAGAAAAAAGTGAGACAACAAATCACTTATTACTCCATAAAAATGTAAATATTTGTGCACTGGTATTAAAAAAACCCCTAAAATTTATCTCAGAGGAACTGTTGCTACTGTTTTGTTCTTACAACATTCTGTAATTTGTCTGATTATTAAACCAAAGTGGAACATGCAAGCAGTTTCCTTTGCACTTGACCTTTTAGTCTTGAGTAAAAAAACCACGTGCATTTTTAGGTAGACACACTACTTTTGAGGAGTTCTTATTAATATCTTATTTGCAATGTGGCATAGTCCAAGTATCCAGTTTCTGAATTCTTTACAGATAAACTTTGAGACCTTCACCCCACCTTTATACTGGGTAGCCTTTTCCTGGGAAGTATATTCCAAGGAGTATTCCTTGTTCCTGGAATGGCACTGAATCCCTGTACAAAGTGGCACTAAGCCCTACACATTGTGCATTGTGGCAGCACTCCTTTGTTTATGTCCTTTGTTTTCTTGTTTCAGATCTCAGCTTTCCCCATGTGGTGAAGAGAATCTTCCATTGATTTTGTAGGGGTTTTTTTTAAATGTCCAAAGGAACGTCTATATTCTCTCTGACTTCTGGCAGCTGACCTTCTGTACTATTTTATATCCCCAGACTGTACAAACAGCCAGGATGCCTTCCCTTATCTAGGGCAGCAGCATCCCTTGTGGCTATCCCCTTGATGACCTAGGCAAAGAAGGGGCATTTCCAAGATGCAGTGACATCTTAAAGCTTGTGAATGTATAGTCATTTAACCCTTGGGTACCAGAGTTAGAAAATCCAGCCACCAGTGTCCTGTAAGGCTAGGGAGCAGTGAAAAGATACAGTAACACAGGCTTTATTTAGAAAGCAGAAAAAGTGATTTATTGTAGGAGTAGGTATATTTTTATAGACTGGTTTGCTGAACTAAGGATAGAATAAGCTTATTGGCTTAAGGAAGGTAATACTTTTTGTTTTACTAACACATTATGGTTTTTACTTTTTTTGTTTGTTTGTTTGTTTGCAACATTAGGTGTTAAACTTTGTTATTAATTTTTTTCTTTTTGTTTTTCTTTTAGTAGCTTGGGAAAATTCAAACTGCTGTTTTCCCTGACTTTTACTAGCATTTACACAGCAGCTCCAGTGTTATGGACACAGTGGCACTGCCACGCTGGCAGTGGAGCTGTTTGTGCTGCCAGACACCTGCACAGACCATCACAATGCACACGTGTCAATCAAAAGATCACATAACTCCAAGGATTGTTATTACTTTACTTGCAGAAGGTCAGAGTTCAGCTGTCAGGACTGAAATTAGACTAGAGTATATGTATGCCCTGGACCATGCTGATAGAAGATATTTCACAGCATAAACCATATCTGATAGATTTTCTGGAAGAAATCTCTCTCCAGATAATTCCTCAAATAGTTCTCAGCCTAGATTTCTCTCTTTAGATGTCCTTGGTTGCTTCATAATCTTTCTTTTGGGGGACTGTTTGATACCAGTCCCCAGGCTGCTTGTGTTCCTATCCCACTGATGGCAGCTCTTGTTCAAAGGACATTTGTAGCAGCTATTTAATTCTGTGTGGGGAGCAGAAGCCTTTGAAATGGATGGAGTTGTGGTGAACTGTCAGAAAAGAGCATTAAAGAAACACTTTTCCTGTATTTAGAATATTGTTTGCATTTTGCATAATTTAAACATTTGGGTAGTCATGTTTTACTTATTTGAATGCTGCTTACTGTGACATGCCTTGCAGTAGAGCTGTGAAGAGAGCACTGATGCTTTAAAATAACCCAGCTTACTTGGGCAATATCAAATTCTGTTAAAAGGACATGATCTGAGGGGATTAGGCTGTGCTCATACATCCCTAAAAGTATTAGACAAGAGCAGCAAGTAAAAATATCAATTTATTTCCTTCTGTCCCTCTCCTTCTTTCTTTGCTATTTCTGCTAGACAGGTCTGTCCTCACACCACTGAGTGGGAAGCAGAGGTTCTCATGGTTCAGAGGGTATTCTGTGGTTTTGAAAACTGCAGGTGAAATTAGGAAGGAAGGAGCCAGAAGAATTTCAACAGTGGATGATTTTGCTAGAATTAAGAGTAAACAAGCTGACTGTAAAAGGGATAAACAGTTTTGTAAATGTAGCTGCATAATCTGAAGGGTCTTCCCAGGAGTATTCTGACATCCTATGGCCCTCAGCTACTTTTTGTGAGTCAGCATGCTGAAGGTATCTATATATGGACTGATACATAAATTCTTGCCATTTCACTGCTTATTATAATTTTCTAAAAATTAAAAAAAAAAATAGAAAAAATAAAGTTGTCCATTTTTGTGCTTGGGGAACTTGGACTCCCATAGGAAAATAGCAACTGATTCTGTTGTTCTTTCAGAGGTATCTTTTGGCTGAGCTTCCTGATCATAGATATTTGACAGTGCAATTCAGATAACTTGAATCTGAAGTAATGGATGGGAAATGGTTTAAAGATGAAACCTGAAGCATTTCTACAAGCTTATAGACTGAGAAAGGACCAGCAGCTGTATTTACCTTCACAGTGGTATAAGAGCTGTAGAGGGCCAATGCCAATTGCCTATATTCCTTCATTTCTTTAATTGCTAAGATGTTAAAACTGGGCACTTGCTGTGCAGGAGAACCATAGGAAAACCTTGTGCATGGGAACTGGACAGGAAGGGTTAGTATGTAACAAGGAAGGGCATCACCTGAATTCAAATCTGTCATCTCCCTTGACTTGGTACCATCATGACTGATTTCAGATAAAAGCCAGAGCTGAGTAAAGTGTGTTATTTTTTACTTGTGCTTGTGTAAAACAGCATGTCATGCCTTATTACACCAAGAAACAGGCCAGATTTGCCCTAGACTTTAGATATCCCATTGGAATGTTTGACTCATGAGTTCAGTCCTTCTATCACCCTATTCAGCGAGACAGAGGATAGAGGAGTCACTAGAAAGTTTCTTAATTTGGCTAAATTTGTTCTCCAAACCTTCAAAGTACGGGTCCAACTTGGACATCATTGGTGCAATGAATTCTGGCATAATCAATCTTTTTACTGGGGCAGGGCATCAGTGCAGAGATGATGAGTTACACACAGTCAACTGGCTCATCTTTTTCACCATCCATTTGGATAATAATGCTCTTGAAATGGTTGTGATTACTTTGTAGTTTCTAAATTAAAACTGTGATCTATTTAACCAAACCTAAAACTTATATTTAGCTATATTTTTTTGAGAGAAATCAATTTATTCTACAAAAGGTTTAGAATGAATTATGTTTCGTTTCCAAAAATATTTTTTTAAAAAATACTTAAAGTCTCAAATATGTATTTTTTTGTTTTCTTCAGTTATCAGTTTCAATAAGTTACAACACAAAAGAGATACAGTCTTGGCTTCTAGTGCTTCATCTTTGACACTCTTGTTCCTCTTGTGTACTGAAAAAATTGCAGTCAGTCCATTGTGTGCCATTTGGTTTGACAGGGTCAAAAACTTCTGAAAAGCTGAAGCTGTAGGTTGCCATCCCTCTATTTGTAGTGGCACCCCCAGGTGAATGTGCAGCACCCTCAGGAGAGAGTGCTGCTCAATTTCTCACATATGATCCTCAGTCTTTCTCCACTTGTTCAGACTGTCTCAATATAAGCATTAAAATAAATTCTTAGAAATGTGAAGTTTCAATATAAGCATGAGACTGAAGTTATGACAAGATATTGGCAATGGTGAAACTATTTGCAAGTCATCAGGCAGAACACAAAACAATTAAAAATATATATATAATTTATATAAATAATATAAAATATATAAAATAATACTATAATATATAAAAATATATAAAAATTCATACTTCTGATGAAGTAATAGAAAACTTACAAGAAAAATTATGTGAAAATAGCAAGATCTACATTGTCTTCTAGCTAGTTGTCAGTCCCACTTCAAAACACCTCTCTATAATAACAACTCAATCTTTCCATAATTGCAGCTCTTTCTTAATATAAACATTTAAGCATTTAGTGAGATATGGGACACATTTTAAAGTTTATCCTCTAAAGCTCTCTAAAGGATAAATCTTTTTAAAATGGATTTAGCATCATGTCAGTTTGATAGATATTTATGATATAAAAGATCTATCCCACCAGCTATTTTCCTTTGTCAAATATGATTATTCTTATTCTTGCTTACTTGATAATACTTTATTAAATTGATTGTGTTCATTTAGACATATAAGTTCTATTTTCTTTTACAGAGTTCTTTCCTTCATTTTTAGTGTTTGGCCACAGTTAACAGCTTAAATATATTTCGTGTACAAAATTTAAATAAAATAGGAATGGCAGCTGTCCAATGCAGCAGTGTAGCTTAGCATGATGAGCACTAATAAAGAAGATAACAAGTCTATTAACTCATATTAATTCTTAGACAATGTGTGAGATTAAATGTAGGACAATAAAGAGAAAGTTAATGGTTGAAAAGGCATTAGTCCAGCTAGTTTATCAATATCTGGTTTTAATTTTAGAAATGTGAATCCTGTTTTTTTTAACTATGTCTGTTTCTATCTCCTTGAGCACCTCTTTTTCTACATATTTACTTGGATGGGGAATTTTTGATTTTGTTCTCTCCTCATCAACCCTTCTATATCTGTTTTAAAAAGTATGAATGAATGAATGAGCCCTTTCAGCCACCTCTGTGCCTTTCTTCCAAAATTGCTCCCATTTAGCAGCATGGAGTAGCTTCAAGCTGCATAGGATTCTCTCAAGAGTATAATAAGCAAAATCACGTGGTTTAAGAAATCAGTTCTATGAGTACAACTACATATAACCACAATCTCAAATTCTTAATAAAAAGTTGTGCTACACATGCTCTCCAGGATGTACCTTACATTCCTAAAAACCAAGTCTCTTTGGGACCTACATTGGGAAAAGTGCCACCAAAATCTGCTACTTTGTGTGTTCCAGGAGGCTTTCTCCAAAGCACATGCTTTTATTTTACATTTACTCCATGTGTGTAATCTTTAATATTACTTTCTTAATATTACTTTCTTATTACTTCAATATTACTTTCTTACATCAGAGTGAGCACATTTAAATAAAATATATAGTGTGTTATTGAGAACCTAAAAACTTAACTTTCAATTAGTTGTTAATAGAGGATACTTAATACAGGGCAATCTTTAGGTCTGGTGAAGAGTTGCTCTTGGTAAGTTATTGTTCCTTTGCACTATATCCCCAATCCCATGAAGACTTGCAGAAACTTTCAATTTAGTATCAACTAAATTTAATTAGTGTTGTTATCCTGTTAGATTACTTATGACATTGCTAATTAAAATTTGAATTAGCACTGTTGGCTATACTTCCCTACTGAAAAAAATTAATGCTAACTCTGAAAGTGTGAAATACCTGAGCACTCAAAATGAATATATTTTATATTTTTATTATCATCAATGACCTGTATGAATGACCAAAATTATCTATTTTTCTTTCAGAACTTTTTGAACAATGACATCTGAACTCTTTTTTGCATTTTTAATTGAAATTTTTTTTCTGACTTGCTCTGTGGTGATACAAAGGAAACCTTGGGTGATATTTGCAGTGCAG
>JAOTQP010000001.1:38138073-38231620 GCA_026413545.1 Cichladusa arquata
AATAATGTAAAATTCATGAACAAAGTTATAGAAAATATAGAATAATAGAAATAGAAAAATGCAAAGGAGATAAATGCAAATGATAAGGACATCCCAAGATTTTATGAGATTGCTGCTTGCCTTAGGATGGAAATGGACTGGGAAGACTGAGTTTTTGATTTTCGTGATGTTTGGGCTGCATTTCGCCCTGAATTCAGAATGGTTTAGAAATTATCTGCAATAGTGCTCCTTCTTTTCACTCAGACTTCTGCATCCTCTGGAGCATAAAATCTATCTTGAAAAGCTTCTCTCTGTTAGAATGGAGAGGTTATATCCCAATTGCAATTTGTTTTTTCCCTCTCATAAGATAACCAGAAATAATATCCAATTTCCTGTGGTTTTGCAACCTTTTGGGATTTAGAAAAATTGAAGCATTTTATTGAATTTTTGCAGAGGTTTATTTTGATCAGATACTCTGTCATATCAAGTTATTTCTTGCAAAGCTATGATGTGGACTCTTTTCCTGGTTGAGCAGATACTGCTGTGGCTTGAAGAGTTTTAGTCAGAGAGTATTTCTCTGTGGGCACACAATAAATTGTAGAAACATTTTCTGAGTTCATGGTATAACCTATGATGATAATTCATGGTAAAATGAGTTGCAAAAATATTTTTTTCACATCTGAATGCTTGGCTTCCTCTGGAAGCCAAAGGTGCCTTCATAACTATACATTAGACATTTAGCAAGAATGGAATATAAAAGGTATTTTTATTTTTAACATTCAGATCTTGTATAAAATAACAATATAAATAAGGAAGAATTGATTTTAAAGTTGTTCAGTGTTTTTGCTAGGAATATTTATTTCCTTACCCACACACAGCAAACTTCTTTGAAGTGGATGCCTACGAATCAATTTCATATTAGTTCCTCCTTTTTATAATAGGGTGATAACACCATGGATATTAGGGGAGGGCAAAGGGAAGATCACTTTAGAACATTTCCTCCAAGTGTAGGGCACAGCCTGTGACACACAATACAACCCCATTCAGACTGACATTTTAACCAGTGAACCATGAATCAGTCCTCAAAGGTATGTGATACACATCTTCCAAAGAGATCTGTGATGGAAGAATAGCTAAGTGCAATGCTGGCCAGCTCCACAGCTGCTTATTCCCTTGCTTCCAAAGGTAAAAGAATGGGCATCAGAAATGAAAACACCTTTCAATCACTGACTTGATCATGTTGTGTAGAGAGATAAAGCAACCTCCACTTGGTTTTTGTTTATTTCAAGTCCAGACTACTGTAAGCCCTGTTTGCCAAAGCACTGTGCACTGAGAATTCATGCTAAATTCATCTCCACTGACCTTCTGTCCTGTTAAAAGTTTGCATTTTGTATGATTCTTAATTTTGTTTTAGAATTTTTATTTTCATTTTGTTCCTAAATAGCTGTGTCTCCACATGGCTGTATTAAGGTATTTTGTCTCAATTTGCCCCTCTTGCAAGCAGTTCACCCAGTACCTGGCTTCCTCATTTAGGGTGTTTTCCAGGAGTGATATCATTGAGACATGTCTTAATTTTTTTCAGTCAAAATTCTGTAAAGTATCAAGATGCTTTAACAAGTTGAAATATGGTATATACAGATGGTTTCTTTTCCTTTCTGAGCTACCAAATTTAAGGTAATTAATAAATTGGTATTTTTCGGAAAAAAAACCCCAAACATTTTCCGTAGTATAATGTTGAATTGACTACTTAAATGCCTAAGTTTTAATTACTAATTGAATCCAATAAGTTTTTGCTCTGATTGGTTCTTTTCTTGCCTGGTGATTGATGCACCTGATTGTTGCTGTGTTAACTGACATGTAGTCAGTTCATTTGCCCTTTTCAAATATTGGTACAGCTTTAGAATGAGAATTTCCTTACTAATATCTGTTTGTATTAAAAATGAGAATGGTTGCTGAAAATTCATCTCAGCCATTTCTTTCACTTTTTAGAAAAATAATGTATGTTCAGCTCTTTTGTGCAAAAAAAGCTGTCCAGTGTTTGTAAAGATTCCTGTGATGTTTTGATACTGTAAAATGGCACAAAATCTGGGGGATATGGTTCTTGCCTCAAAGATCTTACAAAATACATTGCTTGTCAGTCATGCATATTAGCACATACCTACAAACACTTCCTTTCTTCTCCATGGGGAGAAACAGTGATGTTACATTCTGTCTCTCACCAGAGATGAAAAAGGGACTGATGAGAGAAGTCTCCTGCTCATTAAGTAAATTGCATGGTGAGCACCATTTCAATAAACACAGAATGATCACCATGTTTTGGTGCCCTGAGAAAATTGTCTAGGTTTTTAGTATTTTCTAGTCTATAGGGTTTCCAGAGCTGCTGGCTGGTTTCTGTGTTGCTGGAGTCAGGACTTCAGTGGGCCCACACTTGTTCCCTAGCTGCAAGCCAGCAGAGACTCAGCAGCCCATTGGGAGCATGTATATTTATGTCTAGATGAAAGCAGCCTTCCTATGCATTTATTAAACATTTAATTTGGTGTGACAGGTTGCATTCATTTTGCAGTTGGGATTTTTGAGAAAAGGAGCCCTTTCAGTAATTGCCAGAAAGCTTTACATTTGCATTGTACCATGTGGGGTCTGGTACAGATAGTCTGTTCACAGATTGGCCTGGCACACATTACAGAAATCAGCAGAAAATTTGGATTCAGAATGAATCCAATGTACCAATATAACGTGTCTAATGTAAAAGCAGAATTAAATATCCAATAAGCAATATGTAAGTATAATTAACTTTCCAGGTGGGGAAATATTACCCGATCCAATATTGCATGCAGTCTTCAAAGTAGTTCAAGCTTAATTGATAACATGAAAAATTCTTTAAATAAATGGATATAAGTCCATGAACCAAATACAGTATCCATAATAATTTATGTTGCAATTAATTGGAACAATATCATATGGTGAATTTTTAGGGCTGGTTTTATGATGGAACTGAGTCTTAGAAGTTGTTTGATGTCATCTTTACTTGAATATCCCTATACTAGGAGCTACTCAAACAGAAAGATTGGATCTAGCACGTTACCATCTCGCTGAGTTTTCATGTGTTTAGTTACTTTGAAACTTCTGTGAGCTTTGGCTAAAACCTGAAAGAGGAGAGAGGTAGAAGAAGGGCAGGGACAAATGTATAAAACAGCATTGTGTTGAGACACTAGTATAAATTTTGTGGTCTGTACTCTTTCAGTGCTTGCTGTCTCTGTAAAGTGAAAGCTGGAGACAAATGTTGGTGAGAGATCATCAACATGTCTAAAAGGCTATGCAGCTTCCAAATGAAAAGTGGAAAAACCTTAAAGAAATTAAATCTTTTCTGCAAATTGTAGTTGACCATACATATAATTGTATATGACCATATAAAAGCAGAGGTTCTTTAAGGCTGCAAAAAACAATTTCTGGATGGTCTCCATATTGACATTTATGTCAATCCTTATTCTATTTTGACACTTAAATTCTGTCTTTACAACAGCTTCTCCTTGTCTGTCTGAACAAGAAGCAACTAATTTCTTGTTGAAGTTCAGAAAAATTGCCTTATATGTTATGCCACAAACTGCATCTCTAATCCTTAAAAAAAGAACAGTGTGGGCAGATGATTTCACCTAAATAAAGGGTTTTTGGGGGAAATCAGGGGACTCCATGTGGGTGTAATGATCTACATTTATGCACCTGTGGACCTCAAGACTCAAGAAATTTAAGGCATTAAAAGCTGTATTTGCTTGAGTACTTCCATTAGTTTTAGTAAGACTATTCACAGTAATAAGCACAAAGCTCAGAAGCAAATCAAGATCAACCCCTACAGTATTTAAATGTTTGTGCAGTTCTGGCACCTTTGCCACTGAACTTTCCTCTTTTATCCTCGCATAAACAAAGGATGCATCTGCCAGTGAGCCTGAAAGCAGTGGTCACCTCTGTAGGATCAACATCTGTTGAATGCACAAGGCCATAGATCCTGTGCATGCTTCTGTCATTTGTCACTTTTCTCCCTTCTGTCATTTGTCACTTTTCACCCCTGCCTCAGGAAAAGCCCAAGGACAGTGACAGTGATACCTGTTGGTAAACAGATGATTTCTGAATGCTGACAGCTGTACTGTAAAATCTCCATTATGGATAACCTTGCCTTACTATTTGACTTTGCAAGGAGCTTTTGTCCTTTCCTAAATTGAATGATTGAATGGAAATTGTCATTCTTAATATATTTACCTTCCATTTAATGAGCAATCCCTTTATGAAGGGTGAAGAGCATGCAGCCTCATACACGGATTTTGTTACAGTTCATCAAAGAAAATCCTCTTGCAATGTCAGAGCTCCTCTGTGACAGGCAGCAACAGGGGCTGTAGGGACCCACTATGGAAGAGGGAATCGTTTAAAGTCAGTGTGAAAAGATTAAAGGGGGAAAAATTCAGACTAGGACTAATCTAAGGCCAGGAAATGTCTCAAGGTACTTTCTGTGGAATTTCACTGTGGAATTTTGCACTGTCTGGTAATATACTGTATGAGATCTTCCAGTAATCAGGGCTTCTCTTTCCCTGGTACCCTCATGCCCCTTTTCCTATTGCCTAGGCTTCATCATCCTGACAATGTAAAGACAATCGAAAAACATTTTGAGATTTTTTTCTGCTTTCATGAATCTTCTCTGACGAATTTCTGCCTTTCTGTTGAAGTTAAGAATACGGTTGGTGGCAGAATCTGTATTACTGACTGTGGTTTTGAATGACCCACATATTCTTTGACTAGGCAGTAAGTGAAAAGAGAAGTTAAACAAGTGTAAACTATAGGCAAAAATCTATTTTATGGCCAGGGAACATGTGATGGGCCATATTGTTGTCTGCCTTTTACAGTCCATTATTCCAGTGAATGATTTCCATCAATACAAATACTTCCACAAAATTCAATTTCATTACTAAACCATGGTCAGTATCCTGGTCAGAGTCTGTGGCTATCACATGGAGGGCTCCATGCACGTGTTGGGAGGTGCTGGGGCTGTGTGTCCCGACTGTTTCAGTGACAATCCAGATTTGATGTGCCATTCAGCAAAGGTTAACTCTCATCTTCTCTCATGTGGAGCTAGAAAAATGCTTAAAAAGCTATGTTTGATTGAAATATCTTTACCATGGCTGTTTGTTTCCTGCATCTTTAACTCGCAAAGAACTTACATGACTGTCCAGTCTTCTCTAATTCCTGGCCTACACTTTTTTTGTTTGTTTTTCTGCCATGTAAAATATGTAAGCAGTGCTGCATTTATAGTGAAAAAAAACTGTATGAATTCTGGTACTTAGGGACAATATTTCCTTATTTATGACTGCTTATTTTAGACACCTTTCAAAGTTCTCGTTATGAACTTTTGATTTTATTTTCATTCCTAACTCTTACTTTGAATACTAAAGAAGACAATATCTAAGAAATATCATATTAAATTTCCAATGGAAGTTGAAGTGATTCTGGAAAAAAAACATGAATGTATTAATAACAAATCATAACCCCTTATAAATGAGGGCTGCTTTTGTTTTTATACAGACCTCACATTTACTAGGAGCATACTTTTTGTTAAGCTCAGTTAGTTACACATTAAATTGAAGTAAGGTCTCTTCAGATTCTGTGGCCTCAGATTTGTTTTGCTTTTTGGAGGTGATGTTGGAAATAGCAAACTGAATTATTTCTTTATTTTCAAGGGCTACTGGAAGCAGTAGAGACAGCTAGGTGAGGAGGTTAAAATAAGGATAAAACAATTGCTTGGTGAAGCATGATACACAAAAGAAAAAGAAATAGGTTTTTGCCTTATCCAGTAGATTGAAGCAGTTTCATGTTCAAAGCTGGTGCAGAGAAAATCACTTGGGATCAAGGAGGGGGTTTTTTACATTCTAGGGAGAACATAAGCTTCTTGGGTTTTTTTCTTTGTGAGAATATTGAAATTTCTGCTTCCAATCCAATGTGAAGCAGCATATAACATTTACACCAGAAAAACAATGTGCTCATGGGAAATTAATGGAACTGAAAGCCATTATCTGAAAAGGATACTCAGCTGAGGACTGACAAGAGTTTTCTTAAAGTGTGCATATATGTCTTTATGGTGCTCCCTAAGTAGGTCATGTCCATCAGTCTTCTTCCAACTAGAAAAATACTTGCAGAACATTGGCTATGTGTAATTGGTAGCAGTTGGAAACAGCCTGGAGTCCCAGAAACTAGAAATATAAAGGACTTGAAGAAGAAACTGCTCTCCAATTCTGAAGGACAAGCCAACTTTGTCTTTAGTTTCTTTCAAAGCCAAAATTTGAAACAGTTACGTAGGCCACCATTGACCACCCTTTGCACTGGGGCTTCCTAAGACTTTGTTTTCCAAGCATGGTTTTCCCTTGAACTCCTCCTAAATTTTAAATTCATTGTATTTTTCAAAGGGCTTTCATTGTTGTTGTTGATTTTTTCTGAAGTATCTAACAGTAGACAGCTACTCTATGGTGGTGGTAATCTCATGGTTGTATTTGCTTAATTTGTGTGGAGTAACAGTGACATCCAGTGGTTGGCTATTTCAGCCAGATGTATAAATCACTATTCCAGGCAGTATTTCAGTGCCTGCACTTCTGCCAGTGCTTTCCTTTTGGGGGTTCCCATCGGTGGGAGATGAGAGGAGAGAGAAATAAAATTTATAGTGCAGGAGATTTACTCTGGGAATTTCAAGTGTTGTGCTGAAGTGAGAGAAAAGTATTTATGATTTTAAATTAAAAGAATTTTTTTTGATGTTCATTTCTGTGGTTTAAAATCAGTTCATGCAGCACTGGAAGGTTGCTTCACGATGTTTCGAATTTTACTTTGTATCTGAAGTTCATAGAATCATAGAATGTCTCTACACATAACTATGCAGCTGTGCACAGAAAAGGAGACATTTTCCTTTGCCATCTGCAATTAATAATCTTGTCATTGAATAGGGCAAAGAGAGAGAAGATAACGGGAAGAATTTTTCATCTCTTTTCTTTGTGGTATGACACATGTTTATTCTAATGACTTGTGAAACTATAGTGCCTGTTATATATAAAATAAGCATCCCATTCATTCTATACTGTGCAACTTGTTGGACAATTTTTTTGGTTGTCAAATCTTGAATGAAGCTTTTAAGAATGAAAGGAAACTTTTATTATTGTTCATCTGAATCTGTCATGTTGAAAGGCATCCAAACACAAATTCTTTACAGTGTGTTACTGTGCAATTTTTCTTGTAGGCAGTATTTGCTTCCATTCTAAATAGATGATCTGTCAACTAGAAATGTGAACCCTAATAGCTTTTATTTTATATACATATATAAATCATTTATTTTCACTCTTGTCTCACATTCTGTAATAATCTCTTCATAAGCTCTCAGTACTAATTATTTCCTTGGTCAGTAAGGAGAAAGAACAGTGGTGGTACCTCTGCACCTCCCTTGCTGTATGCTAAAGGCTTTTTGTGCATCCAGTAAGAAATCTTTTTCTGAAATGCAAAAGCATTTGAAATCATGTCTAAGCTTTGGAAAGGAAGTGCTGGTGCATGGGTTTTGAGTTATGGCAGGGATCATTCCTGAAATAATGCTCAGAGTGATTAAGATAAGATAGATGGCAATGCCTAGAGAGTAATAAAGAAGTGCTTTTTTATGGTCCCCCTTGGTGGTGTGACTGAAGAAGTCAACATGTTGCAAATCAAAACAGGCAACGTCCCCATAATTTCAAGCCAAATACTGGGAAGCCTGTGAATTTTATTACCAGCTAAGTAAATAAGAAACATTGATTTAATTTTGAGAAAGCAGCAATATGCTTCTGTTCTCGTGTTTGTGTGTTTTCCTGCTTCCCTAAGTACCCTGGTTCCAGTAGTACATGATGAAATTTCTTGTTATAGGTTATGAAGAAAAAGCTTGAACAAAAAAAGCCCTTGTGGACATTTCAAACCCTTGTGATTTGTGACCAATCTCTTCCAGGGTTAAAATGAACAATACTTTTCAGTTAAAGGCTGAGAACTGTCAGATTTACTGCAAAGTCCCCTAAGGCTGGAAATAGTGTTTTCAGCCAAGTGTGCAGTGAAACATTTACTGTGGAGATGTCTGAGGAGACATCAGCAGTTGTTAGGGGAAAATTTTGTGTCTGTCCAAGCTCTTGTACATGTGCAAGCTGATCTTAAAAAAAAAAAAAAAGTTTATTTTAGCCCTTCATTGGTGCAGTTGGATGCTTAGTTTAATTTTATCGATATCTTTCAATTCAGAATTTAAGGGGGAAATGGTGTTTGCTGGTCTTGGCTTCAGTTGTCATTGGGATATAAATCCTTCAGTGCAGTCAGGTAGGTGAGCTTATGGGGAGGTACACTTCAGGCTGATTTGCTGATGTGTGAAAAGAAGTAGTTGACTTGCTCCAGTACTTTTGGTGTAGATGGAGTCATCTGTCTAATGAAAGTCTTTCAACACGAGGTATATTTCTTTAAAAGCTACTTCACAGCATATAATGCATAGAAGGTATAGTCTGAAAAAGCACTTTTCTTAATTACAGTGAAAGTAGTACTTTGAATAAAGGGGGGTTTCCACTTCCATTTCATCGATGGCTAGTTAAAATTATGTTCTGCTCAAAACTCTTATCTTCTGATTTGCAAACCAGTTGCACCATTGCAATTCTTTTCAATTTTTGCTTAGTAAAAAGTGAAAGCAGTGAAATGCAAAAGGCTGTTATGTACCAAGAAAACAACTGTGAAAAGGGTCACTGGATTTCAATATAGAGATACAATTCTGACTTAATTATCAAGAGCTCTTGCTAATTTAATACCAAAACTCTCTTATCCAAATCCACAGCAGTTTCAATCCAGCATTACTAGCATAAGTCATAATTTAATAAACATGTTTGGTCAGAATGGCATTTTAGAGGGATTTTTAGGTTTCCTCAGTGTATATCACTGGGTTTTCCTGACTTCTTTGCATCTCTGTAGCATACAGGCTGTTATTCATTTGGTCTGTTTCCAAGCTGGCATCTCTAAAACACAGTTCTGTCTGGAACTTTTTTTGTTATGTGAGAAACTTCAGATATCTGTTTCTTTCTTATTTTAACCTTGAGCTTTGATCTTCAGTGACAGTTCAGATTTAAAATCACTTCCTACTGGATCACATCAGTGGGATGATTGAAGGGAATTGGAACCCAAGCTGTTTACTCGGTTGGCCATCAGAAAGTTTCCCTTCAAGGGAAGCATTTCAATTAATGTTACACAAACCACAATGAGAGTGGAGACCAGCCTAAAGCCACACATACGGGTGTCAGTTAAAATCAGATGTCAAACATGGCTTTTAATTAAAGACCCACAGCTGCAAATCGGTGGCATTTGAAGCATGCTGGTGATTTCAGCTTCACTTTGGCAGCCCATGATATCTGAAAGTGAAATGAGAGCCTGCAGGTAAAGGTTTGTGCATGGGCTCCTTGTGCTTCAAACTGTGAATATGAAAGATTTGTTTGCTCATCAGCCAGAAGTCTAAGGAGTAAACAGACTTCTCTTCTCCATATCTTTAAATGATGAAAATTGCATTCTGGAGAGGGCAAACACAGGGTAAAGATGCCTTAGAGGTCTTCCAGCTCCTCCAGCTGTTTCCTCTATATATCCTGCTTGTTACCACAGGCTGACCCTTTAGGCAGTTCCTTTTGGAGAGCATGTTAATGTTTGAGCATATACTCTCTTTTTATTAATTTTTTGTATTTCACCTCCTGGTTATTCACAGATTTCAGGCTCATCTGCATTGTCCTCAATTTATCAAGACAAATGTTTCTTAGGTTTCTTAGATTATTTTTGAGGCACTTTTGAACAGTGATAAAAAAAGGACCATCATGATTTTCAGACAAGGTGAAAAAATTGTCAAGTTGACATTGATCTGGTATTGTGGAATCATTCAAATTTAATTGTTTGAATAGTTTGAGTAAAATAAAAGAATGAAAGTTCAATTCAGTTAGAAAAGACAGTATTATTCCAGGTAGAAAATAAGTTCAACTTTACTTTCTGGGTTGAGTGCTCTGTTTACTCTTTCATTTAGCAAGCATCATAGTAGCACACCACTCTTTCAGCTTAGTGATAGATGCTTTCTATAACAGTATTCTCAATATTTTAGTTTTTACTTTAGAAAACAGAAAAAAAGATTTTGTTCCACAACAGAAATTTACAGACATAAATATGTTATTTCCAATTCCAGGCAATATTTGTATTCAGATTCAAGTGGAAATTGAGTGCTTTACATTTTCCAAATCTGTCCCTTTCACTTGACCAAGACAAAAATAGTTTTTTATTTGAATTCTTGATGCAGTTTGAGGATCACAACAGCAACATGCCTGAAATATTTGAAACCTACCATTGCAGAAGCAAAATTGTGCCTGAAAGCACAAAAGTATCCTGAACTGCACCTTTAGAAGCAAGGATACCTATGAAGCATTATTGCAAACTGCAAAGTCAGTCAGCAAAATATTTAAAACAAAGAGTGTTTAGCTATATAAATAGAATAATAAAATCATAGGCTGGGAGAGATCTTTGAGATCATCCAGTTCCACACACTAGACCAAAAACAGTATTGAGAAGTAGCTGAAATAGATTTAATTTTTGATGACAAAGAGATTTCTAAGCATGAAATTAATAGTTTTATTAAAATGTTGGTAGTCTTGTTCCCCTGCAGTGCATATTCCATTCATTTCTAAAGCTTAGTACACCATAAATTTGATAATCACTGTGAAACTTAGTCCCAAAGAACTCATTTCTGTTCAGCATACATTTGAAAACTATAATTCAGAGCAAAATTTTTTGGATTCTCTGTGTGCATTCTTTGGAACCTGTGCAAATTGAAGAGCAAAATACTTATGTTTAAAAACACAGTATATTCTTTAAAACTGAGTTGTCCCACGAGAACTGTTTTCTATTTGTATAAAGATGAGCATGTATTATTTACACAAATATTTCTCTTCAGTGTACATACCTGCTTGTATCTGGTGAGAAATAGTCTTTTAAAACTCTCAGTTATTTCCCACTAATTAGAGAAAAGTACTTTAGACTATTTGAGTTCCTCTTTATACACAGCTGAACATATTTTCTCATTTCCTTTTCAGAACTTGTTTGAAGAAGGTGCTGATAAGGGTTAGATAAAGTGTTAATTGGATTACAATGTATTTGTGAGAGAGATGAAGAGGGAAGACAAAGTTCTTGTTCTGAAAAAAGAGTGAAAGTGACTGCATGTCCCAGACTATGATAATGTAATTTAGTTCAAGTAATTACAGGGCATTTCACTTACAGGAAAAGTTTTATTGGCTCCTACTTGAGCTCTTTTGCCCTACTGTAAAGACAAACAGTGTCTGCTAAATAACTTTTTTTATATTTAACTGGGCATTTCTGCACTTAAGATCAATGCTTATTGTCATCAAGCTGAGATTCAGCTGCCTGCCTCTCATTTTTGTCACTGGGCCATAGTGGTTTTAGGAGATGCTGTGGTGACATACAGTGAGCTGAAGAGCTGCTGGACAGCATCTAGGTTAGATTAAACTAGACTGTTTTCTAGAAAGTCTCCAAGTTCAAGTACCTAAAGTATGAATCAGATCTCCTCATTCAAGTCTTCTTTTAGGTGTGGGGTTTGTAACAACACAAGAGATCTAAGGTTTTTCTGTCTTATGAATTGTTATGGGGTTTTGTTTATTTATATATTGAATAGAGATGTTTAATTCTCAAACTATTTTAAATAAGTACCTAACTTTGACTGTGCTGTTCTGAAATGAAAATTACTGCAAGTAAACAACTCTGAACTCAGCAAATCTTTTGACTGTAGAAAAATCTAATATGCCAAATCTGTAAATTATTTAAATCGGGGTAAATGGCTTTATAATGTGGTACTGCATTGCTGTAGAGACTATTGTCCCCTGTTTGTCAGTATGCCTGGGCAGTATAGGTGAGAGCACTCAAAGCAGACATGATTTGTCTTTGTATGAATGTAAATAGCATTGCTGTGCTGATCTGGGGTCACTGGGGCATTCTCTGCTCCTGGGAAAATCTCTTACAATTAATTAGTCTAGCACATACTCATTAGAGTTTCAGAAGAGAGATACAGTTTCCAGCTAAACCCATGGTGAGATTAGTGTGGAATTTAGCAGGTAATGCTGGGACAGTTTTGCAGCATGACCAGGACAACTTTTGTATCTGGGCTGCCTTGACCACCTTGTCGTCTGAGAAGCTGGTTCAGACACTTTTCTCTAGGTTTGGGTTCAAAATCTTTTCCAATCTCATCCCTTCTTGATGTAAATCTGAGGTGAACAGGAATATTTGTCAAATACAAGTAATCAGTTGAAGTGGGCTTCTTAATTGCTGCTTCAGTGTAGTCCCACCACTCTGCTTCTTATGCTTGCTATGACCTTTCCAATACTTTCACATTGATGCTTAACATTTAAGGAAAGATTGCTGGTAATGGTAAGTAGTAGGTATGTAGTGATAACTGCCTGCCCAAGAGATTAAAAGGGTAAATTAATACCAACTGAGGAACACCATGATAAATTTAGGACCAGCTGTGAAGAGGAAATAACGATAATTAGAAGCTCCCCAAGTATTTGGCTCTGAAAACTACAAGGCAGGAAAGGAAAAGGAGTCAGTAGTAAAGAAAGCAATGAAATAAGGCTACTAATGATGATGAGCTGTCAGGTGAAATCCTGGTTGCAGGAAGACCATTACTGACAACTGGCAGTTTGAGGAAAAAGCAGCAGCTTTTTGTGCTGGTGACAGCTCAGATGTTACCAGGACCAGCCAGTGACATGACTTTTGGGAGCTGTCCTTCTTCCCAAATATGCACAAGTTGACTTTAGGTATGTTGCTCTTTGTCTCTGTATTCCTCTGCAAGAACTGGAGATGAAGAGCAGGCATTTTTTGATAAACTGCATAAGCGCACAGGTGGGACACAGAGAGCACCATTAGTGAAGGGGGACTGATGAGGAGGAGGGAGTTCCTCTGCACTTGGATTTTCCTGCAATCTCTGTCTCTAGAAAACCACATCTTTAAAAAAATGTATTTACAAAATTAGTTTATAAACTTTGTTTTATTCAAGTTTCTATCTAGAAGACAGAGATTCTTTCTGGACAGAAAGTTTATCTTCCAATTAAATCACATGTCTCTCTGAACACGCTTGCCTCTGTGTGTTGGTTTCTGAAAGACTGAGCAGTGCAGGGGGATGATTAATAGGATGTTTTGTTCCAGCAGTAATTTTTGTAGAGACAGTTCTAGTTGATATTAAAGCCAGTGACCAGAGCAAACACTGGTGTCAGTTCCTGTTTGGCTGCCAGACATAAGAGGAAGTATTAGTGATGCCATACAGTGGTGGAGCAAGATTTTGCTTACATGGAAGAATGGTTTCTTTAGATATCTTGTGTGCTACAAGTTGGGAAGATGAGGAGAGATGTGTCAGCACAGACCTCTCCCAGTCCGAGTGCTGCTGTATGTCCTGCAGGGAGCACTGTCTGGATTCCCTGTCACCTGCAAGCAAGGACCAGACTGCTGCCAAGGACTTCTTACTTGCCTTGGACTAGCTCACAGGTTTCCAATCCTTGTGGACTGAGCGTGTTCTTCTTCACTTTCCTAAAATTGCATGTATGTAATGCTCTATTAATTAACAATCTAAACCATGAATAAATGATCCTACACAGTAAAATTGTGATAACCATTGTATTTAGGCTGTTGGGGTACTTGGCATGATCCATCTAACTCCTTTATAAGAGAATAAGGATCCAGTTTTACATCTCCTGTAAAATTAATTACTCTTAGAGTCTTGGAAACACTTCCAAGGCAGCAGTTGCTATGGTGATAGATGTAGTATGGAGATGTAGATAGACTGCCTGAGCAATCCTAGCCAATCATCTTTAAACTTCACTTATCACAAACCAAACAACTGTGATTTGTTGGTTTTGGTTTTTTCCTTTCTCTTTCACAAACTGCATTATGCCTGATGCTGTAATTGAATCCTTGTGGGCTGTATTCATAGGGCTTGAGTACAAATCCCTTTGTCTGGACCCTATGGTCTCTATATCTGAACACAATTTTGACCATGAGCCAATGATTATTTAATATACTTTTTAAATGGTTAAATATACTTTTTTGGTAATTAGCTTATTCTAACACATAAGGATATTTGTGGGTTTTTCTCTTTTGCAGTGTGCACTCAATGAAGCTGAGCAGTGAACACCAGCACCACTTCAAGCCTCGAGTTTCCTTAATGCCAGTTGTTTTTAAGTGCTCCCCCAGAATTTTTATTTATCGAGAAGTATCTGTGATAGATACTGTTGGATTACTGGCAGTATAGATCCCTGTGATACTAAACACAAAATGAAAGAAATTGTATATTCATTTGTATAAGTTATTAAGGGACATGCTGCTTATAGTTTTAACACTTGGTCACATGTTAGCTATTCAGGTTTTTTTCCACACCCAATAGCTTTGGGGATTTTTTCTGAACTTCAGCAATTAGCATGAAATTATTGTCCAATGAGATTGTCCTATGCATTCTTCATGACCAGTACTAGAGAACTTGTCTTGCTTAGATTTTATGCCAGAGAGATCATTTATATCCACTGCTACTGGATATATATATATTCTAGTGTAGAGGGTATTTCCTATGTTCTAGGAGGATATAGTTACAGAAGTTATATCCTAAACAGGACATAGAATCATAGAGTGATTTGGGTTGGAAGGGACTTTAAAGATTATCTAATTCCAATCTCCTTGCCACAGGCAGGGACACCCTCCATTAGACCAGATTGTTCAGAGCCCTGCCCAACCTGCCTTAAATATTTAACGAGTATTTAGTCAACCTCTTCTTGTACATCATCCCTCTCACAGTAAAGAATTTCTTCCTAATATTTTATTTAAACCTACCCTCTTTCAGTTTAAAGGCATTCTCCCATGCCCAGTCACTAAATATTCTTGTAAAAAGTTGATCTCCACATCTCTCATAGCCCCCCTTAGGTACTAGAAGGCTTCTGTAAGGTCTCCCTGCAGCCTTCTCTCCTCCAGGCTGAACACCCCAACTCTCTTAGCCTCCTGTCTTCATAGGAGAGGTGCTTCAGCTCTCTGATCAGCTTTGTGGACATCCTCTGGACATGCTCTAAGAGGTCCATATCCTTCTTATGCTGGGGACCCAAAGCTGAACACAGTACTCAAGCAGGTCTCATGACAGTGGAGGAGAAGAATCACCTCTCCTGATGCTTTCAGTGCTCCTACTCGTTTTTTTTTTTTATCTCTCTGGCATGAGCAGAGGATTTTTTTCAGTGACAACTAGTATCAAGTAATTAAATCCTTTCTGAATAGTTCCTGTGGATTATTTTTCTTAAGATGTTTGGGTTATTTCCTAGAAGACTGAAGCTGAGCAAGAGACTTTGCAAGAAAAACAGGTTGGAGTTGCAGCTCAGCAGTGGGAAGGCAGAACAGCACTGAAAGGTGCTCCCTGGGGCTGCAGTAGCAGCCTGCCTAATGTAGGTCATTGCCTAGAATGAAACTCTTCCTCAGGGCATCTGTGGAAAGACAGACAAGCAGGAAAATTTGGCTGATGCAGATGTAGTCTGAGGAAATAATAGATTTACAACCACTGTTTTAAACAGCACCATCCAAGGCCACCCAGCAGCTGTTTAATATTGAGGTATAAGCAGAATTCTCAGTGAATAAATATTCTGCAATGATTGTAGTTAGCAGTACATGAATAAATATCTTGCAAAAAATGTAGATAGCAGTACATAGAGGCAAAAAAATCATTTGGAGCAAGGACCTGGAGCGAAAGCTGTGCAGTCATAATATGTTTTTAATGTCTTTGCTGCCAAAAGCTTCAGACAGCTGGATAATGACTCACCAGAAAGCCTCTTGGAGTAATTCCACAGTCCTGTGAACCCCTAGATTTGGGCTCTTTTTTTCCGCTTACAAATGCCATCAGCTATTTAGTTTCACACTGGCTGGCCAAGCAGCATGGATTAGCATGGGAAGAAGTCAAATAATGAGATGGTTTATTCTGTCACTGCCCTTGAGAATGTGGGACAGCTGGCAGGATGTGTCAGAGTGTGATGCTTTGCTCCAGGAGTTCCACGAAAGTCTCGCTTGGCAGGCGGCCACATGGGCGCTCAGCACAGCATCTCCGCTGAGGGTCGGGCACATCTGCCCCGTGGTGGAGGCTGCAGGGACAAGATGCAATCCTTAGCAAAGCCAGGATCCTGAACTTGTGAGAGCATTTAATTAAGACCAGCAGTAAGCCTGCTGGGTAGTACAGCAGTTAGTTTGTCACTCTTAGGGTGCGAACAATAATTTTAATTTCGTTTATTTACCCTAGTCTGCCAGGAGTGAGATCAAAATGATCTTTTACGCAGTGAATGAGACATGGGATTGTTATTCTCACAAAATGCACTTTGAAAATGTCCAAACACCCCAGAAAGAGATCAATTTCTTTGTCTTCATAGAGTTAGTAGCATATTATCCACTTATTTATTCTAGATTAGAGCAGGAGAGCTCAGAAATTTGCAGGACAGAAACCTCACTTTGCTGCTTAGGTACTTGGTTTAAGAGTGGCTCCATTTTTGCAATAGCCTGCTGTTCTTTTATTTCTTTAACTGTAAATTGTATACACCTGCACTCTGATTTGCTTCTGATCTGAGAATTTTCTCCTTAGGTACTTCACAAAAAGATGCTCATTTGCTCCCTCCCACACTCTCAGAATAACAACTTTGCTATTTTGTCCTGTTTTTTGTAGAGTTTTTGTTAGCTAAATCTTCTCTCAAGCATTATGAGGTGATAGTCTCCAAAACAGTAATTTTTCTGCACTGAAAAATTATAATAAAGATTGGCTACAGTCCTAGTCTCTGACTGTAAGTCAATGCAGAGCTTATTTCTCTATGTACTGCTGCACATATGCTGCAAAATCTTTGACAGGCTTCATATCCTAGGCACAAAAATTATCACAGTAAACATTTAGTTTTTTGGTTATGGAAGAGATGTCAGGAAGGGTCCTGCACTTTTCCATCCTGTTGTTTCCATGTCTCTGCCACTGTCCGAACAAAGTGGTGCATAGGCAAGTCTGTGGCTTCCCATCCATTTTATTCTTTAGTATTGCTCTGGGTAAAATGATGGTATTTAATAATAAAGTAATTTTTCTGAACGTCTTGGAATCAGATTTTCACGTGGGTGATGAGTCCAGGGCACAGTTGGATTGGGTGCTTTTGGAGGCTGTGTTTCCCCATAGTCCCAGGCTCAGGTGATGCCTTCACCAAGACATGGAGAGGTGCAGGACATTGGAAGTGACATTAAGGGATTTGATGAGCACAGGTGGGAAGGGGCTGCAGGCACTTAGATGGAGCAAGAATGGTACAGAAAAAAGAGTAAATAAGATAAGGTAAGCCCAGATTAAGCAGGCTTAGAAAGATTCTATCTGAGTGGGTATTTTAGAAGATGCAAATATGCCTTTGCTTTTACTTCACAGGGTTTTTAATCTCAGGATCTCTCTATGCTTGTGCTGCAGCAGAAAGGTGGGAACAGCAGCATTTACTCAGTGCTGTGAAGTTCCTAAAAACATATAATGCAAAAACCTGCCTTAGTTTTGATTGAAATACATTAGAATACTAATATATTTAAGCTATACTAATGATGTAATCTTAATAGAATTTAAAGGAAATATTATTTTAACATGAAACTAAATTTTGCCAAACAAACAGAATTCTCAAAAATTTATTCAACCTCAGCCATATGTTGTTTTAAAAAGTGGTAAGTGATTAGGAGATTAGTTTACTTCTATTTTTATGGCATTATAAAGGCTACTAACAATATGGTGAATAGGAGTATCAAGACTGACACTCTACAGAAGTTCATCACAAATTTAAAAAAAATACAATGTACAGATAATTATTTATTATTATTTCCATTAATGAAATATTTTAAAATAATGATTTCCTTCTAAAGCTATAAAATTAATTAGGAAAACAATGTAAACAGAAAATGTTGGCATGCCTGTTTTTGGCTGAGAATTTTGCTTCTTGTTTTCTTCAGAAGCAGAAAGAAGGTATGTCAACAGATATGCAGAATGTAGGGATTTCCACTAAAATATATAATTTTAAATTATGTGACTAACTACTATTGTTTGGCATCAACTGAGCATTCTTACTCTTTTATTAATACTGGATATCTGTGATTTTTAGATCTCGCTTATCTTTCTAGCTTTTCCTTTTTTTCATGGTAGTTCAGTTAAGAGCAGATACTTATTTTGGAGGATATTTCACATGTTTAAAGGGAACACTTGGAATTTGAAGAGTTTGGGTTCACAGCACAGTAATTATCATCTGATAAAAGCTGATTTAAATATGGCCTGAGTTAGAAATGCCTTGGAAAGTCATTGCATAACCACTTTGTTGTTACAGCACTGTACTGTTCCTCACAAGTGATTGGAAAACATTGATTTAAAAATTATGAGATCTGAAAACAGAGACCAAGTATCAAGTTTAAATTAATATTTTTTTCTTTTCTTCCTTGTTAACAATGTAGAAAATAAACTAATAGCAGGGGGAAGAAAGTGTTAGCAGCATCCTCTCATATCTGACTCTCTTTCAAGTACTGGTTGAACCTTCTGAAGCCTCTTTTAACCTGAGTTATGCTGGAAGTCTGCTGCTACAGCTAAACAAGCAAAGCTCCAGGCAGGCCAGGACAAGCCCAAATAGAGCCTGACAAGTCATGAGTGCTGTTCACCAGCCCTGCACCCAGCCAGTGGCCTGATGGAAGCAGTGTGGCCACCCTTACCTGCCTCCACTTCTGGAAATCACAGCAGGGTGTTTTTGCCTCTGGAGAAGAAGGGGGAAACCCATTATTTCACTCTTATTCTGGTGGCTGTAATAAGCATCAAGGGTTAATTGGGAGAGGACATACCTTCATCCTTCTTATTCTTGCTCCACACAGCCCCCTCTGTTGCAGGGCTTGCCTGATCAACTAGTTCTTAGGAGTACATTGCAGTAAAATGATTCAGCTCACCTCTTCAAAGAGGTCATCACTTCTCTGGGTACTCAGGTCTCACTTGCTTATCAGTAAAAATCCCAAGAGGTGCTGCAGCTTTTCTTTGCAACTATAAGGGAACCCCTGAAACCTGTTCTTAATTGATAAGGGCATCAGAACACAAAGGGAAAATATAAAAGAAATCAAGTGTTTTGAATGATGTTTTAAATGCTGTACCTGATTTATCTAGAGGCAGAGATGACTTTAGGTTTGGATGCTCACACTGGAAGAAGGGGCACCAAGTGACCAAGTAACAGCATGGTGCTTATGGCTTGTTCAGTGTAGCCTGGGCTTACCTTTGGCAATTGAGTGCCATGTTCTGTTTTAGAAGTAATAGCATCTCTTTCTCCTGCCAATACATCAGATCTGACTGACTTTTTATGTCACTATGTGTTTAAGCCCTGAGGCATTTAGAATCCAAACAGAGAATTGCTCAGGGCCTCTAAACCACTTAATGCTACAATAGAAAATAGTTTTGTGTGTTCTATGGGTTAGTTACTGCCTGTTCCACTTCAGGAGTTTCATTTATCTTTCAAAAACTTCTTGTAAATCAGTTTATTGAACTGGAAGTCAAAATCAATAATTTCTTAGTAATTGAAATAATATCCTAATATCTGTAGTTTTGGTCTCATGCAATATCTCATATATTTAGATTTCTATCCTAGTAAGCTGTGTCTGAGTCTAAACAGAACCCCTCAGTGGGTTTGTAAGGAGGTACACAAGAAGCAATACACATCACTGGAGGAAGAACCTCATTTAATTCAGATTCCAGATGAGCTCAGAAAGACTAGGCACTTATGCCTAGACGGGTATCTGCAATAGTTAAAGAGAGGGAGTGGAAGGGAATATTTTAGCAAGAATTGTATTTGAGAAGTATGTAATTTTTAGGATGGAAAAAGGACTCATTATTTTGCCAAAACAGATGGTTAAATGATAATGCTTTCTCTGTTACAAATCAAATGTGAGAAATTTTTTTGCCATTGAGGAAATGGAAATCTGGCCTTTCACAAGAAAAAAAATGGATCATCTTGTAATATGAGGAAAACAGAAACACAGAAAAAAAATAGAAATTTAATAAAATGAAAGGAAGGGACATTAAAAAAAGTCCTATATTGTTTAACAATTTTCAAACTTCCTGTATTATTTGTGTTCTGATTTTAGATTAGCCACTGTATTCTCTCTCTTTTTTATTTTTCTCTTCTTTTTTTTTAACAGCACAGCTGACCTAGTTCCTTTCACTGTCGTTCACATCATGTGCAGCTTACTTCCTCATGCAGAGTAGTATTTTGTGAGAGCAGTTTTCACTTTAGAATAAATATCTGAGATATGGAAGGATAGGGAAGAATTGTATCCCAATCCAGGAGTTTTGCCATAGATGAGGTTTCAAATCTCACAGTTTTCATCTGTGGCTTTCTCAGTGGCAGATAAAGGTGAGGCCTCTCCAGGACTGCTTAAGGAGCCAGCATCAATAAATACATGGAGTACTCCACAGAGTACCTCTCTTCAAATAATGATTTTTTTAATATATTTTAGTTTATGTATATCTCTGAGTGTCCTTCTAACATCAGGTATACTAATAAGGGTTATTTATATTTATAAATGTCTGCAGGTTGGGTCTTTACTAGCCAAGGCACTAGAGAGTTTTTAAGGCTGCTGTTTTAATCCATAGAAAATAAACATAATAAGAACTCTTCTGAGTGTTGTAAGGTCTCTCTATTTTTCATGATGAACATTTTTCTGAAAGTAATGTACCTGCAGTTTCTGAGCCTTAGAATTGGAGTGCCCAACAACAGGGATGAAATTCAGATGAGACTATCCATACAAGTAATGTGTTCCTGATTTTTATTTTTATAAAATAAATTTCAGCTCATAACATTTTGTGTTTCTGTAACTAGTTGCATAAATGAGAATCATATAAATATTATATTCAGACAAATAACATATTAAAGACTAGAAATTATTGCAGGATATTTTTACTCAGTGCTGTTTTGCTCATTGGCCCTGAGGATTGACTCCTGATAGAGTCAAGGAAATACTTGACAAGTCAGGGAAATAGTAAGGCTATTAAAATACATAAAATTATGCTAATATTGTAATTTTTGCACAGTGCTTAGTGTTTCATTTAAATGGATGTAAACTATAATGTTGTTAAGGAATGATTTTCCCTTTTTTTTCCATTTTCTATTTGGTTTTCCTTTTGTAACTGTGAATTAAGAGGAAGAAGAAGATCTTTCATGAAATACAAGTGGTCATTTATTTAGTTTTAGATGTGGTGATGCCTACAGAAAGGCTTTTATCCTGAGAACTAAACAAGGAGTGATCTATGATCAAAAATACTCCCCAAAAGTTAAAAATATGTAAATAATAAATTGCTTGAGGACATGACTTTAGAAGTGGAAGCAAAATAAAGAAATGGCCAAGATAATGAAAGCCTGGCATCTGCTGAGTTTCAGTGAAGGGAGAGAGAGACTGTTTTAATATTCATAAGTTGAGCCATGACCCAGCCAGGAACAGATTCCTTCATCTGCTCACCCTGCCTGATGGACTTCCTGGAAGAATCCAAAAGGAAATGGTGTTGAGCATCTGTCCTGGCTCAGTCCATCATGTGGGAGCTCAGGTCCCTGTTCACAGCTGCTGTGCCTGTTCCGAGCAGATCACAATCCCTGTGCTCTGGCTGTGCCCATCCTGGGGAGGTGCCAGGGACAGAGGCTGCTCCTGGAGAAACTGCCTTTAGTGACACCCCTGAGTGTCCTCACAGTGTGACCTCTTTATCCTAAACTCAGGGCTTTAATTAAGGGCCTTTGAAGCTCGCTCTGCAGGCTGGCTATCACTTCTAGGTGATGGTGGGCATGGAGTGACAGTGGTGTGAACACCCAGACAGAAATGTTGGGTATTTACAGGTTGGTATTCGATGAAATTTCTGGGCAGGGTAGCTTCCTTTAATCTTCCTTTGAGTGTAAAATTTAGCGTTCAACCAAAGAAAATAACTCACCTACTGTACTAAAATCAAGTATATTTTTATCAGATGCTTGGAGCCAATTAAAATATTAATTCTTATTTTCCATTGAGAATCCTGAGTATTTTTGTTATCAGTTTTCTGTGGGGTCTAATATTTCAAAATTTTTCCGCTGCTTTGTAATCCAATGTAGATGGGGTTTGAGTCAGTCATATCTAATAGATACAAAGCTGAGGTACCAGATAACTTTTTTGTAAAATTGCAGACTGTGGGTGTTGTACAAGTCGTGAGCCTGAGTAGTGTCAGGCAAGAAACAGATACTATGTGAGTACAGAAGGCAGATTTTTTTTCTCAAATGTCATAGCACTTTGTTTTTATTGATAAGAGTAAATAATTAAGTACTTACAATAGCATTCCAGAGGCAGTGTTAGGTTAGAAAAATAAAGCAGAGAGGGTTTTTGTCCCCTTTTCTTTGTAAGCATGACTCCATTTACTTAATTTCAGTTCCTGAAAAAGCTTTGCTAACACGAATTGATCGGCTGAGGCAGGGGGTGGATGGTTCTCCCCTGGATATCACTTCAGAGCAGCAGGAACTTCCTGCTCACTCCAGAGATCCAATAAAATGTTTTACACAGAATTCTGCCTCCTTTTACAGTGTCAGGCTGAAACCTGTGGCATACCCTTTAAACCCATAGGAACCCATACAAATATACCCTTTAATATTCTAGATCTGGATACGTGTACTGCATGGATTCAGTTTGGGAGGAAGGCTGACTAAGCAGGGAGATTCTTATTATCTGTTTGACTTTCCATCCTGGGGTCAGCGTCTGTCCTAGCATCTCCTGGAGAAAGCTGGGTGAGTGGTTTTTAAAAAGGGAGGAGTGGCAGGAAGATTTGAGTGCTAAAAGGCTTTCCTCCTTCCAAAAAAATGAGGCAGAGCTGCAGCACGTCCAGACTTAAGTATCAGGATGTTCTCAGGCCCACCTGAGGACCTTATGTGTTTATCTGATCCCACGTACATTTTTAATGATTAAAAATTCCATTCTGCGGTGATAAAATTCACAAGAAGCTCTGCAAACGAACCCTAGCACTTCACTGGATATATGGGAGGTTTCTCTAAGCAATATTTTTGTATGTGTTCATTTACCCACAGTGTCTCAGCCCAAATGAACTCTACTTTTGATTCCTATGACTTTAGACCCTGAACATCTGTACTGCTTTTTCTCTGTCCTATAGCACAGCTTTGTCCTATGCACTTCTCCTGATCTATTTTTTTTAAATTCTGAACTCAATTAGTGGATTTCCTTTTTCTTAAACACTTACACTGATGAAACGCCAATAGAAAATCTATTCACCCCCACATTAAATAGATTTGAGGATTGATTTGCAACCGGAGCTCTGAATTGCATTTGGTCTGCATATGTGTTTAGATCTGGACTGGTTTTTTTTAAGTTTGATAGTGAGATATCTAACTCTTTATTAAGTGTTGTACATGAGGTATAGACAGAGCAACAGGGATAACAGTGACAACCAGTGGTGAAAATGCTTCTGCTCATTCTTGAGGCTTCCTGAGGAGACCTAGCACTGGCAAGCAGAATACTTCAACTGGATTGAAAAATGGGACTGATTTTGTGAGTTTAGGGGAAAACCTTTCTGGGTAGATTTCCACAGTTCTGTATTTGGGGCATCAAAATTCCTGGCCTGGTTTTCAGAAGCGCCAGAGCAGCTGAGAGCAAAGCAGAGGTTGCCCAACACTGCCTAGCTGACCATCTGGCCTCCAGATATTGCTGTTAGAAAATAACCTCAAAATCAGAGATCACCTTTGAGAACGCTTGCTTTAATCTCAGTTTTACAGGTTTTTCTAGATGTACTACAGAGGCTTTTCCCCTGCTTATTTATTTGAATTGGAAGAGGAGTATATTTAGATCAGATATTCAGAAATTATTTACCCTCAGGGTGATGAGGCACAGAAACAGGTTGCCCAGAGAAGTCATGGATGCATTCAAGAGCAGCTTGGATGGAGCTCTGAGCATCCTGATTGAATGGAAGGTATTCCTGCCCATGAGAGGAATTAAAAGATAAAAAAATCCCACAATCTTGTAAGCAAGGAGGCAGCTGAAATCAGGGTGACTACAGAGGCATCAATCACCAGAACAAGATGGTCTTCAAGGCCTCTTTCAACCCAAATCATTCTATGATTATGTGATTCTGTTTGCTAGCAATGGTGGGTAGAAATACTAGTGCAGACCTTTGAAAACAAAAAGCTTGACAGAAATTAAAAAGATAAAAAAGTTTTCTGTTTGTCTTTTTGTGAAATACCATTTTTGTTATTGAGGTAAATCACATGGAATGTAAACAACATGTTCTTGTTACTGCGGGGGACTGAGTGCCTCAGCAGAAACTGTGAGTGCTGTTCACAGTGACTCCCTCTTTTCTAATTGTTGATCTCATGCAAGTACATAAAAGAATTATAGTTTATTCACTGAAATTAGCGACTTGTGTAGGCAGGTATATCTAATGCCTCTGATTTTATGTTTACTGGCAGCGTTGTTTCATTTGCTGCTTGTTTTTCCCATGAAGAGTTCATTTCCCAGGCTGAAGGGTTTCCAGCAGCAGCAGAGGCACAGGTGTAAGCACGACTGCAGAGGCAGCTCCCTGCAGCAGCACTCATTTCTTAATCACTGACAGAGCATTGTGTCTGTGCACATCCTGAAGAAGAGGGTTTCTCCTTTCCCTTAGCAGTCTCATTTGGAATGTCACTGTCACTGTTACAGCCTGTTACTGCCAGCCTGATTCATACCCTGAGATTTCCCAAATATCTTGGTGCTTCCTGCTGACACCTCTGAATGCTCGGGGAAATACTGAATGTGCAAAGTGATGTATCAGTGCAGAGAAGCAGGTCTGAATGCCAATTACATTGTCAGGGACTCAGACAAACTGTACCATGAACCAATCTCTAAATCTGGATTTATAAAAATTTTTTTATTTTTTACTTAATATTGAGACTATTGTTATTGTGTATATATAATTAAATGTGCTATTGTTTGGAAAAAACCCAACCAGTTGCTTTTCCATTTTGTTTTAAGCACTGGTAGGTCTATGAAATGATTGAGTTAACATATAAGAATTGCCTTTTTTTTTTTTTTTTCCAGCTGTTTGAGACATTTAGTGAATAAAGAAATAACCCTGGATTAGCCAAGTGATATATCTGTACCAAGCTGTTGCAAATTATACAGTAGAAAACTACCCACATTTCAAAATTATCTAGATGTTTCAGCTTACTTGGGGTTTTTTCTTGTTTATTTGCTCTTGGTTAGATGAAAAGTACAATTGAAAGCACCTGACAGGCAAACTAGAGAGGCAGAAGAAGAGGAGCTGCCACCTGCTGTAAGTTTTAGATGCTCAATATCTACATGATCTTACATGATCAGTCGGTTGATTTCTCCTATGACGACTCTGCAGTCTCAGTTTTGTTACATGAAATACAGCAGCTCTAACCCTTTATGAGCAGGGTCAGTTTCCTTGGTGTTATTTTCCCATCCTTTATACCATATCCATGATAGTCATGAACAGAACAATAGTGGGTAATAGTCTCTAAACTTCAGTGGGGCTTTTCCAGCAGCTGTCTGAAATCTTTGCAAAAGAATGGAGGGAATAAAGTTCTGAGGAAAAACCACTGATGATAGGTTAGAACTCACAGCTTAAAGAAAAAAAAAAAAAAAAAAAGAAAAGAAAAATAAAAATCAGGGCAGCATAATACAGACAATAGTTTATAGTTTGTGAAATCTTTCATTTATTGAAGTCAAAGCTCCCTTTCCATGTCCACTCTTTCATTTGCTTTTCCCTAGGTCACTATTTTCCTGCATTTTAAATTGTGTCTGCACTCCATTCTGACCTTGGCCCTTGTAGATCATGGCCACAGACAGTGTGTTGCTCATTTGTGAGCTATCCCACTTCTGCAGGCTCTCCCCTTGCCCAGGGTGTGCCAGGGCTGCAGAGGGCACGGCTGGAGATGTGGAGCACAGGGCAGTCCCTGGGGGCCACTGTGAGTTAGCACCAGTGAGATCAGCCCTGACAGGCACTGAGTCACCCAACTGCTCCAGTCCCAGCCAAAAGGGCACATCTGCTTGCTCTTCAGTGGAGCTCACGTATCTAAAAAATCATGTTTTGTAAGGAATTACGAGCAGCAAGGCAAAAATAATCTGTTGATTATACAAAGGAACAGTACTGGGAGTTTTCAGGGGAAAGGGAAAACGTGCATATCTAATTCTTTAATACAAGCATGAGAACCAAATTCAGTTGTGGCGAGTAAAGTATTGAAAAATAGGCTCTTATACACAGACTACTTGTAGGCTGTGTTTAAGATGGGACTCACATGGGACTACATTGGTCCAGACAGATACAAGTAGTCCCATGTGAGTCTTACTACTGCTTGTATCTGTCTGGACCAATGTAAAAGGTAGAATCTAACAGAAATGTAAACAAATGGAACAGGAGTTTAAGTCTAAACACAGGTCCTTCATCTGCATTTTTGCCTATTTTAAGGACTTTGTGAGATAATCCAATGGGAATAACAGCAGAACATGCATGTAATTTTGATAGATTTTATGAACACATGTCATGCAATGCTTTTAGGACAGGGAGAAATTGGAAATCCAGATAAAGCTGAGGATAAGCAAATTGCATGTTTATAGCTCTAAACATGGAAGTGTAAGCAGTCAAACCTGTGGTCGAAATAAACATTTACATTCCTCAAATAGGATATAAAGGTATAGAAACAGGTGTGCAATCACTATGACATTCTCAGAACAAGGAGTTCCTCTGGCCTGTAGCAATATTTTAATATGCTGATGGTTTGATTACTGGGGAGAAAGGTCCAAAAAGTTCCTGAAAGACTTGAACGGAATGGACAAAAAGAATGGAATGTAGATCAATAAATATTAAAAGACGAAAAAATCCCACAACCTTGTAAGCAAGGAGGCAGCTGAAATCAGGGTGACTACAGAGGCATCAATCACCAGGCAACAGCTGAAGCTCACTGGCTGAAGTTCAGCCTCCTTCCAGCCCTTTTGAATTATTTCTTGAATTCAGAATTTTGTGCAGCATGGCTTGATGCACACCTGTCTTGTGACAAGAACATATGAAAACTGTGCTCAGCTTTGGTGAGCCAGTGAAAAACTGTGCTTCCAAGAAACTTGGAAATCAAAATACCTGATATGTTCACCTTCATGATTTTTGGTTTAGAAATCAGAGAGCTGTTTCTAAGTCCTTAAAATGGTCTTTTCTTTGTATTTAGCAGTTTGTCCCTGCTTCTTACAGATGATGAAGCAGGGACCATGTCAGTATGTGTACCCATTGTGTGTCTTTTACCAGTTGAGGGCAGGTTACAGGTCATCTTACTGTTTTCAATTGGCTAGAGTTTTGACCTTCATCCTCCAGCTGTTTTTATACACAGTTCAATAGTAATATATGCTTTCTAGCTCAGTTTATCCTTGCAATGAGCCACTCAAGTCTATAGATAAGGTGTTTTTATTGCCGTGTTGACAAAGAGGAAGATCCTCCATTTTTTCAGGAACATAGTTGACATAAATGAAATTCCAAGCAGCCATAAAAGCAACTGTAACCTCAAGTAAAACCTCATTGCTTTTTTGGAAATATATTCACAACAGCTGAGCCTCTTTGAAGAAGCTGTTATGTTTTACAGTCTGCCTTCCTTGGGAGTAGATTAAAAGGGTTAAAAGCTGGATATTTTCATCTCATTATTCACCAGGACAGTTCATGAATAGATTGAAGCTGCTCGAGGATAAATGTGTTGTGCTCATGCAACACTAAGTGCTGACTTTCTCAGGATGGCTATAGGAATATCCTATAATAGACAAAGAGTTCCATAGTGGTTTGATACAACGGATTTTTTAAGAAATTATCAGATTTTTAGGACCTTGAGTGAGTAGTGGCATTGATTATAACACTGTTGAAAGAGGAATTTTATCTGAACATCAGGATGCAGCTATAACCACCTTGGAGTTACCTATCCATAACAAAACCAAGCATCACTGCTGAGTGTGTTAGGAGTTGCATGTAATCATCTCCTTTCTAATGAGATACATTAAATTTCTGCGGGTTTAGCATATAAACATATACCCAAAAGAGTTTCACTTGTTTCTTTTCACAATTTCCAACTGGTTAATAGTGTGATGCCATTCCACAAAAACACTTTTAAATGGCTGACACTTTATTTCCCACTAATTGTTTAGTTAAAACAGGAGACATAATGGATTTTCTTTTGTATTGATTCACGCTGCATTTTTTGAATGTTTGGGTGTGAGTCTCTGTACTTCAGGTTTCTTCTGATAATGGATACTTGAAGCATCAATTATGTAGATGTGTGAAAATCAAATAATAATAGGAACATATTTTTAGATCTCTAAATGAACAGAAATATTTTAAGTGAATATTGCTATTCACATTTTATGTATATATATATATATATTTCCTATACTAGAAAGACTTTTAGGATTTTTGTTTACGTTTATTAATTTCAGGACAGGCAAGTTGGCTTGTGTTGTATTTTCTGGACAGATATTTCTTGGCAGGCAGCAGTTTGTTGGGTGTCCCAACCTATGTGCACTGACTTTTTATTTTGAAGTGGAACAGTGCTGTAGGCATCTATCTCTATGAAAGAATGAAAATGCATAAAACAGGAAATGGTTTAAGAGCTTGTCAGCCTGTCAGATTTTGGCTGTATTTCTGGTTTGATGTCCATCATTTTCTATCCTCTCATTGGAAAAGGAGAGAATGAAAAAGAACAGAGAATTGATTTACAGCCCTTTGTTTTCATATGTGAAAGCTGCTTTGGAAGGAAAAGGGGAAAGCCTGTTGAATATTTAGTTGTGCTTTCAAAGAAGAAGAACAAAGATGGGCAAAAAGATGCACAGTAAAAGAAGGAAGAAATTGGTGGCTTCTCCTCAAACACATATTCGCTGTATAACAAGAGTAAATAACAAACATCTGAAAATTCTCTGTTCCCTTGGCTTCCCAGCCTCCAGTGATCAACTGCAGTTTATATTGAGTTGTGAAACTAAGAGAAGACTTAGCTAATGCATTTTCTCAGAGATGTGATGACATTCATTTTGCCTTACACAAGTCTCTGCAGACTAAAGTTCCTCTGAATTTACCTTTCATATTCTTCTTATGAACAGGGGGTGTACAACAGCAAAAGGATGAGAAAGAGACATTAGCAAAAATTTCATGTAGTAATCATATAATTATAATTCCATATAACCTACTCTCCTGACTTTTATTCAGTCCAGCCCCTGTCTTTTATAATAGTTGGTTTTTAGACAGTATAATTCATACACTGACAGGTCATAAAGAAAGGCTGCAAGAAAAAAAACAGGCTCACAACTGTAAAGAAAGAAGAAATAGAAAAGAGTACACTAAAGTAGGCCACTTCATATAGCTTGAGTGTTCTTGCAACTTTGTCTAGCTTCTCAGCTTGTAAATTACACCCATTTTGAACTTTCGTAAGTTCACACATCTTTTGGAAGGAACATGTAGAACTGAAAGACTAAATTATAGCTTGAAAAATACCTCTAAATTTGCACCTATTTATGTTTACTTTTGCATTTGTACATAGTTATGGACATGTCATACTATCATACTGAGAGAGGTCTACAAAAACACTTTATATGAAATATATGCCATCCTATCTGATGTTGCACGCTAGTGGCAAAAACTGTAATCATTTTTCTTTATCCAGTATTTCAGTGCATTAGAAAGAAACAGAAATTTCCTTGTGGCAAACAACTAGAGTCATGCTCCTTGGTTCTTTCTGGGTACTTGGCCATTTCAATAACTATTTTTGAGTCTTTCCTTAGAGTTTGTTTTATTTGAGGAATTTCCATTGCAGAAGATTGTCTGCACTAATGACTGCAAGTGTCTGGATAAACTTGTGTCAGAAAGTTCCTCTGTCATTTGGAAAGGTTTGGTCTATGACTGAGTGTCTCTGTATTCCTCCTGCATTATTCATCCAGGGACGGAAGGGTGGATTGATGGGCAACCAGAGGAGGATTTCTTCCCCAGCCATCATGGTTTGTTTCAACAGCTATGTTGTTAAATCCTTCCTTTCAGTCTCTTAATTTAGTGCTGTCCCGTTTTTCCCTTGGCATTGACCTTTTCTAAATGAGATCCTGGTGCTGTCGACAAACTGATGAATTATGGCTGCTCTGAGTGGAAGTGACCATCAAATATAGGCTGGTTTACTCATCTTCTTCTCCAAAACCCCCATGACAGTACTGGAAGAAAATATTCCCTACAATGCATGCAATTTCTCTTAGTCATGCCTTGGGGCATCTGCCTCTCTTATTGATACTGGGTTTCTTTAATCACAGATGCTGTACAGGAGATAAAAGATGTCTCTCTGTGTTGATACAGCAAGGAGTTATCATTGGTGTTTAAGCTGAAGCATTAAAGCAATTTTTACTGCATATTTGAATCTTAAGGGAAGGTAGATGCTGCGGATTAGGTGGAGAGGAGATTATGCTCTGGTAGAATGAATATCTCATTTCAGTGATACAAGGATTCTGGCTGCGTTTCCTTTAAAGCCAAAGATGTACCCAAGACAAAAATTACACATTTCTGTGAAAGTTCAGAGTTGAAATGAAGCAGAAAATAACTTCTCTCTCCTTCATGTGTCTGTGGTCTAACCTGACCATACACTATAACACGTGATGGCTCTTAGTGGGCTGCAGACCATTCCCAGACCAAAACCATAGGTACAAATTTGGCTTCTCAATAATATTTCTAAAAGAAATTTTGCTTCTTTTATTCAGGGGATGCAGCACTTTTTTAGTGGTTCTACTCTTGAGCATTTAGTGAAGTATACTAGTTTTGGAATGAGAATCATAAAGACAGTTTGGAAAATTAGTAACCTTTTCCAGGCTGCTGCCTCAGACTTTCTCTTTTCTTTAAACAGCCTCTACCCACTCATTCCCAGTGTGAGGGGAATCTGATTTTCATGATGGGCTGCATTTCACAAACATTAGGTCATTTTTTGAGTCAAATTGCCCAACTTCAAATAACATATATTGGAAATGCTCATATCAAGGAAATTTGTTCTATCTCTGCCGTGTCCCACTGAGTTGATGACTATTTATTATAGATAGTGGTCAAAAAAAGATTAATACAAGAGCACTGCTTGTAACATAATAGTAGCTTCTGTGTAAGAAGAAGAGAGTAATATATGACTTTTCCTGGCTAGTATGTATAAATCGTAATTTGGCATCATTCTTACAGTTATTATTTAAAATATTCTTTTATCTGACATCATTGTTTCATCTTTCAAATGATAAGTTTATGAAAGAGCATGTGCTCTGTGCTCTGCCTTCCATAAAAACATGTTATTGCCTTTCATAAATTGTAGGTTAATATGGCCATAGCTTCTAGTTGTAAGCAAGGCAACCTATCTGTTGTGAAGTAAGGAAATTTTTGTAAACCAAGATGCTATATTCTGGTTTTGCCTTATCACTCTCTACAACTACCTGAAAGGAGGTTGTAGGCAGGTGGGGCGTCAGCCTCTTCTCCCAGCCAGACAGACACAGTTCAAGAGGAAATGGCCTTAAACTGCACCAGGGAAGGTTCATGTTGGACATCAGAAATAATTTCTTCACTGAAGGGGTGGTTAAGCATTGCAATGGGCTGCCCAGGGAAGTGGTGGAGTCACCATCCCTGGAATTGTTCAAGAAATGACTGGATGTGGCACTTAGTGCTGTGGTTTAGTTGACATGGTGGTGTTCAGTCAAAGGTTAAACTTAATGATCCTGGATGCCTTTTTTCAGCTTTAATGATTCTATGATTCCAATCTGGACATAAAATTAAGCCAAACTTGGGCTTTGGTCAATGTTAAGGGTGTTGTAGTAGATGATCTTCAGAGGTCCCTTGCAACCCTAACTCTTTTGTGATTCTGTGATCCTCCTGAACACACAAATATCTCTTCAATCTATTTTTTGTTAGTTTATGTATATTATGTGAATTTTACCTTATTTTAGATGCTTATGAATGTGCATTAATAAAATTGCTACATGATCAATATTACCATTCATATCTCAGCTAATTAGAATCCTAGTTAAGTGCTAATATTTTCAATAACATTAATTCACATTGACTTTTGCATAAATTTAGTCAAAAGTGTTTTATTTCTTTAGAAGCAGATTTAGCCACATTTTCAAGTCTTTAAAGAACTTGAAAGTGAGATACAGAAATCGTAACTAAAAGTCCTCATTTACATGCTGACATTTTAATGTACTCTCAGTGATTCTTTAACCAGCAAGAATCATCTCTGATTTTTACCTGCATGATAGCAAGTCTTTTTTTATAACTTTCTTCTTTTTTTCAGATCACATTTAGTAATCTTCAAAAACAGAAATAATGTTAGCTTAGAAGAGATAATAATGGCATTCTCTGACTGTTATAATTTATTGAGGAAATTTTCTGTCAGAAAATGGTGGAAAGTGTTTGAAAGGGGCTGTGTTTGCTGCTTTCATAGGATATCTATAGGATTGTCAGGTTCAGTTATTACTGCCTTTACTTTTGAAGTTAGTAATTTGACTGCAAAGCTGCCAGTGGCATCTAAAGTCTTGCGTTCCTTGGTATCTTACTTGGCCAGTTTGCACATAAAAAATTGCTCATAACTTTGCTTGTTCTGATGTTTAAAAATTATGTTTGTATAAGGGTTTTTTTAAGCCCAAATACACTAAATGTCTTCTTAACCTGCAGGAAATTGAATATAAATTTTTCCTTAATTCATAAGGTACATAACCATGTGTTGCTGTGTTTTCTGCCATTCAAAGAGGAGCTCATGCACAAGATGGTTTCAAACTGCAGACTTTTAGCCATCTTAAGTGTTGAGAAAATTTGGTGTAATGGACAGGAAATATTAAGAGATATTTAGTTTTCCTACACAAACTTTTGTCAAATAGGATTACTGTAAGAAGCTAGTCTAACTCACCTAATTCAATGTGCAGCTTGTCACTGGAATATCAATTCAAGTGTATTCCAAGTCACATGTGCAGGAGAAGCCTCCAGATCTTACAGGTTTTGCTGCACAAATATGTCTGTGACAAGGCCTTTTGCTGTTCACCCCACTGCAGCTGTTTTCTGGGATCTCATCATTTCACGCTTTGATCACTGCAGCATCTCCCCTCCTGCACAGTGGAATACAGTGCTACCCCCACAGTCTCCTTTCAGAGCTCTGCCACAAAGTTCATTTCCCACCTTCATTATTTTAACTTATTTCTCTTCTGAGTGCATTTTCCTCATTAAGCAGACTGCTTCTTTTCAACCTTAAGACCAGTCTTCATGAGTCATTTCCAACCTTTCCATCCACTATTAAAATGTCATTTCCTTCTTTTTATTCCTGTGTTGCTAGCCTCTAACTCTCAAAACACTTTTGTGCTGATTCTGTGCTGCTTTTCTCTCTCTGCAGAAATTTCCCATAAGCCTCCACAAAGCACGTCTTGCCCTTTTCTCTAGTCTGCCCTTAAGAAACCTTTGTCATAATTTCTAAAAAAAAAAAAAATATTTGATAACCACCTACTACCATGCTGATACCATTGATTGGATGTGTTGGTTTTTTAGGATTGTGAGGTGTTTGCATCAGGCAGATTCCACTTGGCCTGTACTTCAAAAGCTCTGAGGTTCTGTTCCATAACCTATACTTTTAGGAGCAAATAATGAATAGTATCAGGGCTTTTTACAGTGCTTGATTAGACTGGCTGTTCCTCGCCTGGCAATCTCTTTGAGTTTGTATTGCAATTGTGTTTTCTGCCTGGCACCAAGGAGAAACTGCAGCTAGTCCAGCCTACAGCTGTGCTTTTGCTGCCTGGTTGATGAGCATGTCCTGTTGTGTCCATCTCCAGGGGAGCCCACTGCCTCCTTGTCTGCTGCTGGCTACAATTCAAGAGGGTATCTGCTAGCTTTATCACTTCTCTGAGCTGTAACTAATGCCCTTCCTTCCTATACTTCAGAATAAAACACAAAACTAAAGAGGCTTAAAGGTTCAGGACTAGAAGGTAGGAAACTTTGGTGGGAGCCCTTATTGTTGGTACAGCTGGCCATTATAGAGGCAGGTTCTTACACTGTCCCTCATGGTGGGCAGTGGAAGGTTACTTTTTGTTCAGTCCTGACAGTTCATTATTGATTTACAGAACAGAAGTATAATTTAAAACTGCAGGTGTCCATTCAATTTTTAAACAATATCTGGAAGCTATGTGGCTAGTTGTGTTGTCATGCTAGTTTTGCTTTGTATCTATGTGGTTCACAGCATATTTCTTCTTCCTGAGAATTGGACCAGGAAAATGCTGTGCTTTGTGGGGTTTATTTTAAGTGAAAAGTCATGACTAAGAATGCATATGTGCAACTTCTCTAAAGCTGACTAACTTGAACAGACTAAATTGTGAAATCACAGAAGTGGGAAGTTACACTGATAATCCATTCACATATTTTCAATTACTCAATGGCTTGTGGGACAATAAAGTTTGCTGTACTTTGATTTTGAACACTAGCCACTTGCTACAGTGCCATATTATTGACTGGTACTGAGGCTTAGCTTCATCATGTCAGACCTCAGCTTTTGATTGACAGGAAGATATTACTTGGTAGGGAATTCATCTCAGTTGTCATCTGAATTACTTTCCAACAACCCTTACATCTTTCTGTTGACACCACAAGTAACCTTAGCTCTGTTGTTCAGAAACTGCCAGATTTGAGAAGTGGGTAATAATTATTTTTATTTTATTTCTTTTGTGTATTGTTCTTATATGAAAGTAGATTCTGATACCACCACGATTCCATCGTTTTGAATACTATAATGGTAAGATTTGGCAACACTGGTAGAGGTCCCAAAACTAGGAACTCTGCAATGACAGAACTTTTCATTCCAGAAGTTTGAACTCACAGTCTTTAATTAGCAATTAATGCTACTGCAACTAGAATTAAAATATTTCCAATTAGGACTCACATCAAGTAAAAATTTGATGAGAATCTAGAAAAATATCCGAGTGAAAATTCTTCCCAGCAAAGTGCAGTTTAATACATCCTTCACTTCTCTGGGATCTGGGAAGCTGTATCAGATTGCAGTTCACAGCCAAAATCCATTCCTGGGGTTTTGGAAATTGGCAGCTGGTATACACTTTATTTTTCCAATGTTACTTTGACAGGATAAAACCATTTTTTATATAAAACTACAGGTTAACTCTGGGCTCTGACCTTGAAAGAGAAATCCTGAGCACAAGTTCTTGTTGCAAGTCATGTCTGGTTTTGCAATTTATTCATTCACTTCCTAATACAAAATGTCCCGGGATCAAAACCCAAAAAGTCATTCTTGCAGGGAAGATCTAAATTATTCATGTCAGCTAGATGCAGATTTGGATTCCTTCAGGTTGGATACAGATAGGGAGGTAGCCTAGGGGAGTGTCCTCACCACTCAGTTTCCCTTATAAAACTCCCTGTACTGCCTTTACCCCCAACAGTAGGTTTAAATAAAGTCATCCATGGTTTTTTGGGTTGTTTTTTGTTTTTGTTTTTTTTTTAAAGTCAGTGCTGTTAGCACACTAGTAATTTTCTGGGAGTTCTCACTAGGTTAAGCCTAAGATATACAGATCTGGATTTGACCTAGGTGCATGAAGAAACAACATCTTAGGTGTTATGGCTACTTTACTGTAGAAAATATAGTAACAATTTTCAGCCAGCTGAGATGGTGTCTGAGGCAAGACTTTAGACACCACTCAACTTAGAAATATTCAATTTCACCTCAGCCCTACAGAAAAGTGGCATTTCAGAAGTCTCTTGATTAACTCTCTCCTTAGAGGAACTGATGTCTGCAGTTCAGTACAGTAATTGTCATGTGCCTAATTTTCATTAATGAATACTTCCCACACTGCTGGAACTATTAGTCTGCTTTATAGTATTATATATTTAAAGGACTTTTTTACTGAGAGTTTAACCCAGGCAGAATAGCCTCCTAATATACTGGATGAATGCAAACCCTGTCCAGAGCTGGGTTGCCCTACTCAGACCTCTGGAGCAGGGTAGCTGCAGTAGTTTTAGGCAGAATACAGTATTTGGGTTTGACTCTTCCTTGTATGCCAGGAAAAAGAAAAAAATTATCAAATTATTTTTATGGTTTTCATAACTACATAGTAGTAATTATGCCAGTTTGTCCAGTCTATTAGTCTGCAACTAGGAGTAGCCAAGTAATTGCACTGACATAATGTATATATTTTTTTCTTACTTAGTAATTTAGATGCCTACCATTTCATACACAGTGCACTGTCAGAAACACTACTGCAATGCCAAAGAAATGAGAGAGGAAAGAGACTGGTTTGATTCAGGGAAGGGATATGAATTGAAGGAACCTTGTTTAAGTATCATAATGGATATTGTTAGGGAAAACATACAAATAGTGTTTAGAGGCAGCCAAGCAGCTCTAGTACGGAGGAACGTAGAATGACAAACAGCTTTTGTTTATAGCACAAAAAATGTGAGTATTGGCTAAGAAGTAGTGTTTATGGTAATTGGGCCTTACAAGGAAGTAAAACTTCATGGGGAACACAGGGGGTAGCATTTTCAGTGAAGCAGGCAATAAGGAGAGCTGTGTAGGCATTTCCTGATTAGCATCTGCTGTTTCAACAGCCAAGGAACATGACTCGCATGTAAATGCTGTGCTAGGCTTGAACAGGCATTCCCTCCAGCATGCCTCCCTGCCTTCTGGCTTTATTTTGAGTCTCCTTGAGCCCTACTGTGACTTGAAATCAGTAGAGGAGAAAGGAGAGTAACACAAACAACAGATGTCTTAAAGTTTTGAAGAGAGAGAGGAAAAGCCCCATGGCAAAGGAGAAGGTGCAGTTAAGGTGTTTTCCTGTCCTTAGTATTCAGCACCTCTAGTACAGACTCTTTTTGCATTTTTGCATGTATATCTATATATACACATATCTATATATATGCTGTTGGTATGCAGTTGTACACGTGTGGGGGTAAAGAACTGGTAGTGCAAAAAGATGCCCATTGCACAATTCAGATTTTTTTTTGCATCCTGTAAGACTGTGGCCTATAGACACTAAGTGTACTGGCTGCCACAGCCTAAGTAACCTATTTTATGGCAGGCTCAGGAATTTTTTCCCAGGTGTTCCCAGCTTTTAGTCTCTTGCTGCATAAAATACATTAATTTTTTTAATCTGGAGTTCAAAAATTGGGAAGGCTAATGCTGTGCCTGGTGTTCACCAGGACAGCTTTGCTTACAGGTGGTAACTTAAGCCATGGCAAAACCAATACCATGTACCCCATCACATTAGGAGAACTAGGTTGTGCACCAGGTGACATTCAGTGCACATTCAAAAAAGTCTTTCATCTGTGCTTTTTGGTATGGGGAACTGTGCCTTTAAGGACTTTGATTTCCAGAAAGTAAATCTGTGGCAGAAATAGCTGTGAAATTCTTACAATATGTAGGCAGCTGGGGATGGCATAGAGACCCTGAAAATACATTGCCTGCTGGGTGTTAACTCAGTACTGCATGGGGCCAGGAGCAAAAAGAAATGGGAAAAAAAATACTATGAAGGGAGAATTGAAAAGATGTGAAGTTTTCAGACTTTTTTTGCTTTTTGGGAAAGATAACTAAAAGAAATATAATGAGCATTCAGGGCTGAGAACTTTGAGCTCTGAAATCTTAGCAAGCTACTTCCCCCTTTCCCACATCTACCTCCTCCTTTTATGTCTTATTTCTTCTACAGGCTTCAGCAGATGGGTCCACAGACGGAAAATCACATTCACACAGAATTCTTTTTTTCTTTTGATATTTTAAATGCATATTTATTTGCTTATTAACTTGCTGGGTTCTTTCAAAGAATTTCAGTAATCTTTATCTCAATGGATATTCACACCGTTTATTTTGTTAGTTACTTGTGTTATTTATTTATATGTATATATATATATATATAAAATTTATTTGGCTACTGTACTACAGAAGTTTTTGCGTAGATTAACCTATGTAGAGTTTAGGACAACTGCTGTTACAGAATGTGACTTCTGAAGAAAAATTCCAGTTTTGGAATGAATGCTGAGGATGCCAGTAGGAATTACCATTCTTTGTCCAGAAATTTTTACATTAGAATAATATTGCCCTGTGGTGGTATTTTCCTGGACTACAGGGAATGCTATATATTATATTACCTTGGTAGCAGCACTTTATGCAGCAAATATTAGTTGTTGTAAACAAGAGGGAGCCTGCTGCATTCAGTTAGAACAACTGTTATCTCATTAATACTATTTTAGTGTAGACTTTCTTAATCTTTATAAGGATATTCTATCAGAAAAATAAGCATAATAACAATGATTATGCCTGTACTTTAAATAGTGCTTTTATACCTGTGTGGCTTTCTTTCTACTTTAAAAATATACTGTCTCTGTTGCACAGATGGGTAAACTGAGGCCTGCATGGGAAGTGAAATAAGTGCGCTCGAGTTCTTCCAGACAAAGGCAGAATTCCTGGTCTTAAAGCAGAACTTTATCTTAAATCATATATCAAACTTATCACAAGGTATTTGTAAGTTAACAAAACAAATCCTGCACTTTAGAAATGTCATTTAATATTTGTTTTTCTTCCAACAGGAACTTTTTACACCAGAGTGCAAATTCAAGGAGTCAGTTTTTGAAAATTATTATGTAATCTACTCATCCATGCTCTACAGACAACAGGAGTCCGGGAGGGCCTGGTTCTTGGGGCTGAACAAAGAAGGGCAGGTCATGAAAGGAAACAGAGTGAAGAAAACAAAACCAGCAGCTCATTTTCTACCCAAGCCATTGGAAGGTGAGGCTCAGTCCATCTCTGGCAGACTCTCCTATAGATCTCCCAAGAAGAGGGAATGGTTTCCAAAATGCCCTTGCTGCATGTGCATGCCCCACAATGACAATGCCATTCCCAAAGGTTCATGGAGAAGTTTTGTGTTTCCATGTAGTGATGCTACAAAGGGCATATGTAAAAACATTTTTCCAGGGACTGAGAGGTCATTCTACAAGAAAAGAAATCTTTTGTGGAAGAGAATTGTGCTGCTTTTAAAATATTCCGTTGTTGGGTACAAAAGCTGTTGTGAGTTTTGCAGTGAGAAAATAGTTCCTTCATTAGGCAGAATGAAATAATGATTATTGTAGGATGATTGGGAGTTATAAAGGCATATAAAGTTATAAAAAGCATTTCAAAGTAAAAGCTTTCTAACACAAAACAAAAAGGTCTATCTATAAAATAAATCATGATGTATTACTTTGCCAAGTGGTGTAATGTACACAACTCATGTAAGCTGGCCTTTAAACCAAGATAGGAGCAAGCAACCATCACAGTCACCTCACACACCAAAATAATGTCACATTCTCTGAAAAATCCATTTATGTCTTGGAACTTTCATGTTATCCTATGTATTCTGCAGGCCTTTATAAACCTAAGCTCCATTTTGCTTCTTGTCTTGATGGCACTATTCATTGTTCTAATTGCTGCACATAGCCTCAGTCATTCTGAAAATTATCTCATTTCTTACCATCTGAAAACACATACCTGAGTAATGCTTTGGTTAGCAATCCAATTCCTTTTGATATTTAACTTCAAATTTTTAATTGAAGGATCAGTTTGTCAAGTACTTTAGTTTCATCATAAGGAAAGAATCAGAATAATCTTATGTTTATTTGAAGTCAGGTTGATGTTTTTGTGCTTTCCCTGTCTTGTGAAAGTTTACAGTTGTTTCATAAGCTCTTAACAATACTAGTAATTTATATCTTGATCCCTCTGTAATAAATTAAGACTTACAGGGAGGGAAAGCTAGTGCATTTTATTAACCAATGCAAACTTGTATGTACTAGGAAAGAAGTTACTTTTTAAAAATAATGTTTGGATGATCAGACTCCATCAAAATAGCTCAGACAATGCTTAGAAATAACTTGATTTTCATTGCCTATAAAAATCATCAAATATGACAGCTCTGCTATATAATTCCTTACTTTACAGTTCCATTTCATGTTGTTCAACATAATAATTTTGTAGGTCACAGTGTTATTTCACCAAGCTCTTTTAATTAATCAGCAAAATGCCCTAAACACATTTATGGGCCACTCTGAAGATACAGATCATAACCAGCCTTATGTACTCTAGAGGAGACATTTAATTTCAGTCTTTCAGAAGCTATAAAAGGATTTAGATTATGTCACTGGATATATTAGAACAAGTATTTGATTAGTTAATGATGCTATGGGGCCCTTTACATTTATTATGAAACTTCACACCATTGAAGATCAAGTGCTTTGATGCTCCAGACTCCTACTCTAATTAGCCAAGGGGTGAAGGAATTGTGCTCTCTGTGGTAGCACACACCCAGTCCAAAAATCAGTGTGATGATTAATTGCTTTGACTGCTGTGACACCTCTTTTAACATTGCTCTGATATAAATAAATGCAACTGAAGTTAGGTATAAGTGGAAATATTACCTGATAGAGTGACATGGAAAATGAAATTGAATTATCCAAGAGCATTAATCATTAAGGCAGCTTAATGCTGGAACTGCATGTAATTGAATACATGTATTTCCCTCAAAGGATTTGAAGTGGTTAGATAGGGACTGAAGCCCAGGGAAAAACTTCTAATTCCTCTAAGAATTCAGTTAATAGTTTAATTTGGACTTTTCTGCACTTCTGCATTCAGTGGAGCTCAGTGGCTATTGCATATGTTTTTGGAAAGGAGGAAGGAAAACCCCCAAACCTCTTTTTTGTACTTTCCATGTATCCTGGACATTTCTTCAGGACACACCTGAAGAAGAGACCACAGTCAAATTCCTCATATTTGGGAGACTGATGTATATATAACTTTGTAGAACTGGCCTAGTCTTGCAATGTATAACTAAGAAAGAACACTCAAGTCTAGACAACTATATTGTATGATCCCATTTTTAATTACAATCTGTCTTATCACATTTTACTTCTAAAAGCTCACATCTTCAATGTTTATTTAAGGGTTGTATATACATACACTTGTGTATAAACATGTATATTTTTGTGTGCCTTATGCAATGACAGAACACTAGTTTTTCATTTCCAAGAAGCTATAGTATCCATTAAACAAGCAAGAATGCAGTTTCCTACTGCATTTTTAAGTCAGATGCAGAAGAAATGTGAGAATTTTGGAGAGTCCAGCAATTCTCTCTGTGGTGCAAAACCAGTGTCTGTCAAAATAAACAGTTTCCCTGGCATGCAAGAGGAACACAGAAAATTGATCTTATTTGAGATGAGCTCTCATATGTGATACATTGTTAAAAATGCTTCTCCTTTTCTCTTCCTTCCCCTCAGTTGCCATGTATCGGGAACCATCTTTGCATGATATTGGAGAAACGGTGCCAAAGGCTGGGGTAACTCCAAGTAAAAGCACAAGTGCATCTGCAATAATGAATGGCGGCAAACCAGTGAACAAGAGCAAGACGACATAGCCAGATCCTCACAGGTGTTGTGACTTTACTGAGTCCCAAGTACAGTTGAGCAATTTATCCTTGCCAGACTTCCCCTCGGCAGTGTCTGTGGATCAGCTCGTGGCAAGTCACCAGCTTGCCCGTTGCTGTTTCTGAACTGAGTTGTTGCAAGTGGATAAATCTCAACATGTAGCTCCACCACAATGAGAAGACACCTGGATGAACCAGCTAAACTCAGACCATGGAATGCCCTACCAGATATTGGAATGCCTTTTTAATATCTTTTCTGTGACTGTGACACTTCATGTGAATGACATACTTCACAAGTACACTTGATACCTTGCCTGCTGACAATTGCCCATAATCCCTTTTTGAGTCCAGTTTCAGCAAAATCCATGTGTTTAAGTTCTATTTTGTAGCACACAAATAATCAAGTAATTTCTAGTTAGATGCTGTAATCCTGTGCTAATATGGATTTCTCTTCTTCCCTTTTTTATAAGGCTGCTCGCTCCACTGTTTGTGACCTTTTGCAGGGATTGTGTTTCTCTATAACTTAAGTGTTGCCGGTGGCTTAGTTTTGAAAGCAATCAGGGAATCAGGAAGCCTTCAAAAATCTATTATTACAAATTATATCTATAAAGAATAGGATCGTTGTCTCTGGCTTAGAATATTGATTAAATGTGAATACTCTTTAGTAACAGATACTGTGCTTCTGAGGTTGGCATTAAAGAGGAGGGAAGAGTGTCAAACACAACCAACGGGGAGTTTTCTGAAACGTGTGTTTGGCATCCCCCTACAGTTTCTTTTTGTGTGTGTGTTTTATACATATCACAGGCTTACTGGTAATGGTAACATTTGCCTTGCCCAGCGAGCAAGACCCACTCATTTTTGGAAAAGTGGGTCCAAAGAATTTTGTAGGCCTTGTAGGTCTGAATTAAGGCTCATTTTTCATCTACTAAATCTTCATTGTTTGAAAAACAACCACCACCAATAAAAGAAAAAAAAAAAAAACAAGACTAATCAGAATTGCGCTACCTAAATCCATTTCAAATATAATCCTTTCCTGTTTTTAAGGAACTGAACTTAATGCCATTGTTATTTTTGGCTGAATCCCACACCTACTTAGCAAAGCATGGGCAAGGATGTTGTTGTCTTCTTTTTTGCAGCACCAATGCAAAGGATAGTTACAAATTATAGTTTAATATTTCTGGTGTTTTAAAAAAAAGAAGTTTTAAAACTGGACATATTACAAAACTTTATTTTTATTTTTAGCTAAGCATGCAAAGTCCGGTCCTATGTATTTCACTGATATCCCAGTATGTACCTCCACCCAGCTTCCTAGGATAACATGCCCACCAAATTGCTAGATTGAAGGTGCCTTGCCTTGATCTCTATATACTGTACTTTCTCCTACATGAACCTAGAAGAAATCAAAAACATCATAAAATTGAAGCCTTGGATCATATTACCAGAAACAACATCAACCCTTTGAGTTTGTCACTTGTGAACAATTAAGCCAGTGTTGTGGGGGAGGAAGGAAGGCGGGGGAAAGATTTAGAGAATGCCACAGAGATGCCACTGAAGTTGTTGCACACTTAGTCACAGGGTTTCAGAAGTTGAAAAATTCGGGCACTCTCTGTATGCTGAAGAAGGAATTCGTTCTTTAGAAATGGCAGCAAAGATCAAACTGTATCTCAGTCTGGAAAACTGTGTGGCAACGCTCTCTTGGCCTCTTGCTGTTACCTTGATATTTAAAGACAAAAAGAGGAAACCATCCATTCCTTTTTTAGCACTGTATTTCTGGCAATTTGTTTTAACACATCTTTGTGCTGAAGTCCCTAACAGAGACTGCTGATTATTTCAGACTCTCTGTCTGCTCAGCTGAACAGTCTGATTCAGTCTGAATGAACTCTTCATACTAGTTTTCAAATGTGTTCTGTTTTTATAAGCAACATTTAGTGCACTCTTCAAGGAGGCTACTGTAAAGCTGCTAAATTCTAGATAAACTTTTTTTTCTTGTAGGTCAGACTTCTTTTTGTATGTGTGATATGAAAACAGCAAGATAATGCTTGATGTTGGGTCTTTCTAGGGAGGGAATGAGTTAAGCATGAAGCCCTCTATCCATGTAGAGAAAAAAAAAAAAACAAACCTAATCTAAAACTGTGATAAAAAATGCAAAGAAACTTTGACTTAAGACTGTGCCCTTGCCTGCTAGCACTAAATCTGTGTGCGTAGGGGAAACAACACTTTATTAAAAACCTTGGTGTGCCCTTCTCGTCCCATCTGGTCCAGTGGGATTTGTGCACCATCCCTGAGAAAACAAAACCAAACCAAAGCAACTCAGATGGTGAGCTGGAGGCTTGCTCTGTGCTGCAGGACCCGTGGGAGGCAGCAGCCTTGGTGCTGCCATGGCCCCAGGCCTTCCCACAATTGTAAGAGGGGAACTTCACGATATTTCAAGTAAGATAGAACAGCTGAAGGCTACATTCTCTCTCACCTGATTCATGAGGAGGGAATGCACGAGTTCATGTCCCATTCAGCTGTCTCTTTACTGACCCAGTGTAAGAGCCTGAGGAGAGACAGGGCTGGAGACCTGGCTGAGCCATGCAAGGAGGATCTGGTTCATTGCCTGATCCTATATAAGCGTTGTTTTCAACACTAACCTTTTGCTCCTGAGTAACTATGATCTGTGATCCAGTTTGGGAGGCTATAATTAAGTCCAGATTTAATTTCTTTAAGCAGTTAGTACATACTGGAAATACAGCTTTTTTATTTCTTCGCCTTTTTTTTTTTTTTTAAGTTATTGTTTTCTGGTTTTGTTTCTGTAGGCCAAATTAATATAAGTGTTTAATCCAATGAATCAACGTCCTCATTTTTTTCCCCTACAATCTGTTAAACATAACAAAACTATCTTTGTTCTCTGCATCCTCCCTTTAATTTTGTCTTGTCTCATCTATTGCATGGGAAGAGTATGACAAGGATGAACTAACTGCATGTTGTAGATTGTGTCTGTCAAAGAACTGTTGGTCAGTGTTACAAATTTACATACACATATGCAAAGAGTTTGTCTGCATTGTACAGTTTGTGTTTATTCTTATTTGTTGTATAAACAGATTCAACATGATGAATAAAACATTTATATGAAGGCATACTGGAAACCAACAAAAAAGTTTATGTAAGAAGTAGACTGTGCAAAGCATCATTGCACTGGCCACAGGATGGTGAAACTTCATGTAAATAGGTTGGCAAACTCAGTTCTCCCCCTTTACCATGCCAAAGAAAATTTCAGCTCCTTAATATAATACCTCTCTTGCTGTTCTCCAGGATGAGACTTCACCATTTTCTTCCCTCTAAAATTAATTTTGCTGTTAAGTGAAAGCTGTTTTCAATTGTCTGTTACTACTAAAGTACTGTATAGTAAACCTGATGGAATCAATTTGTATTTACAGATTGGGGTTTTTGTACTTACATGTGCAGCTGTCTGTGAATCTGCAGCGTTCCAGGTCTTTTGCATGCTTGCATTGTATTTTGTTCTTCTGGGTTTTCTCTGAGAGACTGTTCACTGTTCACACTGCAATCTAACCTCATCTTGCCATTTTATATGTTAACACTGCACAAAGTCATTTTCTTCTCTTTTTTGATCTGTATTTCAGCTACAGTTCTATTTGGCAAAATCAGTCACACCTGCACCGTTTTAGAGATCCAGTTTTGAGGAGATATGAACTACTTCAACAAAACACTGTTTTGCTGTACTTCAAAAATTTTATAAATACACAAGAATCCTTATGAGATTGCTCACATGATAGAGCCTATGGAAGGGTCTCTAGCTCTTTTTAAGTGCTTTGTAGTTCACATAACAGAGCCTTTGCTTCATTTACTGGGTTTTTTAGCCATTCTCGATTGATTTTTTAAAATACTGTCATTTTCATAAATGTTGGTTCTTAATAAACCCCCCCAAGCCCCTCCCCTTCACCAGATATAAAGTAAAGCAATTCACTTTGACTATGGTATATACCTGAAACAATACTAAGAACCCTGGCTTTACCTACATACATGTATATGGGGAAACTGTCTTGGTCTAAAACTAGTTTAAGCAATGAGGTATGAAAGCAGGCAGTTTGGTCCATGCAGTAAATTGTACCATGATGATCCATCTATTTATTGGTATAAAGAATACATTATTCAGCTACATTCAAATGGGAATGGAAGCAAAATTAGACTACATGAGAAGGTTTTCTTTCTTTTAAATGGCCCTTTAGATAAATTCATATTTCATGCAATGCATTCTAAAATGTTTAATAACAGAGTTTTTTTCTGTGATGACTAATGCAAATGCTATGACTTATTTTTTAAGATGTAATAAAATTTTTTGTTCAATTACTTAGTCACAGAAATATTCAACTTAGCTTTCTTCATCCCAGTATCATTTAGCTACAAAGTGAGATGTCATTCTGCAAAGAAGCAAGGGCAGTGCATCAGAAAAGTGAGAGCAAGTACATGATTAAATACATCTGTGTGTTTCTTAGAAAGAATATAGCCAGGGGGAGAAAAAAGTCACAAGTAGATTAATAAATTATAGAAGCAAATCAATCCACAGTTTTTTATAGGTGATATTACAGATATGTTATACACAATAGGTGCAATCCTGCAAGTCTATTATAGAAGCACTGGCACACTTCTGGATTGTGTTCTTTCTCACACAAGAAGAAAACAAGGCTACAGTATCTTTATTTCTATAAGGTTTATCAATCTAATCAGTAAAAGGTCCCCTTTATCCAATTTGGTTTTGCCTTTTGCCACAGGCCTGGAAGCAGGTTTTTACAGTCACTAGGTATGAAGAATCAAGCAGTAAGTTTCACTTCCTTATTCCTCTTCCTGCATTTACAGGTTATGTATCTGGAATTCCCATCACAGGAAATGAGACCAGGGAAAATATAATTTATTAATACAGCTATTATATTCAAATATGTGGAATAATAATCTTATTCCTTTTGATTTCATTTTTCTAGAGAGGAAATGAGCCACAAAACAGGTATGCTGGGTGTCACATCCAGTTACCTCAGCATGAAGAGCAGGAGAAATGTTCAAGCAACATTATAGGAAATAGAAGAAAAATTGAAAAATAATTAATGTGTACATTACATTTTAGTAGTCTTAGTTAACACTTTAAGGTTTATAGTAATAGCACCATTTTTTTGATAATTGCATTTAAATGAACCACTGAGAGTAGCTGTCTTAGATATCCTGATTTTTTTTCATATGTAAGTTAAAAAACAATTTGGATAACACTTTTTGAAATGCTATGGCTACATAATACATACAGTAGTCAAAAAGGTTGGAGCTGATTGGTTTAAAAAAAATCAAAGTAGAAATAAAAATTACTTTATTCTCTTTAGGTATATAAATTTAAAATTAAAGCAAAAGACTAAGTAAAATGCATCAAATATGACACTGGAACCACATAAAGAATTGTTTTTTATATATGAAGGAGTACCTGAAATACCACAGCTGATCTACAATATATATTAATGTTTTGATGCCATGAAACAAGTCAAAAGCATCTATTGACACCAGATCAGAGTTTTGATTACCTAGTATTTTCTTAATACAGTACTAAATACAAGGGGAAGGAAAGCAAGGAGAACTTTGTATCCTTCACTGTTTACACTCTGATTCAGCAGATGAATGTATATGCAAAAAACCCAATGATTATGAGATGATTTAGGTCAGTGGTATTCATTATTCATAAATATAAATAAAAGCAACAATTTGTGCTCTCCAGACACTAGGGTTGGCAAAATGCACATATGCTAAAACTTAAGAAAAGGTTCCTGTTGAGCTCCATGAAGTTCAAGGGTTTTAAGCATAAAATATAAATTAAAGTTTCAAGATGAATTTTACTTTGAAGATTCTTTATGCTTTATGAGTACAGCTTAGAACTCTGCGTGATACTTTGGTTATCTGATAAGAGAGTAGCCAGCAACTTTGGGTTGTATGTCTAGTTATTTATCTGCATAGCTTATATATAAGTTCGATGTTTGGTAATAAGAATATAGGGTTCACAAGCTTCATTTTTAGAGAGAAAGAATCCAGGTTAAGGGGAAAAAAAGTGGTAGTTAAAGAGCAAGCTATATAGAACGGGGGAATAATAAAGCAGTTAAATTAATTAAATTGGAAATTTTGCATTCAATTACATGTTCTGTACCAATATATTTTCCTATTTCAAAACTGTCCTTTCTAAAAGAAAAGAAGTTTCTAGACTAATAATGGAAATACATTTTTTTTGTTAATACATAGTTCCATTATTTCTGAGTCATGTACCTCTTCAAAAATCAGGACCTTGGCACCTAAACCACAGTGTTAAAGTTTGATATCTAAAAGAAGTATTTTTGAGCCACTTAATCAATTTCTTGCTCAATCATGGTTTCACAAAATGTAAACACTTTTGAAATGAAAATGTATTTTTCTTTTTTTTTTTTTTTTGCTCTAAAGAATTCAAGGGCTGCCAAATCTACATGTACAAAAAAATATGAGACTCATATGTAAATAAGTTAGGGAAGTCCCAATAGTTGTGCATTGTTCATAACTCAATGTGAATTTCACACTGAGCAGCAATTCACCATTGGAAAATAAAAATAAAATTTTTGTTCATACCACTGCTTTGTTTGTATTTACTGTATTAAAACTTTAATTACTTTGTTGACATTGTCCAGACATCTTTGGCTGAGACCAAGCTACTGCAGAGCACACACGATTTTCAAGTCAGTTGATGTTCAAGTTCTCCACTTCTATGAAAGCAGTTAATTCAGTCAATGTGATGTGTGACAGGGCAATCTGTGCTGAACAGAATTTTCATCCTACAAGTTACTAATCTAAGAAACTTTTCATTTGCTTTACATGTAGCAGGCAGCTGTAGATACATAGAATAGTACAACAGAAGTCCATGTGAGTTGCAGAATATATATGCAGAATAGGCATTCATACTTTTATATCTTTATTAGTTTCATTCCATATGTTTCTATAGGTTATGTATTTGAAAGTATTGTAATATGTAGATTAGATAACCAACTTACTGACATATCAACCACAGAAACGAAAAGTTCTCTTGCAGAAAAGGTTCCATTCAAACATTTTGGGCCTTCAGTCTATGAGTGTCACGTAATTGGACCTCAGTAACACAGATATTTGATCAAATAAAAAATCATTAATATTTTTATGGGCTTCTTTTTTACAGTTTATCTCAATTATGAATTGGTTCATAATCAGGATTGTTGGAAAGAAAACAGAGCCAAATAATGTATTTTTCAAACACCATAAAACAAATCAAATTATTTGACAAATATTCAACTAGTGCTACTCTTCTACAGGTGTATTGTTGCATACGTATAAGGAGACATAAAAACCAAGTAAATAATGTTTAAAAAAGGGTTTTCTTATACCTTTGCCTCAGGTTGCTCAATTGTAAGTATAATATAGGTTCCACTGAATTTACAAAAAATCTCTGGAGAAGTTCCACAGGGCCAATATTTTAAGACTTCACTCTCTAGAGCTTGTGCTGCCCTGCTCCCTTGTTTAGATTTCTGATGCATTTCTTTAAGGAGCAGATCCTCAAACGTGTTCTAAGGTATTTACAACCACATATGTGTGCGTTCATGCATACCCACACCCAGACACTTCTGAAATTAAATGTCCTAGCAGCCTAAAGAAAAACAAACAAAAAAACCTCCTCAAGCCTTGATGTCCTTCATTAAGGGTATTCTCTCCCCAGCCAGATTTCACAAGCATTTCCATTCCATCCTTCCCAGCACTCACAGTTTCCACAGCTACAAACACCATTACCTACAATAGAACGAATAAATGGCAATTATCAAAATTGAAATGTACTACATTAAAATGTGTTTTATGCGAAGTAAAAAGCTATGCTGAAGTAGATGCATTGTTCCTTTATTGTTCCCCTACCCCTTTTTCCTTTGGAAGGAAGCAATTACTGTACCATTGCATTAAGAAGCCACCCCACACCTATACTTACAAGGCATTAATAGAATGTTCTCAATAATTCCATCAGCAGTATTGCAAATATTGAGATTGAGTAAGGTGAAGTTTAATTGTGTACACCAGTGTTTGTCCCCATCTGGTGAGGCTAAGTGTTCACATTGTGCCTCCAGGTACAAAGACAAACAAAATTACTTTTAACTGTTATTCATAATAAAAAAGCCATTAAAAGCTACCAACAGAACAGCAATAAAACCATGACTTTGAACATGAAAGACTTTAAACCTAATATCTCAGAAGTGCTATGCAAATAAATCCTATCTCAAACTCTCTATTAAGTGAAAAATGTCCCTATTTTGCAGCAGGGCAAGAGCAGAGACCCATATATTAACTTTATTTAAATATTGTTTTATGACCCTTGGATGCTCAGCTTGAGACCTCAATAGCTTTTGTATCTATGTAAACTGCTCTTCCTTCTGACTTTATGAAGATCCATGATTAGGCATTAGCTATAGATAAGGCTCCTGTTCCTGCTATACTGGCTAGTTGTCTCCAGAAAATGACCCTTGCTAGCAGGGTGAGCTGGAAGACACAATTTACTAGTGCCAGCCTTTCCACTCTCACTCTAATTGGCTTGCAGAGTTCTTTCACATCTAATAATTGCTTAGCAAAGATTTTCTAAAATTAAGATTTGCAACAGGAAACAGCCAGTGAGTTAATTTAGCAATTCCCATGCTGCTTCTTGTCACTATGCTTGTCAGGAGGGTTTGTTGGCAGCCTGCCCATTTCTATCGACATCTGCCACCTGCATATTCAGACAATGTTAAGGTGAAGCTGCTTGAATCATTTACCATCACATCATAAGAAAAGCTATCAGCTATTCCAGCCTCCCACTGATAATTGTCTGATTGCTAGGAAGCTCTGTTAACCCACACAACTATGTCCCTAACCCACCAGGAATCATCAAACAAGTGAATTTTATGACTTAAATGCATTACACACATGGAGTATCCAGTAAAAGAACAAAAGCTAAAGAAGCCTCATGATTGTAATGCTGACACTGTGCCCTTTGCCAAAAAACAATAACTTGTAGTCTATTACAGAGAGAATTGTTGATGGATTCCATAGCTGGCTTACTTATTTAAATTCACACTCAGGCTTTTAACTGTTGTTTTGAAACCTTAAGTTGATCATTGCACTGCATGAAGAAACAATTATAGCAGGTTTGAATAACCAGCAAATGTGCTTCCTCCGTCAGTGGGGAAAGAAGAAGCTGGGCTTTGTCTAACATAATTCCCATCAACTCAGTTTGTTTCCTAAAGCAATTAAGTGTTAGCCTGTACTGCACCTGTGCAAATGAGACCATCGTGTTTGTCACAGTCTCTGTCATCGCATTCACAGAAATCACCCGAAATGTACCATTCCTGGGGTGAACAGATGCACTTTCCACAGTGGCAGGAGCCTGAAATCACAAAAATTATTACTCACAGTCAGAGAGTACTGGCACATTCCGTCTAGAAAATAACAACCCAAGTCACACATATGCACACATATGCACACATGCACGTGCACAAAATTGCTGCCTAAGAGGCTGTTGCATAAAATAAAATAACCAAGCTAAAAGTCTTTTGAATGAAAGGATTCTTTTGGCATGAGCTAGAGTATGGTGAGATGTTTCTACTAATGCTTTGATCCTGCTATTTCAGTTAATTAGGACTCACATTTTGAAGCTTTCCTTTGGTTTCAGAGACCTACAATCAGGGCTTCTCTCCCCCGTAACTTTTTTTTTAACTAGCAAAGCTCAAATTGTCCAGGAAAAAACCAGGCCCCCTCATCTAAACTTTTACAGGTGAGTTCACAAAACACCAGCAGCGCTCAAGACTAACATCTACAGACCCCCAAAATCCTCATCACCATGAATGAAGCTCCTCCACCTCCCATGGAATTACTGAACTTTTGCTCTAGGTCAGAAAGGGTTTGTGCACATAATGGCAGCTCAGCAATTGGTTCATTCCTGCAATTCCTGCAGCGTGCCCTAACACCCCTTGTTGGGACAAGCTGCTGTCCTTCTCCTCAAGGATGCCAGGCCACACCCTCACAGGCAAAGCAGGGACTGTATGGTCAAATTCAGGCAATGCCATAACCCACAGAGAACAAGAAACCTCCCTTGAAGAGAAGACTCTGAGCCATCATTACCCTCAGGAGAGGGTTTGTGGCTCTGAATCCTTGAAAGTGACAATCATGTATCAGGAAGCCTACAGCCTGAGAAGTGTGTGAGAAACTAGAAATGCCAAAAGGAGATGGTAATTCCTCCTGAATGATTCCAGCACTTGGCTGAAGAGACTTGGCTTTTACAGATCTCATCTTCAGCAGCCTGGCCCTGTACAGATTTCAGACATGTAAACACTGAAGTGAGGATCTTATTAACTGCTAAGCAAAAATCCTTTTGTGGACCTAGCTCTAAGAAGGGATAACAACAGAAATCAATGTTAAAAACAATTTTTTAAAAACCCAGATAAATTATAGCAAAGAATACATGCAAAATTTTCAACTTTGAGGGGCTGAGTTAAAAAAAAGTCACCAAAGAAGCTGTTGACCTTTTAAGAAGATGCTTATAAATAGGTTAAATGCACATGAGAATCCTAGCCTCCTGCAATATTTCCAGAATGATTCCATTAAAAAGTCACCAGTGTGTTGAATGCATTATTAAGGAAAAAAATATAGAAGGAAACTTGGTTATGTCAGAATATAACCTAAACAAAATTCATGGGTTACTCAACATGGCCTGAGCCAAAGCCTATAAAATCATACTTTTTCATCTTTCAGTGACCTCTGAATAAAATCCATAGTAATAATCCTAATACACTTAAAGAAAAAAAAGCTACATCTGTTGATGTCAAGCAATTTTCTATTGCTTTTCCCATAAATACTGAAGCTTAATTCTTGAAAACTTCAGAACAGCCTCAGCAGAGTATCTAATTTTTAATTAAATATGTAATTTAATGCTTATTTTAAATTCACAAAAATTAACTCATTGCCTAATTTTAGGGAAATGCTTTAACTTGTAACATATGGAAGATGTAAATATATTCAGGAAGAGCTAGTGATTAGAACATTAGAGGATGGAAGTATTTGATTAAGCATCTACCTTTTTTTCTGAGTATCACTTACTGGGGCACTGGCATAGAGAATATTGACATTCCCTACAAGGATCAAAAATGCCATTGTATAAGGAGGCAGTGGAGGATAGCATACATATCACAGGGTTGCTCTATAAGAGGTAAAATTGAGGGTAATTTAAACCAAATACCTCAGTTTATACAAACTGCAAGGTACTGACATCTGAAAATAATGAGGAATTGATATATGAAGTATGAGTATTTTAGTGAAATTAAAGCAGTTATTAAGAGAATTACACTGTAAGAAGCCTGAAGTGATTCTGCATAAGCAAGCACTGGCGCTGCTACCGAGGGATGCCCGCAATGTTTAAAACTGTTTTGCAGACGATACAGCAGATTTAACAGTAAGTCAAGCAAGGAAGCTAAGACTCCAAAATGCAAAACCTGTTAGGGAAATGAATGTGTTGAGTCTTTTCCCTGAGCAGGGCATGCTGCTCTGGGAGGCTCCTCAGTTTAATTGAGTCTAATGAGTTGCAGGGTGTTTCCTGGGATCCCAGCCAGATCCTCTCGAATGGGATTTGGCTCATTACCTTGCCCACATCCTGCACCATTACAGTCACCATGCACAGCCCTATCTTTACTGCCAGGGAGGCAGCAGCATGGTGGGTGTTGCTGTTTTCCTTGGGAAGAGCTTTTGCTACAGGTGGCACAACCAGCAAGCCAAGATTCTGAAAACAGCCGAGGAGTGTGGATGCCCAACTTTGCTTATATTAGCAGAGTGCAATTTTCTGATAGTGTTCAGCAGTTATCTGCTGAAAACTAGGGCTCTTCACAGTCTATTAAAACCTACATAAAGAAACTCAAGCTATCCTCAGTCAATTTTAGCACTTGTATATTATGGCTAAGTTTCCAACAAAAATGGAATAACCACCATTAATGCACAGGTTCAAAATTCCCTTTTATTTGACCAGTAATCATTTTTTTTTTTCCTCACTGTAATGAATCAGAAAGAAAAATCTATCATTTTTGTTTCTGGATAGTGCTTCACTAGCTATAAACAATGTTTTAAACTATGACTATCCAGTAATACATGATTTCCAGATACATTTCTTAGCATCAAGAGTAGATTTGCAAAGAAAAAAATAAAAACAAAAAAAAGGCCCGGGGGGAAGAGCATAGCAACACAATTTATAAGTAGACTGTCTTTGCCTGTGATCCCCATCCTGCTCAGAGAAGAGGCAGGAGATAGTAGCCTTCTTGGAGGTTTACTGACCACACACTACTGAAGATGTTTTATGGAGGTGATTTCTCTGTTGGGACAAGCACTTCCATGTGAATTGCTATTCCTACAATAAAGCTGCAATCATATCTAATTTGACACAGCTTTTGTATATTGACTGTCCTCAGGGCAACCTCTCATGACATTGGAAGCTAAATTGTGCTCAGGGGCCAAAGAAACTTAACAAAAAAATAAAAAAGATTTCACCACTGTTGCTGAGTATGGATTTAGGGTCACAGAATCACAGAATGGGTCAGGTTTGAAAGGACAACACTAGAGCACCTGTTAGGCTGCTACAGATTATATAAGTGACCAGATCCCAAACCATGCCCTGGCAGCATAGACAACAAAGGTAAAAAATCCTTGACACCTCTCCAAATTCCTGACAGATTATCTACTCCCAAAGCCTCAAAGTAAATTGTACCCTTGAAACATATGTTCAAAGCTAACTGTTCTCACAGTATGACCCATAGGCTGGAATAAAGAGCTCTCTGAGATCCTTAGAAAAAGATAGTAGATAATATGAATATTTTAAAAATTAACATCATTTTTCATGTTTATATTTACACAGAATCCTACATAGTGCATTTTATGTATACCAAGCATATTCCCTTACTTTCATGGTTTATATAAAAAATCTCAGTGAGGCACACATTAAGAGAAAAAAAGTTAACTTCTGCAGTAAAACAGAGTAATTTTCATTTCTCATTTCTGTAACTCACCATCTTCTTACATATACTAATTTAAAGATAGTCCCATCTGGAAAAAATAGAGAAACAGTACAACTTTCTCATTTTTTATGACACTGCATCAACTGAAGGGGGAAAAAAAGGGCCAAAACAAAATGAAATGGTGCAATAGGGAGAATTTGATAAGTGGTAATATAGATGGATGAAGGCTGGGCTGGAAACCCCATTTAAATAAATTTCTTTTGCACTGAAATAAAGTTACCAAAGGGAAAACTGGAAATCTGCCTGATGTAGAAGGCTCCTAACCAGTTTTTCCAGCTGGCAGATTTCTTTCCTGTCTATGCAAGGGACATACAAATATAGGAAATGGCACATAGAGTCTGGATTGAGTGCATTCTAGCCTCCAACTGGTCTCTTTTTTGTCTATTCTCTTTCAGACATATTGCATACAAAAATAGGCAATTTGCACTACAGGGGAGCTAAAAAGCCCTCTTTCCATTAATGCAATTTCCTAGCCTGAAAGTCTGCAAGGTAAGAACCTCAGAGAATAATTTCAGATAATTATCAAGATTTTCTAACTTTTATTCTTCCCTGTGGCAATTTTTTAGAGCTGAACTGAAGCTGATGCAACCACCTGAATGAAAATTAGCAAATGAGAAAGTTTGTAGGATTCATTTGCAGGGGCTGCAGACATCTACTTTTCCTTTGTGGCTGTTTTGGAGGGCAGAGTGATTAAGGATACCAAATTGCTTTTAAACACTTTCTTCCACTTACTGTTGTCCAAAATATTACATTTGCCATCTCCCCCACTGGAGTGTTACTGTGGGTAGTGCCCTTTTTCCCCAAAGTGGAAGGAGCACTAACAGTTAGTTGATAATGTACAGCTGTTCCACACAAACCATCAGCCAAACACACACAGGAAATTATATACTACTGACAAATTGCATAGGAGAGCAACGCTGCTGAACGTGTACGGCTGGGGTGGGTGTCTGACAAAATGGATGTAAGTGCATTACATTAACATCCTTTTAATAATGAGTGCCTTTGAAAGAGAGGGTTACTAAACAACAACCCCCTGCCATGCACATTAGCCTTCCAGAAGGTGATTATTTCCTCTGCCAGGCGCTGACACAGGGTAGCTCAGCTGCCAGATCTTACCCTTCCCGGAGCATAACACGCCATCCGCTGACTCGCAGAGACTTCTGCTCTCCTCCTCCGTCATGTTGCACTTCCTTGAGTGCTGGCACAACTTTCCAAACCACCCATCCTGGCAAATGCATCGGCCACAGGAGCAGATACCATGGCCTGTAAGGACACCAAGGCTGGTTATGAGCAAGGCAAGCAGAAACCTGTGACTGTGGTCACAGAAACCTGGGACTGTGGTCACTGCTTCAGCCCTCTTCAATATGAAGTGTGTGCTATAGAATAGAAAGACTGCTGGGTGGACAGCACAGCTTCCCAGCAGTTCCAGTTTTCCCCAGTTTTCTCTTGTTCTTTGTTAAACAGAGTGCCTGAATGATGTACAGAAAACAAGTGAGAAATAGGTCAAAGAAACCCTAGAACACGGGTGAGAAATATACACTAGAAGCCATAAGTCACTTTAAAGAAGGGGAGGGGAAAGATAAAATAGACTTTAAAAATAAACATTTGCAAAAAGATTAATAAAAAAATGAAAATGCATTGAATAATAAACTGAGCAGAAAATGTGGCCAGGAAGAAGGGAAAAGTGACAACAAATATAGACAAGAATATAGGAATGGAGAATAGAAATAAAAAAACAGAAGTAAGGAATGTCTCCCAGCCAGAATTACATTTGTCAGCTTTGAATAATATTTCTGCATCAGCGACAACAATTCCTTAGCTAATCAGTTACCTGGGAAACAAATTATACATACCTGTGTATGTATAACATACAAATACAAATTATACATACCTGTGTATGACTTTTATCCTACCCTATCTGAAATGTAGGGCAAAAGAGTAGACATGAAGGGACTGAGATAATTTGGGAGCTTGGACAGGGAAGAAGGGAACAGTAGGAGTATCTGGGAAAGCATGGAGCTGTAGGATGCAGGGAAGCAAACCAGCATTTTTGTTTTTCTGATAAGTGGATTTCTCATGCATCTCCAGTGCAACTTGATTTTTAAGCTGAGAGGCAACACCAGTAGAAAGCCAGAGGAGAGACAAACCTGGTAGCTTGCTGCAAGTGAAATTCATTCAAGTTTACTGATAGTCAAATACTTTGCAAATTTTAATTACAAGAACACTGGGAGCTCCAAAGACTTGGAGCTGTCATTTCCAGCGCCTAAAACTTCAAAATAACGTTTGTATCCCAGATTCTGTATTGATCTTTGGATTTTTTAAATCATATTATATTGTTGATATCTGATAAATTTTTCATATTATTGCATACCTTTAAAGGCTTAATTAACAAAGACACAGTCTTGTTATGACAGTATTTCTACCCACTTCTAAAAATTTATAACTGCAATGATAAAAGTTTGATGCTACTTGAACTTTTGTGTCAGATTGAGAAACAAGAACAACTGTATGACAATGCAAAATACAAGAGGTAGAAAACCAACTGTATATACTCTCCCATATGCCCCTTCCAGATAAATGTAATGAAATTGTCTATATTAACTAACTAAAATTAAGCCTCTGTCAGAGCATTTTTATCTACCTTATTTTTTTTAATTAGTAACATCGAGATTAGAACTCAGATTAACTCAACCAATTAAGAACAAAATATACAACTGGATGTTGCTGCTGGAAAATTATTTTTGAAGATACAAACCCCTCTACTCTTTCAGCAGTGAATAGTACAAAATCCATGGCAATTTCACTGAGAAAATAACTTTTAAGCATTTTTCTTGTAGTTGCTATGCGTTACTGAATGAAGAGACTGATCATGTCTGTAAAGCCTTTATACAACTCAAATAAAAGGTAATTAATAATCTATAAATTTGCAGCAAACAGAGTTTGCAATTTACCACATAAAATTTGACTTGCATTTTTCTGTAATGACAATTTCTCTCCTCCTTTATGCCATATAAATCCTCAAAACATAAAGGATTCTTTTGTCTCAAATAATCCATTAAAAAAAAAATAAATTTCCTAGCTGACACCAGCTTGGGCAGCTGCAGCTTTTTGGATGCCTCATCCATTGGGGTGGCAAGTGTACAAGTGTTCTGCTCACTGCTTTTTAACTCTAAGCTATCTCATGTGAGTGTGGGAGCCTGAGAAAAGCTGCTTTACATGGTCTAGATGTGAATATCCTCCTTGCAAATCACAGAAGAAAGGGGTAATCTGAATAGTTAAATCAGTATTTTACTACGTTAAGCAATTCATTTCAGCTGGACTACTTCGATTAGAGATTTTTCTTCACCTCTAACTATACAGATTAAGCAGATTTACCGAGACATGTTGGTCTATCAATATTTCAAGATGTAAAATAAAACAGTTAAAATCACAAACAAATAGCATTGCAAATGCTTATTCATAAAAAGCTATGTTAATGAACTTTAAATAATCAACAATATTTTAAAAATTAATTTTCAAAGAAAAAAGACTTTGATGCAGGAGAGGCAAAGAAGAAAAAAGACTATGACAAATACCATGTAATTTTGTAATTAGAGTTATAACTCAACTAACCACAAGATTTAAATGTGAAATACAAATTCAGAAAAAAAAAAAGCAAGCTGTGACAGATTACTAGCAGGGGCTCATTATAACCCAAATCAACCTGAACCAAACAGGATACCAGGATGAATTATTTCTTGCCATGCCTGGAATTGAAATTGTGGTGTTGTGGGAAACTTCATGTTAGGACTATTCATGCAGCTGTTGCTGGTGTTCCCCAAAAACCTGCACCACTACAGGGGAGCACCAGCACAATGAAAAAGGTGAAGTAGTCATTACAGAGGAAGCTGGTTCTTATTTACAGACTAACTATTACAAATAGATGATGGTACTGAAGGGCAAACTGAGGCCAAACCCAAGCAAAAGTTGGCACCTCAGGAACAGATGTTTCTCAAACTAATACAATATAATATATTTTAAAAGTGTAATAAGAATACGAAAAATTTCAGCATAACACAGGATCCCTGATAAAGAACACCACAGAAAATGAAACAATTATTTTTCTCTGTTTTTAAATAGAAACAGGATTTCCATTTTTATTTTTTCTTTTAAATCGCAGGACTTTCCATTATATTATTAACAGAAGAGAATATTAAACCACATATATCTGCAAGAAATATTTCTAGGTGAGAAGGCTTCATTACCCTGCCCAAATATGCTAAATGAGCAGCTAAAAACGTTCTTGGAACACTGATTTTTCTTTTTTGTTTTTTATCGAATACCAGACAACCGGAACTGCAGTTAGAGAAACCTAATATAAATGTGAAGTAAAATACTGACTGTCTATTATATTTTCAAGGTAGGTCAGTTAGTCTTGTCTACTGTGGCTCCAGTTTGAGTAACACAACAGTTCAATAGCACACCTTCAAATGAAACACTGCAGCAAAAAGGGTCAGTCATTCTCACATCTACCTACCCAGAGAAAAGTGAGGAGGAACAAAATTAGAGCATTGATGAGATGGTGTTAAAGTCCTGCAACTCTGTGATATGCATGTTTGAAAAGATTTTTGAAAACTTGGAAGGGTACTAAAAAGTTCTGAGGAATTCAGAGGGTATCAGAACGGATGTTCTCAAACGACCAGAGAAAGACAATGCAAGAGAGAAAACATGATACAGACAAAATCATGTGAGAAATGAACCAGCATTTCAAACAAGGGTGATGACTATTGGAACAAACTTTCAAGTGATGTTGGTGTGGGCTACATATCTTAGGAGTTCTGAGAGCGTGGCCTGCTCAGAGACAGGTTTTTGCTGCACACAGTGCACAGAATTCAATGTAGGGGAAGCATGGGAATACTGTAATGGCTACTTATAGCCTAATAAAAGAGGTTCCAAAGTAAATCCCCTTTTGGATTCACAAAATTAATATCCATTAATCAACTTAAATGTTAATGTACTAGCAATTCCTTTACTGCTCATTTGGGTAGAAAGATTAAATTAAAATGCTTTTTGCAAATCCGAATCACATTTTATGCTATCTGAAAAGCTAAACAAACTAAGCTCTCTGTGCATCTATGTAAAGTGTTGACTTTTCATACACCTACACAAATCTCAGGCTGACTAGGACAGAAATCAGTAGTGCATTTAAAATAAAAATTAGAAAAATTAAAATTAATCTAATTTAATACAGACTAGTACCTGTACTAGCTACAGTAGTCACTTTTGCATCTAATACCTACTGATACTTTCAAATTTATCTGTTGCTACCCCTGGATGTGCCTCAGAGGTAGGATGAAGCAGTTAAACACAAGGACACAGGCACTGAATCATTAACTCTCCTCTTAGTACTGCCAAAATAAAACCCTAATTCACATTATTTTTATTCCAGTTAGACTATGAGTTCTCCACTATTTAATACCATCATTTTCACCTCTGTTAGCACCAGTTTTATGCAGTAAACTTGTATGAACTGTTGGTTTGTTTTTTGGTGTTTTTTTTCCCTCCAGAATAAATTGCATTTTTCAATAACAAATACCATAATAAAAATTCTCTATTAAGTAATATATATAGAGAGAATAAAGCTATCTAGTATATTCACTATCTATATATAGTATATATACTGAATTCTGTAACAATTATATGTTCTTCAGATTCCTCAGATTCCTCTGTCAAAAGAATGGTCCCTGCTCTAAAGACTGTTTGATAGAACAGATGAAAGAGCTGTTGGGTAGGATATAAACTTTTATTTAAATATGGAAGGAACCTCAGGGAAATCAGAGGTTCAATTCAGATGCCCAGTGGCATTGGGCATGCCCTAAGGCATCAAGGACATCCTCCAGGCAGGCACTCCTGTGTCCTTGTGGAGCCAAGCTGGGGTCAGGAAAAGGTAGTCTTGGGAATCACAGATGATAAAAGGTTCTTTAATTTAGGTGGCTGAAGACTTTGTAATTATATGCCATATAGTTGGCATATAGTCCATAGAGTTGGAGAAGCCATGGTTGACTCAGGAGTCATATTTCTGGATTCTCAGATCAGTCAGTGCCAAAACCTGTCTTTGGGAGATTGACAGCTATTCTTTTTCTTTCCTAATCTGTTTTTTACATATATTAGAGAGCTCCACAAGTGTCTTACATACTTCTGTTTCTGTAGATCAATATTAGTGCAAGAAATAAGGAAATTGTCTGAGAGCAACTGTACCATACTTAGCTTTGCTTGATGAAGCATATAATTAATCATAGCTTTCTCATTTCTATGGTTATGGTCGTATTGGTCCTCATAAGAACATGTTATCTGAAAATATCATGCCTCTGCTTCACTGAACAGATGACAAAAATTAATGTCATTCATGATTTCTGCAGTATGAACCTAGAACTTTCATTAAAAACACATTAAAAGATTTTACATTTCCTGTTGTATATCTTATATACCAAAAAAAAAAAAAAAAAGAGAGAGAGAGAGAGAGAGAAACAGCATTTCCTCTGAATGCAATTATTTAGTCTGGTTGGATAGTAATGCAAATTTTATATTCAAAGGAACATGGCAATTAGGGGCAACTTACACCAGACTTTTGAGAGGGATTTTTATCATCGTACATCCTGGTGATGACTATGCAGTCCTAGAATCCATCACTGTAAGAATATGATATGGAAGTTTCTCAGTTTAAAAAGTTTAAATCATTGGAAAGCTGGGAATTGTGGCTTAAGGTATATGTATGCAGTATAAGCTCCAGATTTTCCCTTGTTCTCTGGCAATTCACAGAGAACAACTTTGGAAATCTTAATACTGATGCAAATGATGTATGGATGAAAACGTGTAAGTAAGCACCAGAAGAAATACCAGAATGAGGTGAAATGCATGGCTTGTACTGATAACCAACAACACATTAACTGTAGTAAACTAAGGAGTGTATTATTTCATCAAAATCAGAAAGTTTGCACTCTCATAAAACAACAATATGATGAATGTCATGATGACTTGTTGGCAGACTCTGTGCTCAACAACAAAAGATGTCAATGCAGACACAGCATATAACTTATGTCTTTCTTCTTCTCATAACCTCAACAAGAACAGCATTTTCCTAAGAATGTCAAAAATCAGGAGGCACAGACAACAGGCACCAAACTTGCCTGAAATTTACAGGCAAATTTTGGGTCCTAAATATAAAAAAGATGTATTTAAAGACCAGTTTTTTATTGTCTGTCAAGAAGTAACAAAAAGCCTAACAAGAGCTTGATGGGTGGCATCCCTTGTCCATGTTCTGTGTCACACACAAGGACTCCTGTCCAAACTATTAAATGCAGACACTTTGATGCCTGTATTTGGGTGTGAGAATGCAAGAGGATGAAATCAATGAAAGATGTGTCTGAGTGGTGAAAATTAATTTACTAGTGGATTTCCTAAAAAAATACTAACTTTCCCTCCCATAAAATCTCAAGCACAGTTTTCACTGCACTGTTTTATTACACTTAGAGAGGAGAGAGGTGTGAAGGCAAATCTAAGGAGGGAAATATAAATTACCTCAGCATTTGCTCCAAGAATAAGTCAATTCCTCCAGCTTCCTGAAGCCTTTACAGCATAACCAGAATTTCAAACTAAAGATAACTAAAGCCTTTTACCAAAAGGTATTGGTATTAACAAACAAAAAGGTAATCTACATTTACTCTTTGATGTGATATGACACAACTGGATTCCCTACAGTGTTAGGATTGCATTTTGTTGAGGATTGTATTTTTACGAGCTCTGGCAAAAACAATTAGTTAAAAAGTCATCAAAGCAGAATTACTCACTTGAAAACACAGAAATCAGACTTAAAGTATTCCACTGTCACCAGTGTGAAAGAACTAGTTTACTGGAATAATCAGTCTTAGTTGTTTCTCAGTGTTGAGGACAGCACACATTTATGAATGAACATTAAAAGGTCTCATCAAAGATAATGTTCTTATTGATGGCCCACTATTTGAAGCACAGAATCATGTGTTGATGTAATGCAAAATGGATGCATCCATAGGAATATGTAAGAGTCTCCTTATGAGTTACCTGTTACAAGTTTAAACCTTTGCTAGTGATCCAAGTTTCGACCAACTATTTACTATTTTCATTGTGTTTGGTCTTATTGCAGAGTTTTTAATCAGAATAGTTCTACAGGAAATTTCAGTGTGCAGAGGACCCCAAAGGTTTTGTTTTACTCTTCCAATGGCTGCATCTTGGCTGTGACAAGAACTCATAGCTAGGCCAATAATCATCCAGAGAACAAATCAAAGTGAATGGAGTTAGGAGCATTATCAAATCCATTTCAAATTGATCTTTACTGCTCTGAGTTCTTTTTGTCTGCCTGCCCTCAATCCTGAAAGAGAAAAAAATAGTAACAGACAACAGTTGGACCAGTAGAGCAGTCAATGATGAAATCACTGGAAAAACATGACTGGACACAAAAAGGAAAAAAATACTACTTGAAAGCTTGGGATGCATCTGCAGCAAGCAGCACAGCCATAACCTCAGAGGGCAGAGAGAAGTATGTCTCACCAGGATACAGGATGAGTAAATATCGTCTCATTTAAAAAAGCGACACAGCGCTGCCAAGGACTTGTTCTGGCAAACCTGCAATTCCCCGGTCATGAATGTGCACCAAAACCACTTAACATGCACATGAAAGACTCAAAGAACTAAGTGAACCCAAAGGAAATGTGATGTTAAATACTTCTGTGGATCAACACTGAAGTATATGTGGGAAAATCTCACATAATCAAAAAACCTGAACTGGAAGCAAAGGACCATGAGGTAGAACATATCTATCCCATACAGCTTGAGGCAGCTTGAGACATCTTCTCCAGTATTAGCATATTAAGTCTATGTACAGAGGCACATACAAAGGAAGAGGAACATGATGGAAAGACCTGGAAAGCAGGTCAAGGAAAGCGAGTCTCCTCCTCCACTCCACTCTGGTGAGACCCCACCTGGAGAACTGTGTCCCTAGCACAAGAATGATATGAATCTCTTGGAGCAGGCCCACAGAATATCTCCAAAAATGGTCAGAGGGAGAGAGCACCCCTCCTATGAGGAATGGCTGAGAGCATTTGTACTGTTTAGCCTGGAGAAGGCTCTGGGAGACCTTACTGTGGCCTTTCCATGTTATAAAGGAGTATAAGAAAGACCGAGAGATATTTTTTTACCAAGGTCTGTAGTGACAGAACAAAGGGTAATGGTTTTAAACTGAAAGATAATGGGTTTAGCTGGGACATAAGAGATTTTTTTATAATTTAGGGTGTTGAGTCTTGCAAGAGTTTGCTAAGAGCTGTGGATTCCCCAACCCTGAAAATGTTCAAGGCCAGGTTGGATGGGGCTCTGAGCAGCCTGGTCTTAGTGAAAAGTCCCCTGCCCATGTCAGGGATGGTTGGACTATAAAGGCCCCCTTCAACCCAAACTATTCTGTGATTCCATAATTATATGAATCAATTTCTAATAGCAGAGTGCTATGAAATCTATGCTGAGTCCTCCTGCAACCTCTGTCTTTGTGGAGACATTAAGTCTCTATTCTTGGTACTGCATTGATGGACAGCTGAATTTTTAAGCGAATGACTCACTACCATCATGCAGAAACATGGCCATGGGGTCTCATTCAGTTGTACCCTAATTTATCATAGCTTTCACCTCATATCTTTCTATCATTGCATGGACAGCTGGTCTGGAAAGCAAGCTATTAATCAGTCTCTGCTGGTTGGAGAAGGCCAGTAACAATTTGTATTCAAATCATTGAGGTTGCCATTCACATTTCTCATTTCAGCATGCATTTAATCTGAAAACACTGGTCTTCCTTCTTTGTGCTTACAGGCATTCAGTGCTCACTGTCAGACCCCACACAGTCCAGCTTATAATGCTCTGAAGACAGATTTACTAGCAAGGGCTTATGTCCTTACTGTGATTGCCTAGGCAGCAGCAGTGGTAGAAAAATAGCAATGAAAACAGGACAAGGAAAGAGGAAAGAATAAGCAGTTCAACAAGATATTTCAGGAAGTTCAGGCTGAGATGGAAGCACAGAAAAACCCAAGAGAAATGGAGGGAGATTTAATAATGTAAAATATGAGTGATATAAACAGAAGAGATATTTTTAGCATGGATGATGATGAATTTTATTTCCCAACTATTTAATTTCTAACAAATATGAAACAGATTTTCAGTGCTTTTCAGTGTTTTTATGTCCTTTACACAAAATTAAATTTCAAATTATTTTTTTTCTACATACTCATATTATTGAATTACTCTGAATGCTGTAAACTATTTTATGCCAATTTTATTTTTATTATTAGACATTTAAACCAAAATTTTCTATATATGTCTATATTCTGTGTGGCAGACACCTTGAAGAAATGCTCCTTGTAGTCAGAATTTTTTATGTACATGAGGATCATGAAGAAATACATTCTTTTTCCTACATAGAAATAAGGAACACAATACAATGTGCCATTGTTCATACAAAGAACTTTGTTAATATTTAGAATCAAAGAGCAATTTTAAAAATGACACACATAAAATCTAGAAAGAGAGCATTAAGGATATTATTCTCCTGCTTATAAAATGCCATGTGGTATGCATGCACTTACATATCCAAAACTACCTTGAAATACTTCTAAACACCAACATACTTTACTGAAATATCACAACACAAGATTTTCACTGTCAACACTAAAATAAACCATCTGCATCTACAATTACTATGACACTGTCTCTCAAGCACCTTACATTCTTTCATAACATATTTTGCTACTTTTTTAGAAAACAGGAATATCACTGTCAGTGAATAGAAAATATTTAAAAGTTTTTCGGGTCATTAGTATCTTTAGGTTTATTGCAACATCCTCAATAAAGCATCAGTTGTAAACACAGTTGTAAACTAAACACAATGTAAGGTTACCTAATGTTTTTACGTTTTTGTTTAAGTGTCTGTATTCCTTAATGAATATTGATGGCACTTAGGATACACTACAGCACTTCCATTTATGTGTTAGTGTTCCTGAAGTCTTAAAAATAAATATTCTCTAACATGTTCAATACTTCTAGTGCTTGCTTCTTAAAAAAATCTCCCATCTCTGTAAATCAATTATGAAATAATCAAAAGTGACATTATACTACAAAATCAAGGGGAACAGAAAGCTATATAATGTCAAGATTCAGTTCTGCTATGGTGTTAAAATATGCTGTGTTATGTGATATTAAGTGAACACTTACCCCCACAGACATCGCCATCTGCATTTTCACACTGTCGATCATCACATTCACAGTTTCTGCCATGAACTCTGCTGTCTCCTGGAGGGAAACAAGTGCATTGGCCACATTCACATCTCCCTGTAAGAATAAATAATTGTTAGAGTCATGATTTCACGTAAAGTAAAATAAGTTGAATAAACCCCAAAATTATGCTACATCCTAACCCCAAAGACAAACTACAAGTTATGCTGTATTAATTAAAGTATAGCACATAAACACAATTAAAAACAAACAAACAAACAACATAACAAAACAAAACTATTCCTCCTCCATGGAAACCAGATGGAAAGTGTATCACTGTTATAATCTTAGTGGAAACAGCAACAATAAGCAATCACTGGCATTGCATGTTTTTCATATCTGAACTTAGCATAACTGAGCTGGCCCGTGATTATCTGCATAATTAACCTCTATAATTGATCTAAAATATTTAGCACATATCTCAGAAACACCAAGACAAATGTGATAAAACAGTCTATGCACAGAGCTATGTAAGATACTCTCCATTCATGTAGAAAAATTGTATTTTGTCCAGATCTGAGGAAATAAACACAACCTCTGCCACAGTCTCCCCTTCCACCAATCTATTTATAGGAGAGCTCCCCAGAGCTTAAAGGGACAACAGATTTATCCAAGCTCTCACAGATCTTCATTCCAGAACCCTAATACTAAGTGGCCAGATGTGGAAAAAAATTAATATCCAGGACAGTCTTATATTGCACATATGTGAGACAAACCCAGTTCAGGTAAGGAGTCCTGACTTCTAAGAATTTACCTCTGTATGTTTTTAAATTATTTTATGCAATGCTGATGAGAGAACATTCTAAATATGGCACAAACCATGGACCAAATTCATACATTGATGGGCTTGGGAAGGGCTATTGTGTGTAAAAAGAAGGCCACCAGAGACATGGACTAGGATGCAGAAAATCTGCCCTTATTGATTTAATTTAGTCACAGCATCAGTGAAACTTAGGGCCTCTCACTGCTCTACTCACTACAACCCCCAAATTTATAGTATTGATGGAAAGTAAAAAATATCCTCCAAGTGCAGCCTTTCATTACACAACCAGACAGTTCACAACACACTAAACTAATTTTTTCCAGCATTTGCTGAAATATTTTATTGAATGGGAAAGGACTGTTAATGAAAACCTCAGTGAAGGTCTTCTAACTGTAGGTGTCATGACAATAAAACCTTTTAGGGTAAGGTACTGACAGATGATTATTAATATTCTTCTCTTCCCAACTTCTAACCTTAATTTGTTATATTTGTTTGTGGGGCCTTGGAGTTTATTTTGTGGTTTGGGGTTTGTGGATTTTTTTTGGGAGGAAGGGGGGGGTTGTTTTTTTAAAGAAAACAGTCTAATTAAGCTAGATTAGGAAGAGATCTTTTTACTTATGGTAAAAAATTCTAAGCTCATTTTATAACTTGTATACTCTTCATTTTCCCAAGCCTCCACTACATCCCACCCCTGAGCTGGCATTTCATGCACTAGGATTCAATCTACAGGGATGTAAAATGCAAGAATTTTAGAAAAGACATACTGATAAAGAGAATCAGAGTAAATACTTCTTAACTTTATTACATGCATAATTTAAAAACGATGTTGCATTGTCAATTATATGAGGATACTTCTTTCAGAAAGAAACTTCTTCTATGAAGTGCATCTACTGCATCATGAAAGAGAGTTGTGCTTAGCAATCATGTCAAAATTTAAGATATGATTGTCTACAGAAGAAATGACGGTATTTGCCTGCATTCTCTAAGCTATAGTTATTTGCCAAGGACAGCCACATGAGAAATTGGGGAAAAAAATCCTTAGTGTTTAAATATACAGAGAAATTTATTGAGCCTAATTTATCTCTTTTTATGCATTCACCTCAGACAACCTGATCACTTTTACAAAGGTGTCACATCACCCTGTCCCAAGGAACAGTCAGTAACTGATAGGCTGAAAGGCACCTGATGAACAGGACCCATCTGTTGTGGAGACTGTAACAAAAACAAAAGAAGATTCTTCAGCAGTGGTCTCCTGGTCAGCCATTGCTATAATAAGGATGCCTCAAATTAGTAAAATCATTTTAAGCAAGCTGCTTTGACTAGAGGAGTCATTAGAGGTGGAAAATCCTCCAGGGGAATGAGAAAAGGAAGGTTCCTTAATGAGAATCCTGCATGTTCTGTAACTAAGCATTATCTTCTGTAATGCTTAATTTAATAAGTTGGAGTCCAGTGGCTGGTCCCTTGTGCTGCAAGGGGAACAGGCTCCTCTCAGTCCCTGCTGCAAGTAATATTTATTCATTTTAGTTAATGTGCAACAGTTTCACCAGCAGAAAAATGGAGGGAAGCCCGTCCCTAGGCAGATTGGACACGTTTGTCATGTAAAAGATACAAGATCAAAGAGAATATAGGCCCTATTTTCTCAATCTATGCTTTTTTTTTTTTTTTTTTTTTTTTCCCCACCCGCCTCCCACCTAAATTCAGGTTATGGTTTAGATTATCTGACTGCAGACCTCAGCAGAACTGAAGTATCTTGAAAACAGACTGAAACCTCAGTCAGCAAATGCTCTGGAAAAGGTTTTCTTTATTTTTAATATATATAATTATAGTAGTTTATTACAGTGCTGCTGAAATTGATACTCAAATTATTAGTTCCTTTACTTCTGCAAATGTTACAAGATCAGCATGAGAAATTAATTTAACAGTGTCATTAAATAACTGCAACTTTGTACTGGCTATAAAAATATTCTGCCTCCGAAAGTAGTGAGATTTTGTTTAAATTATGTAAAGTGGGCTCACTCTAAGGAGATAATTTAAGTCTTAAGTCCTATTGCTTCTCAACAGCTAAATATATAGTATATAGCTGCTGCTGAAATATCAGAAGCCACACCTTATTCTGTAATCTTCTTCTCTTAGCTATTGTGATAAAATACTTACCAAACAAATTCAACCGTTTGCAAGTAATTTGAAGCTCACATTATACTGAAAAGGGATCAGCACTTTATTAAACATACTCTTCCTTTGTACAGAATAATAGGTTTACCATAGCAACCTGATTATACAGGGAAAGCTACTGCCATACATCCTAAATTCTCTTTAAATTCCAAGGCATACAGAAACAATTAAACATGGGATGACTATAATAGTCTGCACCTTCCCAACCATCTGTGCAAGAGCAACACTTTATGAGTAGAAAGAAACCAGTTTACCTCAGGCATTTTACAGCAAGTGGCTTCCACTCTTCCTTGCTAAACAGGGGGAGTAAATGTCATAGCCTGATGGCTTCAGATGAAGGAAGCTTTATGATGGAAGTTGTATGAGCCATTAGCATTGAAAAGCTAAAGCTGTGTATTGCAATGCAAGATGCTAAGAATAGAATAATTATACAAGACATTTATTTGCCTACAGTCTTAGTATTTCCTCACACTTCTTTCTCCCATTGATGCCAATAAGAGTATTAACTTATCACTAATAATTGTTAGTACTTGACAAAAGATCAGATTAGGTTGGGTTTTTGTTTTTAAAGGGAATTAAAGTGCCACATTTCATCAAAACACAAGTTCATTAGATAACTGACTCTAGAATTCTAAAAAAAATGCCATAAGCTTTTAGCTTTTGATTTTATTCCCCATTTACAATAGCATTTTTTCATTTCTCATGTCCAACATTTATAAAAACATAACTGAACAGTATCTAGATTTACATTAAACCTGTTGATATGCAAATTGCTGTGACCATTACCTCCTCACATTCATACCAATTTCCAGTTGCATATATGGATTAACTGAAAGTCTCCTTTGTACTACAGGCAATTTTAAAACACTGTGTTAGAAGTATATAATTTGTGTAATAAGGCATTTTTACCCTGTTATTGCCAGCAAAGGAAGAGATAGTAACAGCTTTCAATGTAAAAATAAACGCTGAATATAAGAAGATATACTTCATTGTCTTCCCCTGCCTGTAACTTGATAACATACAGCATTTTTCTGTTCAAGATGATGAATTTTTATCTTCTAAATGAAAACAAATAAATAAAGCCTTTTTTTTTAAGTGTGTGAGGAATACTGTGACAAATTGCACTGCAACTGTGGTAGAAGCAAGCCAGGTTCATTTGGCATATTAAAAAAAATGGTGTTTCAGGCTACTGATAAATAGGAGGGAATCTGTCTTTAGTAAGGACTTTTCTGCCCCATGGCTGCCCCAGGCTTAACATTTGAAAGCATTACCTATCAGAAACTGCAATTTCTTTTTTATCACGAAATCTCAGGCAACTTGAGCACATTCAGTAAAGCTGCTGTGTCTTTCTGCCAACAGAACCCATTTCATGCTGGATGTGAGCAAGATGATCTAAAACAATGTTCAGCAAATAGCAAATCAGAGAAGGGGGATGGGAAGATTTGCACTGAAGATCACAAAGTTTCAGTGGATATAAAGAGTGAGGGGAAGCAGATGTGGCTGAAGGAAGTAATAGCAGGTAGCAGATAGTAGGGCAAAAGAAAATCCATTGATTGAGTGGTGGAGGGAATAAAAGACCAGTAAGGGGAACCAACAGTTCCACAAAATTGGCAAACAAAATGCAACACTTGCCAAAAATAGGGTGGGCAATATCATTGTGCCTTGCTCAGTCTGAGGTGCTCAGAGCAGCACACTCCAGCTGGACTTGATCAATGTGGAGAAATTTAGACTCAAGCAGGAAACAGCTACAGATTTCTCAGTGGCCATGCATTGTGTGCTTTGTATGCCCTATTCCAAAAGTTGCCTGGAATTAATTCCCATCTAGAAAGACTTTAAAAAAAAAATCCTATAAAAATACTGTACTGACCAGACAAAAATAATTCTGCCTTATACATGAAAGGATCCTTGGGTTTTAAAATGCTGGCAATTCTTCCATCTGGTTGGTTGGGTGGTTTATGAGGTATCAGAAAAAGAGAACCTTTGGAAGCATCTTAAGTATGTACAAAAGTATCCTTAGAACCTCTTTAAATGCATGAATATCTGACTGATCTCACCCAAATAATGAAAATCTGAGGATTGGTTTCTTACAAGAACTTTAGACAAGCTGCATCTGCAGCTATGATGGAAAAAAAATTTCTTCTTCTAAAAAAGCTTTAGAACTATCAGTACAAGATACAAGAACCACAAAGGATTTCTTTTCTTGCACTTTCTTAAATCTTCTAGGATTTCTCTACTAGGCTGTTAGGGACTTGGGGTGAAAGACTTGTTTTTGTGGAGATAATTTGAAAATGTTCAAGCAACAAGCACTTTTTTTTCCTGCAATGCATGATGAAAAATAAATTTATACATTTATCTCCTCATACATAAGAGAAAACATTCTTGCTGGGGTTTGGATTGGGAACTAGCTTTCTCTAAATCAATATACAGAAAGTAAACATGTCTAGAGTTTACTCATAAAAAGACATTATTTGCAGCATGACTGACCCAAGACCTCAACTAAAGATATAAAAGGTCCAGAGAAGGGCTTAGCTGAATCATACCAACATAAAATGAAATGAAAATGGCTTTAATAAATCTAGAGTAATTTCCAAACTTCAGACTTTTGTTCTCCTTTTTTAAAGAATTTTGTACATGAAAATAAACTTTAAGCAGCAAGTGCTGAGATTTTTATTTAAATAACATGAAAAGTAGCAGACTTATATAATTGGGTTAAATATCTGTATTTTTCTTAGTCTTATTAGTCACCTCCCAGGTGCAATAACTGCATCAGCTACTACATTCAGCACTATCAACAGGTCTGAAATAAACGGATATAAATATATGTAAATATTTGGCATAGAAAAACAGCAGAAATTCACAAATTAAGAAAGTGTTGTGTTAAAGCAGCTTGAGACTTTCCACTGCTGTGTGTTTTATCAAGTTGCTCACTAATACGAAGTACCAGGATTTCCCTTATATAATAGGTATCATGGGCATATTTTCTTAGATAGAAAGAGTATGTTTTTAAGAAATTGAATTGCTTTATGATGTGAAAGAGCACCAGAAAGGTCTGGCAGTTAAGTTTGTCCTTAAGGGTATAAAACCTCAAAACACAAAAATCCCCAAATAACCCTAAGATAAAAAGATCTCAAGAAATAAAAGTATGCTATCTCAAGCAATGCAAGTTTCACAACACTGCAAGCAACTGAATACCCAGAATTGTAAAAACAAGTGTTATGCAAGTGCAACTTCAAATGAGTGAGATGTCCCCCAGCTTTAGAACACACACAATGTATGACTGGAAGTCTGATTGCAAAGTTGGCATATGGCACACAAGGTAAATGCTGTTTCTTTGTGACAGCTTAATAGTGAAATACTTCTTTAGATAATTCCACTCAACAGCACCACTTTACAGATTTAGCATCAGATAGTCTTTTAGAGCTCCTGCCAGTCAGCAGTACTGATTTGTATCTCCTTTTCCATGCTGCCTTTCTTCTTTTTTTTTTCCTACTTTTTGTTTTTCATTTTTTCCCCTTTCTCTCTTAAAAAATTTTGGTAAGAAGTACTGCTGCACTGCTAGTTTCCTTTTCAGACTGTCAGTTTGACATCCGCTATCACCATCATCAAGCTGACATGTCTCCTCCATCTGCCTGCTCTCAGTAGCCCTGCTTTGAGGATGCACTTGAAAGCTTTTCCTTTCTGCACAGCCAACAGGGAATTTCTAGAGGAGTTCCAGGAGAGGAGTCACCCAGAACACCCCTGCCCACTTTGCAGGAGCAGGATTTTAGCCGTATGCATCACTTTTCCTGGTGGCATCTTCCTCAGGTTCTCCCACTGGGGGTGCATCCTTGACAGTTCACTCATATATTAAGGGGACAAGTAGGACTAGGAAGGCAATTACTTCTCTGTTTGAAAGAAAGGTGATAGTCAAAGTCACCACACAGAGGAGAGATGTGTGAAGACGACAAGAAAGAAGGTGGCAAAACACATTCTAAAGAAATGTGTTGTTAAGGCAGAGAACAGTGGAAATTGAAGGGGAGGAGAAAGAACACATTGGGGGAAAAAAAAATAGGCAGCATGGCAGATTTTACTCTGACGATGTACAAACCCTAGAATTCAGCAAGCCATTATCTGATTTTTAAATTCCTTTCCTCTGCTCATCTTTTTCATTATTCTCCCCCCCTCCCAAAATGCTTTCAGAAACTCAAACTGTGAAGAAAAAATACTGCAAAGAGATGCCACTAAATCAAGCAAAGGATAAAAAGCATTCTACTATAACTAACATTCCCATGGAATATTTAAAATGAAGATATGTTTGATTTAAAGGATCTAACCTGAGAATGCTTTCTCTTCACCTTGGCAACTATCAGGAAAAATAAAAGTCTCATTTCCTTTTCAGTCTATTCAGCTGCCTAATACTTAGCATAAGCTGCTACAAAATATTTTCTAGCAAAAGCGAAACATAATAAAGAGGTACAATCCCATAGTGAAAGATACATGAAACACAAGGCCATTGTTCAAGAAGCTGTGATGGCTTTTCAGCCATTTAAAGCTTTATAAATTTGACTGCCTTATCATCCAGAGGATTGACTGCTTACCCCTTTTTTTGCATCATCTGCCATGTAAAGAGTCGTAGCACTAATTCCACAGAGGTATTTAATTTGCAGATTAATTTACTAGAAAATGTCAACTGCTTTGGGGAAATTTAATCACCAAAATGTTAACCTTGTTCACTTCCTGCTGATGCCTGTTGTTTATTAGATAGTAAAATTCAAGATATTTTAGGGTTGTAATAGAAGCCTATCTATTAAAATGTTTAAACTCTTAAGTGGTCTGCTCTTTGGAGCTTTAGCTAAGATTGAAGTGCTTAATAAGGGTAAAACAACAATATTAAAAGATTCAACTTCATAGCAACCATCAATACTATCTGCAGATAACAGACTGCTAAGTTCAGAAACCATGGCAACAAATGACATCACACTGTATCTACCTTATTGATTAGCTTTCACCTCAAGACTTTTTCCAGAAATGAAAGACATTTCCTAGCAACTGCATCATCTACTGAGTTGTTCCAAGCTAAAATGCTCTTACTCTTAAGAAATTTTTTTCCTTTTTTGCTGCCAACTGGCCAGATTGTGCACTAGTCTCTTGTTACAAGGCTCTCTAATCTGTTGTAGAGACTGCCTTATGGCTCTTAAAATCTTCGCCCCAAATTTAATGATATCTGAGAAAGAATGCTTTTTCTCAGCACCCAAAAAGGCTGGCTCCGTGGAAAAGTATCCAAAATGGAACAAAGAAATAACAGCTTTTGAATGAGTTTGAATGAAGGAGTAACAGCTTTTTTAATGCAAAGGTTATCTTCAGAAAACAACACAATGAAGGATTCTTCACTTCCCCACTTTATGAAGTATTAGTATTAAATTCTTCATTGCAAGTAACCCTGGGTTTGCAGATTACAAGAAGAGTGCATAGCAATGACAAACCAGTGACTCAAGGGCTCTCAAAGGACCAGCCAGGCACATTATGTATCACTCTACAGGTGTGTACTTGTTTAAAGTCCTTGCAAGTAATTCCCTCTTTGCTCATCTGTCTCGACAGAACCTCATGAGCAGGCAAGGACACTGGTAAGACTGAGTTGGAGAGAACAGGTGTAGGAGCCACGTGTATTTGTACTCAGCCTCCTGTTTGGATGACCTGAATAAAACCCAGCAATCAGAGACAGAAGTTTTCAAGCCAGTTGAAACTCCTGCAACAAATAATTAAAGCATACCAGTGAGGGCTTTCCTATTTCTACCACAAAAGAGATGGATTTGAGATCAGTCTCCAAACACAACAGTGCTCTGAAACACTAAAATTAAGGCATGTTTTTTTACTTAGTTAACTCAAACTCCTACGAAGAGCTCAATACTGAAGCAATTGACTATACCTTAATATTCTTGTTAATTCTGAGGGGAAAAAAATCAGGTTTATAGTGTGAATTAGCCCCAACATTTCTAGAAGGATCACTGCCAAAAAGATGTGCTCCTGCCTAAATTTCTGTCTTGGCTGGAGCTGACCTTTATTTTGCTGGTCAGCCACAATCAACAGATTAACCTGTGTGTTTAAGCTGTAGATGCAAAATGCAGCAGGCTTGTTGTGCAGCCAACCTGATTCTTCTCTACCACCTGTTTTCAGTCCTGACCCCCTCTGCCACCAACTGCTCTGGTCTGCTCTCAGTGGGGCAGCCCACTGAAAACAGTGATGTCTGGAAGTGCCTCAGCCCTAGGCCAGTGTCACACACTGGACAGGAGAGGGGAAAACATCATCATTGGGCAAAAGAGGTGCTTGAAACTGAATGGAAACCAGGGAGCACGAAAGTATTTTTCCCATTAGTGCAGAGACTGTTAGACTACCACACAAGAAGCACTGGGAGTGCCAGGGAAAAATTATATAACTCTCAATTCTTCCCATGGTTTCTCTCAAGAAGGAAGAGAAGGAGTCCGCAGTGTTCCCCAGAAAACTTTAAAAGCCCTCCAGCAGCTGGAGAATTCAAAACCCATGATCAGTTATTAGTCCCTTGAAAACTTTAGTCAACAAGATTTTGAGGAATATTTCAGTCACAGGCATAATATCAATTATTGCATCTCTTTTGGTTTGTGACTAATAATTTCTGTCTTTAAAAGTCACTTTTTAAAAAGTGATACTGTTACCAACATTGATACATGGAAAAACTAAAGATGAAACCAAGATTAACAAAATGTCAATTTTTTACAGTGTTGGAAATATTCTGAATTCAAATGAATCAAAAATAGAAAAACTAAGGTCTCTTATATAAATCAGAGAGTAACACAATCTTTTACAACTGATTAAAAACGTTAAGACTTTAAAGCCTGATAAGTACTGTAGGTAATTCTATGTTAAACTGAAAACATCTAAACTGTTCTATTTTGAAATAAGTATAGATACTACACAAAGCACTGATTTGTCAATCTCCTCAGTCATCATGTAAGAATGCAAAGACAATGCAAATAGTTCTTTCTACAGACCAATTGCTCTATTAAATATTTAAAACTTCATCTGAAATGAGATTGCTGGCTAGGAAAAAAAAGCAATCCTTTCAAGGAAAAAGCAATATTCACTGTAATAGCCTAGCAAAAAAGTATCTGCCAAGCTGAAGAACAACTGAGCAGAGAAATGTGGGCCTATCCAGTGAACCTTGAAGGTTTTTGTCTTTCTGCATAGAGAAAGAATGCATCAAACCTACCTGCTGTAGCAATTTGTGCACCTTTTCTCCCCCAAAATACTTTTTCTAAGCATGCCCAGTAAATTGTAAACAAAATCTGACTATTTCCCACTAATGCACGTATGGAGAACATAGTATTTCCAGAGACAGCAGTCACTATTACTGAAATCTAAAGGTAAATGCAACTTTCTACCCCCTCCAGCTATTTAGGAACAGTTCTTCACAACTTTACAGCAAGGTTATTCAAGGGGAGAGGGATGAAAGGACTCAACCCTTCACATAAACCCCATTTTTGAAATAAACCCTATAAAAGTTTATTTCAGTACATTTTTAACCTTAACTAAAGCTCACTGATAAAACAGTGCAAGTCAACAAAGCAGAAACACGATGGAGATGTCAATTTAAAGGTGGGAGAGGTTCCTGGGAGTTATTTCTTTCTTTTTTTAGTGTTTTTACACTTAAAGGTAGGAGCAGGAGAAATTATCTTAATGGTTTCAGGGGCAGCAGAAGATGGGACATGATGAGAAGACCATTAAAACAACCTCTTACATAGAGTAAGCGTGCTCTGGAATATGTACGCATAGGAAATGCAATCTAAGTTTCTAAAGAAAGCATTCCCAGACTCATAGCAGAGATAAGGATGAAGGCTTAATTTGGATGAGCAATGAAATCATATGAGAGTAGAGTTAAGGCCAGATATACCAAAAATTTGTAAATCTGGCAAAAAAGATTTTGACAGTGCATACCTAGATGAGATGAAAGTAAAAATTTTGGTCATGAAGTCAGGACACAAAAGAAAAACCATTTACACAGAACAATAAAGCTTGAAGGATAAGCTGGAGTGCTCCTAACACCCCGAGAATTTAAAATTCAAAATGGAAGGAAAGAAGAGCAAAGATGCTTGCAAATCACTGAATCACAGAATCATTTAGGTTGGAAAGGATTGCTAAGAACACCAAGTCCAACCACTAACCCACCACTGGCAAGGCCACCATTAAAACACGTCTCAAAGTGCAACAGCTCTATCTCTTTCAAATACCTTCAGGGTATGATCAAGTTCTTTTGGGGGAAAAATACTTGTGAAAACGACTGCATTTGCAGTATAGAATCAGAAGCACAGAATCATAGACTTTTTTGGCTTGGAAGGGACCTCTAAAGGTCATTTAGTCCAACCCCTTTAAAGTGAGCAGAGACATGTTCAACCTGTTCCAGCGTTTCACCACCCTCATAATAAAAATGTCTTCCTTATATCTAATCTGATTCTACTCTCCTTTAGTTTAAAACTATTTCTCCCTGTCATATCAATATATTGCACTTGGCTTGTCTTTTGACGTTTGAGATGGAGCTTGTTTTGGTTTGTATACTGATTTTGTTGGTCTTCTGAACACTGAACATTGGTGGCTTTTTTTGGATAAGCCTGGATTGTCTTTCAATTAGATACTAAAGTGAGGCAGGGTTGTGTGTATGGTTTCATGTGTATTACTTACACTGTGTAAACTATCCAGATTGTGGACAGTTTTCCATTGTGCCATGAAACTTCTTGGGAAAATACATTTCTTTTTCATTAATTCCAGCTATAAATAAAGTAGTGGAGAAACAGATAGAGATGGGTGTAATGTTTCCTGTTGTGATCGTTGAGACAGGATGGATGAATGAGTCATTCATTTAAGTAGCAGTGCTGATAACGAAGGCTTCAAGGAAGATATTAAATTCTGTCATTGTGATCTGCCTGTGCTCAGGCTCTGGATCCTGAAAGCAACACTCCCAGGCTGTCCAGGTCTGCTGCAACACAGCCTGCTCTGGCAGTTACCTGCTGATGCTTTGCCTGTTGACCCCTTTTACCATCAAAGCTTCTGAAAGCCAGACTATTACTGTGCAAAGTGGAGAGTCCTGATGTCTCTGGCAGTGATCCTGAAATGCGTGAAACCTCACTGCTGGGGAGAAGGCAGGGCTGCTGCTCTTGGGAAGGAAGCAGAGAGTGATTGACTTTTTAAAATAAATGCTTCATTTCTGTGTGTGTGTGTGCACTGCAAGAGTTTTGGCGTGTTTTGCATGTCATAGTACATGTGGTTGCTGCTTGTTTTCAGCTGATGTCTCCACTGCTCTTTTTCCCTCTCACAACTGAGTATCAGTTTCTGCCCTTGTCTGATCTACAATTTCCACCCCCTGTAACTTATGCCTCCCACTATTTCTCACAGAAAAATAATGAGTTCTACTGATTATTTTCCTTATTTCTTCCCACTCCCTCAGCACCAAGCCTCACTAGCCTTCCCACTCCAGGAAGGGGGAAATGAAAATAGCAACAAAATAAGTAATTCTTCTGTGGTAGACTCTTATTTGCTACTGCCAGTGCTCTGCCATAACTCAAATTCCTGGGGAGAAGGGTTAAAATCCAAGCAGGTGCTGGAACACATCTTGCTTCACAGGAATCCAATAACACACCAGTTTTTTCAGTTGCATGGAGCTGCTGAGGGAAGGCTTAAATACAATTTTCTTGTAACTATACTAGCAAAGAGGAGCCAAACCACCTTCTTTAAGAAATAAATGCTCTTTGGATCATTCCTGCTTGCTTTTATAAACAAAGTAAAAAAAACCCAAAGAGCTATTAGGTTAGACAACAGATTTGTAGAATTAATTGCTTTTTAAGTATAGCATTGAACTGTTGCTTTATCTGTCTTGAGTTATTTGGAGCACTTTTCTGTAGAACAGCACTAAAAGTAGACCCCATATTCATGCTGAATTCAAAGCAATTTTCACAAACAGGTCTATCCTGTTTCTATAATAAAATGTTTATAACAAGTACGGAATACTCTATCTAGGCCTGATTTCTGACTGAGAGCAGGTTATACAGATTGTCAAACTAATGTGCTCTGTGATTTGTTTTGGGGAGGTTTTTTCGTTTGGTTTGGTTTTTTCTGGTGTTGGGGGTTTTTGTTTGTTTTTTTTTTCTTGTTTTGTAGGTTTGTTTTTGTTTTTTTTTGTATTCGCTAAACAGAACTCTGACATTTCCTAGAAAAGGCCTGGGATGAATTTTTGAGAGTCTGTAAACATGGCTTTAGCACTAATTCATGGCATGCTAAACTCAGAGATGACATCCTAGTGCTAGAACAATGTTTTCACCACTAAGATTTGCCTCTTGTCTGTTTTTTAATATAATTTCAATCTCTCACAGTCAAAGCCATGAACAACAAGCGCTACTTTACACATGCTGGAAATCTTCATGGTTCATCTCCAGTGGTTGTTGTGAACCCAAGTCTAGGCTTTACAGCTGGGTTTGTCACCAGGGAAAGCCACCTTCCCCTTCTGGAGGAATGTGGGGATGTGGAGTTTTTTCATAACTCCACTTCTCGTGCTGACTGCTTTAAATACACTGGTTGCTAGTGCTCACCTCAGGTGCTGTAGCCCTGCTTCTTTCTTGCAGACAAGAGGGTGGATTGCTGATGGTTGCCTGGATTCAGATCCAAGGTGAAACACAGAAGGTGCAACAATGCACCATGAGCCTGAGGGTGGTTTGGTGCAAGTGTGTGAGAGGTAGGGTGGCCCTAGCAGGGACAGAAAAATTGTTCTCAGACAAGAACTGGTAAAGCCGGTAAAGTTTTGAACCATGGTGGTGCAGGAAACAGTGTTTCTGTTGGCTCAGTAGCCTGTAAAATGATATATTGCGTCATACCTCAGCAAGGTAAATGTCTTGATTAATCTGAGCTAGGAAAATGCAGTCTTATTACGTGTTATGGAAAATATGTTGGCTTTTTCTTTAGATAAATTAATTTTGACTTGGAAAGAAGTTCTTTTGCTTTTAGATGACAAGAAAGCATTTCTTTCTCTTCACACCACTGCTTGACCTAGGTATTGTGTTTAATTCTGTTTTAATGACACTTTTCTTCGAACTAGAAAAATTTTCCTGAAAATACCATTTCCATTTCCTGGAACACCTTCCTCAGAATTACTTATCCTCATCCCTTTGGCATACCTTTGTATTTTTGAGATTAATTCACCTCATTTTGCAAAGTGTCAGTCACAGACTCTCCTCCTTACTTTGTTCTTTCTTTTGGCTGATCATTTCTCTTTCTGTTCTCTCACCATTACCCACTTTTCTTCTGTGAGCTCTGCTGCTTACCTGCCTCCCTTATCTGCTCCTCAGGGAGGAGAGAAGACCTCATTGCTCTCTACAGCTACCCAGAAGGAGTAGCAGATTGGTCTCTTCTCCCAAGTAACAAGCAGTAGAATGAGAGGGACTGGCCTCAAGTTGCACCAGGGCAAATTTTAGACAGGCTATTAGGAAAATTTTTTCACTGAAAGGGTGTTCAGGCAGTGGAACAGGCTGCCCAGGGAAGTGGCTGATAAATATCAAATTAAAGTAAGTTCCAAATGGGGAAAATTTTGGAACAGCAGATACAGTGGTGTGTACACAGACCTACAATGTAACAATCTCCTCACAAGTCAAATGGTGAAATTCTGTGTTTCATAGAATCACAGAATGGTTTGGATTGGAAGAGTCCTTAGAGATTATCTATTCCAATCCCCCTGTTGTGGGCAGGGACATCTCCCACTGGACCAGGTTGTTCAGAGCCCTATCCAACCTGTCCTTGAACACTTCAGGGATGAGGCATCCACAGCTTCTCTGTTCCACTGCCTCACCACCCTCACAGTGAAGATCTGTAACTATAACTGTAACTGATCTAAATCTACTCTCAGTTTAAAGCCATACCCGCCTTGTCCTATCACTACCTGTTCTTGTAAAAAGCTTCACACAGAACAAACCCTGGTTGCATTGAGAATAAAGGGTAAGAAACTCCATGTCAATCTTTACCCCTTCCTTCTGCTAGGAAGTAGATAAAAGCTTTAATGATTGATCTGTACAATCTTTCCAAACAAAACTGGATCCAGAACTAAGTTATCAGCATGAACACAGATTCTTAGCAGAGTTCAACAACTCAAGCATGCTGCTGTGCTAATGTGGTTTCATCTCTGGAGCTAGATCTTGCATGACATGGCTAACACCAGGAAACACAAACTCAGGACTTTCTGTAGAAGACCCCATGGACAAACTCTTAGCAGCCTTGAAGAGTTTAAAGTTCATTCATGGTGTTCCTCATGAAATTATAAATTTGTCTGAAGAATTATATTAATTCCCAAAGAGTGGTACATACCATATAAAAGCCCTTGAATAGATGCAGTCCATGGTAACTAGGGAAATGTGTCTGGAACTCAAGTTGTGTGGAAGCGCATATATTTGTTTTCTCCATATAGATACTTAATGAAAATAAACTCAAATTTAAGAATGCCTCTGGCTCCAAAAATTTCTCAGATTAGAGACCCACTGGGCAGTACAAAAGCTAATGTGAACCATAAACTGGCCAACAAGGGATGTATGCTTCCAAAACCTGAAAAACAGAAGGAGCAGCTCTCCTGAGTCCCCACTTCAGCTCCACTCTTGCTGCAAATGTTAAGTCCAGGCAGTTGTGGTGAGTGCCTGCTGCAGGAGAACAAATTCCTGAGTAAAGTAACAAGTGATCATCCAGTTTTCATGCTCTTGTTACAGAAGTGAAAAAGGAAACAGCAAATGCAGTAATGTCTGCATAGATATGTAAATCAGAGAGATACACACACTGAAGAGTGTTACAGCTTTCCCTTTCCATTGACATACATAACAACACTACTCTCAGATGTTAGCCTATTAAAATGAATTCACACCATCTCAAATTAGAAAAGAGATAGAGGAAGTACTCTACTCCTGCGGGACTGCAATACATTATCTTTAATTGAAATTAATTCATTTGTATTAATGGAAAAATGAAACCATTACCATGAAGCCATGCCGCAAAATTCAACAGATTAATGTGTCCTTGTGGGAAAGTCTCTTCAGCTAATCTAAGTCAGTGCTACCAACAGGGATCACAAAATAGCTGAGGTGCAAAAGCACCCCTAGAGACCATCCAGTCCAACTCCCCTCCTCAGCACAGGGTGACCTACAGCTGGCTGCCCAGTTTGGTTTTGAACGACTCCAAAGGTGGAGATCGCATAAAATCTCTACGCAATATTTTCCAGTATGTGGTCACCCTCACACTTACACGTTTTTCTTTCATTTTAATTTTTTTTTCCTCTTCTGGATTACCATGGCACCGAGATGTTCATGGCTTTCTAGTACACAGAAAATTAAAGAATTTCAAGATAAGTTATTGTGATATTTCTTCTACAGAAGGTGAAGGAAAAGGAATGTTTATTGGTTAATTAGTGATGATTGAGGGATTTTTGGGAAAAACAAATCAGATTTCCCAAAAGCTTGTGGTGTAGCTACATAGTACATATTTGCATTCAACACTTTTTGATTCATCAAAATAAAAAGGAAACAATCTGGGAAATTAAATATTTTCTAGAACTCAATATGCCCATTCTACAACTCTTTGAAAATGAAGTTAAGTACTTGTTTTGCAAAGGCTTTATACTCTTTGTTAATAAGAGGTTATGCTTTTCCAAATACATAAATTAGGACCAGAATCAATACAGCAACATATTTTACTTACTTCTAAGTAACACAGAAATTAATTCTTGAGAGTGTTGCTTTTGCCAGCTCCCTTTAAAACAGTGATACTTGCACTTCAAATAATTTACTTTTCTTGCCCCACTGGGTGCAGAATCCTCAGAAAAGCTGAGTTAGAAATGGCACCCATCAAGAAAGAAATACTCCTATACTAACAAAATTGGGGTCCACATTTATTATAAATATATTTCCCAGGGAAAATGAAAGTTTGTAAGACATCCCATCAGAAACAAGCCAAGAATAAAATTATCACAGCATTAATCTTCCTAAATGTTCTATAAAGATATTTCAACTTATTTTTCATTTTTCTTTGATCAAAGAATCAAATAGTTTGCATAAAAAGATATTCAGCGTTTTCATTTTGAGTCAGTCAGTAACACTGACCATAATTAATACCTGATAGTTTGTGTCTATGCCCTAGCACAAGATTTACTGTAGGATCTCATGACAAGTTCAGAGAATCACAAAATCATCAAGGTTGGGAGAGACTTTCAAGACCATCTGTACTACCGTCAAGCTAGCATAACCATAATCCCCCCTAAACCTTATGCCCAAGTGCCACATTCCAACACCTCTTGAGCACTTTCAGAGACAGTGACTCCACCACCTCTATCATCAACCTATTCCATTGCCTAACCACTTTGCAGTGATTTTTTTTTTTCTAATCTTCCCCTGGTACAACTTAAGACAATTTCCTTTTGTCCTTTCATTTGAGAGATGGCAGAAGAGACTGACCCCCACCTCACTACAACTTCCTTTCAGGTAGCTGTAGAGAGCAATGAGGTCCTCTTTGAGCCCAAGTATTTACCTTCTCTGAACATCATCACTTCCCTCAGCTGCTCCTCACAGCACACGTTTTCTAGACCCTTCCCCAGCTCCACTGCTGTTCTGTGGACACGCTCCAGCACCTCACTGTCCTTTTTGAAGTGAGAGGCCAGAAGTGGACACATTACTTGTGGTTTAACCTTCCCTATTGCCAAGTACAAGAGAACAATCACTGCCCTGGTCCTCCAGGCCATACTATTCTCAGTACAGGTCAACATACCACAGATGTCCTTGGCCACCTGGGCACACTGCTGGCTCATGGTCAGCCAGCTGTCAATCCTTTCTGCTGAGCAGCTCTCAAGCCACTCTTGCCCAAGCCTTTAGCACTACATGGGGTTGTTTTGACCCAAGGGCAGGACCCATCTCTTTGCCTTGTTGATCTTCATACCTTTGGCCATCAATCCAGTCAGTCCAGATCTCTCTGCCGTCTTCCAGCCCCCCAGCAGATCAACACTCCTGCTCAGCTCAGTGTTTTTAACAGGAAACAGACCAAGGGTGCATTTGATCCCTTCACCCACTTCCTCGATAAAGATACTAAACAGGACTCATGGGTCCCAGTACTGAGCCCTGCAAAACAACACTGGGGACCAGATACAACTGGATTTAACTCCACTCACCACCACACTCTGTGCCCAGCCATTCAGCCAGTTTTCCACCCAGCAAAGAGTGCACCCACCCAAGTCACGAGCAATCAGTTTGTTCAGCAGAATGCCGTGCAGTTCAAAGCACACCAAAGCACATCTCAAAAAAAAAAAAAAAAAGTATATATATTTAAAAAAATAATGTATTCTAGGACACAAGTACAAATTCTAGCAAAAGAAGCATGACAGCAGAATAAAGCCTCTGAAATACAAAAGCTTAGCAATTCCAAATAACACAATTCACATTTCCTTATCTGAGCTCTGTATAGCAGGATATATAGCTGAACACACACAAATTGTGCAATGGTCCAACGTGTCATTGCTACTGTGTTTGTTCACTTAGATACAAGCATATAGAAAACTGTAACTGTTTTGTTGTCATCTTAAGCAATATATAGAAAAACCTAAAATCACTAGAAAAGACTATTTATTATTTTAAAGCAAAAGGCTCTAATCTATAACGATTATCATGAGACTCTGCAGGTTAAAGACATCAGCCATTTGTCATTCTGCACTAAATTTATTTCATATCCTGCCCATGTTATTGGAATAAAAAGGGCTGTGGGAAATGTCAAATTCAAATGTCACTTGAATGAAAAGAAGTGCTCAGTATACCTCCATTTTTTAATCTGCAAAAGATTATTCGGGAGCATGGGTTAACTCCCAACAAGCATTGTTTCTGTGCTGCAGTGTGTAGATGAAACTGCAATAGAAGTGTTCTTTTCTCTCCCTTTTGAGCAAATTATTTCAGTGAATTATTCCTATATAATACCAGGATGAATTATAAATGCTAGCATCAAAAAAACAGTAATAGTCTGAGAATGAGTGTAGGGGCTTCCACAATACAGCCAGTTGAATTACTTGAAGTTAGTAGTATGAGTCACCAACAGTAATGAACAAATTAGGAAGCTACCTTATCATGGTTTGATGTACCAAGACAGGTGCATTGATTCATTAAGCCAAATAATAAGGAAATATAGAGGGCAGAAGGATGTAGCAGAAGCCTACAACTCTTGCTGCATGGTCTGAGCAAGTTGTCTGGCTTCTTCTTTCCAGGAAGAAAGGAATATGGAAAGTGATAGTGTCATGGCCCTGCTGTGCAGCATGCTAAGAAACACAACTGGTTCAGTGAGAGAAGGATCTCATTACACCATCTGTAATCAGTGCCAGTCAGGCATTGCCCAAACCCATTACAAAGCCCAGTGAACAGCTGTATCTCCTGCTGCTCACTTCTGCTCTTCCTTAGGGACTTTTCATAGTGTAGATATTCTGGCCAAAGGCTTAGATAAAGCATAGAGGAGGAAGGACAGGAAATTCTCTGTTGTTATTCAAAACTTGGGATCTTTACCCTTGAGCTTCAATCTTTTCTTCAAATCGAAGTATTTCTGTGCATTGTCTTTCATGAAGTTATGGTCTTCCTGATATCTGACTCAATAATTAATGTGTAAAGTTATTGCTTGCATGCATAATCTTTCTGTCTCATGAATATGTGAAGGAGGAAAGATTATAAGTTGTCAAATGCTTCCAGAGCCTCTCTCCATGACAGAATGATAGATCCCAATGCTGTATTTAAAACACAGCTGAATAGATAAAAATAGTGTTTAACTTTTATAGTCATTATGAACCACAGTAATTTATTGAACCCTTCAATCAGCTGAGGAAACAAAAGATTGGGAATGGGTGAATGACTCATTTCTTTTCATGCTGTGTGCACTGATGCTCCAGTAACTTGATGCTTTAAAGGCTAAATAAGACTGCACAAATGTATCACTGAAATGAAGCAAACAAAGCACATCATAAACAAAAACAAATCAGTGGAAAGCACTGAGGGAAACTCCAACTAGTGGTTGGCTCTTAATTAGCTGTATCTGCAGGATATGTCTGAAATAGTTGAGAAGACAAATGTAGATTTCACAGTGATTCAGGAAAAATAGGATTCAATAGGAACAAAAAGTCTAAGTTAATAGGCTCAGATATTTCTGCACCCAACAACTGAGGAATACATGCATATGTTTTGCACTCTTTTTCTCTTTTCCCTATCCATAGAAGGAATTCAGATGTTATGTTAACAAAAAGCAGTTTGACTATAACCTCACAATACATATTGGTGAAAGGCATCATCTATTTATATTTAGAGAAGACTCTGAAAGTTTTTTGTGCTACGCTGTTTATAAATTGGAAGCTGAGGTACCAACTGCCATGGAATACCTGTTAAGTCAGTTGTTTTAATAAATCTGCTGAAATACACAGAGATCCTGATTCAGCACAAAAATAGTATATCTGATTGTGTATTCCTTCACCAACCATGAAGAGCTTTGGAAGATTCATAATAATAAATCCAAAGACAGGCAAAGAAAATTTTTATAATAATTATAAAAAAATCAGATGAGAAAAGGGCATATATAATTCATTAATTACAACCATTCCTGCTTGGTTGAATGTTCAGAGAAGCCCATTTCTTTCCAGCTGTCAAAGTAGTAAGCTTCCAGGAAAGTAAAATGAAAGGGGGGGGGGGGAAGGGAGGAGAGGGTGTAATTACTCCTTGCCTTGTTCCATCCTCAAAATTTTCTCAGTCTCTCCCCAAGAAATTAAAACAACAATCAGAAAGATCATTTCAACACCTTCAAATGAAGGTCAAAACTCTGAAAGAGGTATATACACCTCTCATTGACTCCTAAGAATGGAAACACAACCATCATTATGGACAGTGTTTTGAATGCAGCTATGAATATGTAATCTTACATGATTTTGCATACACTGATGCTGCAGGTTAAATTGAAAACATCATTGCCATTGATGCCTTTGCACTCATAAAATGAAGGTAATTCCTTCGGTTGCTATAAAATAGCACTTAAAAATAATTATGCAAGAGATTTCATTTTGTTTTGAAATCTTTGCTGTTCCTTATGGTATCCCAAAATCCTCCTTGAATCAATTGACAGAAGCTATAAGGAGTGAAATAAAAAAATAAAATAGATAACCATGTTGAAGTTTCTCATCCAAGTACCAAGTCTGTCTTCATTACTAGAACTGCCCATTATTTCTTTGCCAAAAGCATGCAGGACACTACATACAAACCCAAATCATACTAAATAAAAAGCAGTGAAAAAAAATTCCTAACGGAGTAAATGCAAAGCAATAAATGTATGGCGCAGTCTAATTAATCTGTGTTGTTTTGAAATATTAATTACTGTAATTACTCCTCATGGATCCATTAAGATGGTAGGCAATTTTGAAGGTTCTTGAACCCCATTATGGGCAGTGAAAACCAATGTTATTTAGTATTTCAGATTAAAAGCACAAAATACTCCATCATGCTGTTTTTAAATACCTGATAATGTGTTTCTTACAGGGGCATATCAGGCCTCACAATGAAACATATAGTTTGTCAAACCTCAGAGCAGAGAAACTGATGTTATAACAGAGAAGACAAGAGAACAGTTAAAATCTCAGGCACACTAATCCTGAGAAGGGAATGTTCCCTTTTGTTCCCACGTGCCCTTAATTATTGACAGTGGAACAGAACAGTCCCTCCTTAAACAGGAAACCTCTTCAGATAGAAGTCATCCCTTGTTGCCACGTAGGCTTAAAGAAATACTGCTGTAACTCCCCAGTGGAGAACAGAGGCACTAAGAGAATACAAATGATGACTCTGTAACTGAAATGAAGCTGGAGACTAAATGCAGAGCCTAAATATAAACCTGAGTTTGGTTTATTGAACATATAGACAGAGTACAATCATTAGCCTGCCATTATGCATCTACTTGCACACAAATAGTGGCATTTAAAAGACTCACTGTGCAGTATTTTATCCTTCCTTAACACTAATGTGGTGTCTTTGAAAGCAAATATTAAAAGGGATCTGAGCTATCTCAGTCTGAAGCAAGAGGTTACCTTGAAGCTACCTGAAAACCACTAAGCTAAACTAATGACCTCAGTATGTGTCAGTATGGAATCTAAATATCCGAATTGTGAATTTTTTTTCCAAAGGTAAATTCAGTGGGCAAAACCCAACTTGGAGAAAATTAATTTTAACAATAAATATTTAACTAGTAGTATTTAATATTTAATATCTGGTAATATTAAATAGATATTTAATTACTAATTTGGGTACTTGGAAACAAAAAGGCAAACATTAAAACTAAACATATCTTATCCCTTTCCTATGTTCAGCTTCACCAGCGCACTCAGGAGACTTCTCTCCTTCCTTGCCAGAAGAGGCACAGGGGGGAAGGGCAATGGAAGCTCTGGTCAGGTCATCTCTGCTTCCCTCCTGCTCACATTTCTCCCCTGCTCCTTGGGCTTCTGTGGATGTGTGCTCAAGTCCTCCTCCTCCTCTTTTTTTTTTTTTTTTTTTTTTTTTTTTTTTTTTTTTTTTACTGCTTTCCTACTGAAATGTATATAGACATTCAGGTACAGGAGGAACACTTCACCTTGTCATAAATGTTTCTTCATTCAGCCCCCACTGACTCGACAGGAGTTTTAAAGAGTTGAGTGAAGATTTACAGCATACATTGATTACGTGACTTTTTATTACTGATGATAGTGCCTTACACTGAAACATTTTTGCCATTATTAAACAAATCATATTCTAGAAATACATAGTTAATATGAAAATTCATCAAAAGCTACTCAAAAAATATACAGCACAATGCATTTAGGATCCTGAAAAAACAGTTTAGAAACTGTAACTGTCTTTTCTGTAATATAATGCAGAGTGCATTGCCTTTAGCACTGCACAATCCTTACTGACACAAATTCCATGTTAAGATTGTAATCAGGTCCCTGACTGGCTTATTTACGTTAGTCTGGAAGAAGACTTAAAAATTCTGTTGGTTTTCTGAGCCAAGACTAGCCCTAAATTTAAAATAAAAGTACAGCAATATTGAGGTTCTGTGAAAGTCTGTAAGTAAATTCCACTCATCTGTTCACAAATACAAATTCTTACAGAGGCACAAGCTAGATAAATCAAAATTAAGATTTGCATTTGAAAATACGATGCTGACAGTCATCCACCCTATGACTAAATGCTCCAGCATTGGAAATCTAGGCATGTTAATGCCCAAAGAAACCCTGCTATATGGGAGGTGATATAGCCTTTTTCTAGCTCATAAAAGATAGCTGTCAAGAAGTCATCTCTTTCTGAGGAGAGGAATTTCTAATTTACAAGATTTTAAGTAGCATAAATCATTGCAGCACTCCATTATCTAAATGATCTATTGCTCCACAATCCTTTTAAATTAATCTAAAAGAGATTATGTCACCTTGCTGATTCAGTTCAATGTGTAACAGTCTGAGGAATATAACACCAAGATAGATGGACAAGATGGAATAATACCTGAAAATACATATTTTTGGGTATTACATCATAATATCAAATTTGTGATGATATGAGTAATTCCCATTGAGAAAGGACCACATTTAGCATCTCAGAAGAAGCTCTTCAGAAATACAGAAACATGTTATCTGACAAAATGACAGTCCATATGCAATTCCACATCAGTGAGCACTATTTATAAGGTCATTTACTTAGTGTGAGTTATCATTCACACCTAAAGGAGCCTCAGATCTTACTTAAGATATTACATACCACTGGCTATGTTTGCATGTCCTATTTGCATAGCAGCTAGATCTAGCTAACCCAAACACATCATGTCAAATTTCATAACTGTTTGCTGTAATGACAATTATAGCCTTAAGTATTTACAAGTTAAACATAGAAGCATAAAAAAATAAAGAATAAATCCTGTAAATCACTTTTCTTTCTACAGAGTAGAAAGATCTTATTAGATCATCCTTGAAAGTTTGCCATCTCATAAATTATCTGATCTTAATAGAAACTGATACAACTTGCAAGTTTACTGATGTTCAAGCTTCCCAACCAGAAGACTGATGATCTCTTCAAGACGTTCATAAGCTTGACACTGCTCAACATCATGACTAAAATGAGAAGTTTTCTCTGAAATTCCTGTGACCTACTGTAAATATATTCACTGAGATGACCCAGGAGTGCAACTGCAATTAATGTCTGAAGTTTGGTGCGTGAGGTAATTCTACAGGTGACAGATTTTTGCACAATTTGCCTTGACTTAGGTGCAACTGTTCATCATAATGCATTTAATTTCAGACCACTGGAAAACGTGTTATTGTTAGTTAAAACATTTGTATTTATATTTGTGATGCCCTTCCTTCTGTCTTCTTGGAACTCTTTTTTTCCTGCATCTTACTTGGTTGACATTACCACCAAAGAACTCTTCAGGCTTAGGAAATGATAGAGCCATATTTACACTTCTTATGATTTACCTCTATTCACCATTATAATTTTTGCTGTGTTAATTACAGGAAATTCTTATAAAGCTATGATTGTATGTTTATTATTCAATTACTATTCTTCTGTATCCTCACAAAATCTAGACAAATACTTTCTTGACCATAAGATCATGGTGATATCCCTAGTCAAAAACCAGTCACCTATGACTACTCAGTGTAGGAAGCCAATAAACAAATTGATTACTTCATATATTCAAGACCAAGAGGCCTCTAAGTTGATTACTTCTTGCAAATATCTGTATTATATGAGAATCAATGATGCACCACGTACCAATTGCTAAGGGATCAGCTAAGGTCACACAGGGGTATCAAAAAATATCTTGGAATCTGTGATGTGAAACAAAAAGATATCTAATCTGAGCAGCCTGAGCTTTATTGTGTATTAGCTATCTCGTTCTTTCTACATCCAGAAGAGGAGGGGAAAAAGATCAGCATATTTCTTGCTTATGGCAACAGCTTTTAAGTATTAAAGCATACTGAAACTAATAAAACAAAACTATTACTCATCTGGGCACAAGCTCAAACAAATGTTACTAGAGGTAAAAACTTGAATGAAAAGATCCAGAATTCATAGCATTTGCATGCCAACTCAAGTTAAATATCAATCCAATAACGATAAAGAAGATTAGTAGTCTGTGCTTTTTGGCAAAGGCATGGATTAGGATATTATACGAAATTTAGTTGGCAAATATTAAATTGCACCTCAAATTCAACAGAAAAGCAGAAAACAGAATTCTAGCATGTCATTACATACATAGAAATGACTGCATTTATTTGTGGAATTTCTGGTTTATATTAAATCCCTTTATCTACAGAGTTCCTTCAAAGCTTATATGAAACTTTAAAGGGTGGGAAACACTTTGAGCTACTCTTCAGTTATGCTCCAGTGTGTGCTCTGTACAAAAATCTGAACCTTTGTGCAGTGGGGAATAAATACCTTACACTTCTCTACATAAAATTAATGGGATTCCTTATGTGTTGAAGCAGTATTTTATCTAAGAAAGCAGTTTCTCAAGGTCATTTCCAATGAAGATTGGGTAAATGGAATAATCTCTGGGGAGCAGAGCATTACTGACGAGCTGAGTATTCTTTCCACGGACATTTCATTCATAATCATAAACATAGTTAAAATATCTTCCCTCTTCCCTGGCTCTAAACTTGGTCCTCTAACTACAGGGTCATGACAAGAATCACTACTGCAACCAGGTCACAACCCACAGGACTTTTGATATTCCTGGGAATAATAAGATTTTTGTTCCAGTAGGCACAAATATGCAGTTGGATAAAAGTCTGACTTTTTTTCTTCGGAGTTAGAGGGTGCAAGGCTGTCCAGGTCAATTGACCAGGTGACACAGAGGGTCTTCCAACTTAGTTATTTGGCTTGACACAGCTGTACATTATTAAGGGCTGAAAGTCACTGCAGTTCAAAGGCTAGGTTTAGAAACTGAGCCATCGCTGGTATGAATTCATTATTTCATAGATAGACATTTGTTGTCACTAATAGCAGGTAGCTAGTAAATGTTCTGCATTTGGCAATACCTCCTTCAGCCAGGGAAGGCTCATCTGCCCAGGATCTAGGAGGAGCTCACATCTGTACAGATCACTTTCACAGGTGTAACATGATAGAACGTGTCCATACACAATAGCAAACTGAACCAGATATACTCTATTCCAGTATCCTGGCTAGGAAAATTATAATTTTAGTTCACACACCTTCAGGGGTGTATGGCTCCTGTTGCAGCAGACCTCTTGTTAGGTCTCATTCAACAACATAATGAGAGTTCAGACTCTCATTCAACAACATGAAAAGGGTCCCAGTTTATTCTGCTTTACAGCTTTGCCATCCTGACTCTGACTACAGCAAGCTCCTACTGTAAGGTCCAACTACAGACTCTGACTGTGGCTATTTCCTGCTGGACTGTGACTGCAAGTATTGGTTTGTAGACTCTGAACACAGGATTTATCTAGCTCAGCTGTGACTGCAGGCTCTGACTCCATCAGACCCAGACTGACCTCACAGCAGATCTTTTACTGCAGCAACTCTTCTCTTTGTTTCATTATTCTTTGTGTCTCTCTGGATCATTCCTTCTTCCTCACAGCGCCTCTATCTCCTCAAGGTCCTCTTTCTCCAGGCTCTCATCCTCCAAGCTCCCCCTAACCAGCCAACCCACCCCTTTTGTCACACTTATCTTTATTAGTCAAGCTGCAACCCATTAAGGGCAAGCCTGTTCCTCTTCTTTGGTAATCAGTGCAACTGTGACTTAGGGGTGAGGTTGCCTGTAATTTCTTCTACACCTACAGGCTCCTATTTACTCACTGGTGCCTGTGAAACAAACATTCAGCATTGGCAACAGCCACAATGATCAATATCTGGATTATGCACTGGAATATGCAATACATTTTGAATTTTAATGGATCTTGAAATATCTTCTACACTTCAGTTGTTCATTTTTCATTGCAAAGGTCATGGATTCCAATATGATTAATGCATGAAAAATCTTGTTAGATTCCATTAACATATCTTTCATTGAGAGCAGCCCTCTTATTTCAGTATGCATTGAAATAGGTCACAAAATTTCTGATGCCAATATACATCTCCTTGTTAACTTTACTGGGCTTTGGGTTAAGCATTCGAATAGGAAAAAAAAACCCCACCAAACATTTGAAGAGCTATAAACTACACCTGGCCTTGGATCACTGAATTATTCCTTCAGTTCTGCCACAGATCTACTACAGAATAAATGGTTGTGTCTATAGTCTGTAGACTTGCAGACAGTAGTGTTGCAGCATTGCAGTGTTGCAGACAGTAAACAACAGGGGAGAAAAAAATTCTTTAAGGAAGTTTTCTAGAATGAAAGCAGCAATAGTATTTAAGTCTAAACTCTCCATTAAATATTCTAGCTTCCAAAAGAGGAAAAGAAAAACCCTTTCCTCTTCTTCACCCAAAATAAAAGTAAAAATTACTGATTACCGAGTTGAAATGCATCATAACATTATTCCATAATTACTTTCAATTTGGAAAGAAAAAAAAGAAACAACAGTAAGACTGTTTTGCTGAATTAAAGTAAGGAATTCTGATAGGCATTTCAAAATAGCAGGCATGTATGATTTGTATGAATACCCTGAAAAGCAAAGCAAATGTCTATGATC